>CM039432.1:5215824-5815824 GCA_022379115.2 Bauhinia variegata
TCGTTATGTGGATATCCATAACGATGAGATATGGGATATATATATATATATATATATATATATATATATATATATATATATATATATATATATATTGCATTAGTGAAGCTTTATTTCCTGATCCATCACTATACAACTCACTTGTATAAATACCTTTATACATGAATGGAATTTACAAGTTTTTCCCATTCTACAATTTCTCTTCTCAAAATTCTCTGGTCTCTTTATCTCTTTTACTTGCAAGTTTACACTATTTTCATAACAGATTTCTAACTTTTGCTTAATTTTTTGGGAGCCATTATTTATTTGGTGATTTGGGAGTCACTATTTTGCTAATATTACATTTTATTTAATCTGCGAATATACAAAAGATTAAGGGTATAATCAAATTGACTAGCTATAATATGATCTCCATCTAACCCTTATTATGGTGAGGGTGATTTTAAGAATTTAAATTACCTAATCAAACCATAAACTTATATTTGAGGTCTTTTTGTGTTTAGAACAAGAGAAAAATCTCTTTTTGTCTTTTTACACTATTGTCAATTCTAAATAGAATCCTCACATTTCAAGTGAGACAAAATAAATCATCATATTTCAAAGGCAAAGATACTCATTTTTCTTTCAACTATTATAGTTCTCTCTTTTTGCACATGTATTGGCATTAATGGTGCCAACACAATATTTCCTTCATTTTCTTCAACATAATTCAGCTTGCTTGTGTATAGAGAAATTATTTCCTCAAAATTTGAATTGGTTAAAATCTGCCATGTGTTTGAGACATCTCCATGCAGCTTCTTAATCACCTCAAGAGGAAGTTTCTTAGTTGCACTAAGAACACTTGCATTATAAGCAAGTTCATCTTAAAGAAAGCAATCCTCATGATTCCAGTTCTTGTCAACACTTCTAAATAATGAGAGATAATAAATTACCTCTCTAATTGGAGTACCTCTTTCAAGTTGTCATGTTGAATTAAAGAGAAACACTGCATCACAATTATTCCACGAGATCTTCTCAAAACATCTCATGACCTTTGTTAGGTCTCATTTTAGTCACATTTCAACCCCATATTTTCTTGGTTTAGTGGCACATTCTTAGACTATTTCAATTTATTTAAATCACTTTTTAGATTCTTGAATTCATATGGATGATAATATAAATTGAGCTTAATTGCATGTTTTTAATTAACATTTATATTTTCACAAGTGACTAATTTCTATGCCAAGAACAAGCATTTGCAAGCATTGAAGAGCCAAGCTAAAAAGAAGCAGAATGGCAATTCTGCCAGAGCTCACCGTGGCAAGGTGAACCAGAGAGTAATGCTGCCAATTCTGCTAGAGTTCGCCGTGGTGAGCTGGAGATTTTTTGGTGTGAATCTGAGGAGTCCTAAGCCAATTCAACTACCGGGAAGCCTTATCATACAAGGATTGGGACTCCTAAGCTTGGAAGACTTTTTGGAAGCATGATTCAAATAGAATTAAAGTCTTGAAGAAATATATCCACTTGGTGTCCTAGTTAGAGGATGATTAGGAATGACTTTGTAATTTAAGTTATAATGCATCTAAGAGTCCTATGTCAAGTAGAACTAGGATTAGATATATTAAAGAACCAAGTAGGGCTGGAAATATGGAGGGAGAATTCTAATCCAATTCCAAGACCAATAGAATTAATTTCCTTGTCAAAGAAGGACTTATCAAGTGGCTAAGAAGAGGAGTTGTAGTTGGAAAAGAATTCTGTTTTCCCATTGCTGGAAGAGGCCAAGGCTGAATAGGATTAGGATTTAATTCCTTATATATATATTTCAAGAAGGCAGATCTGGAAGGAGGCATCGAAGAGCTGAAGACACAACACCACGCCAACACACAACCATCCACAATGCCACATTCAGAGAGCTGCTACCAGAACTGCATCTACACACGCCACTGCTGAGAAGACACTCATCCATTGTCCCTTTTCCCGAGACTCCATCTAGTATTTTTCTCTTTTGTTATTCTCGTTCAAAGTGACCATGCTTTCAGTCCAGAATTTTGCTGGATTTGTTAGTATGGTAGCTTAATTTCTTTTATGCTTAGCTAGACATATCTAAGCCATGATACCAATTTTGTGAGACAAGATTATGATTTTAATGTTAGATAAATTGATTTGAGTATTCTGAAATTATTTGACAGCATTGTTATTGAATCTATTTGGATTTGTTTGGAGTGATCAACCAACCTATTTGAATGATTCATATTGTTAGCCAATTAAGTAAGTCTGGAACCTTAATTATTTAGCACAAGTAACAACTAATTAATCTCAGAATTGGATTAATTAAAATAATTTCATATCTGAATTACATAAAGCCGCTAGTGAATCTTTATGGTTTAGGTTAGATGATGTTTTCCATAGATCTTAATGCTCCAAGTTCAGTTAAATCTCATGCGCTGGTATATTGGGTTATTGGACTTGGTAGGTTTTGAGCTCATATGTTCTAGTTACAAAACAAATGGTAAGGGAAGATAGGGAATTTTGTCGTACAAAGTTCTACAGTCTAGCTATTCGAAATTAATTTACCTATGTATTGATGATCAAATTTGTGTTATCATGGTGAGGATATGTCGATGCTAAGCATGCTTTATTAATTCTATCACTTGATTTACTTGCTTTACTTCTCTTTATTCACTTTTCTTTGCTTTATTTACTTGCTGCCCAGAATTTTATTATTCAGCAATTACCTATCAAAACCCCCCCTTTCGTGTGTTTAAGTATAGCAGAAATTAGGTTAGTCGGTAGTTTATTTTTCTGATATTTCAATTACTAGTTTACTTTCCTTTAATCCTATTAGATTAAATACACGTTTCTTCATGGGATCGATCCTACTTGCCCTACACTATATTATCTTTTGAAGGGAGTAGTGAATTAATTTGTGAGGCTACGACACCTCTTTACAACCTTGGCATGCAAAATAAAATTCTTCAAAGCTTCTCCAAAGAAGAAATCAGACCCTACCTCATGAAATTTTAACAAGCCAAATTCTGAATCCATTCTTCCATATCTCCATGGCTTATCTGAGATGAATAAATGTGCATTAATTACTCATATAGCATCCTTCAAAAGCATCAAAGAAACCATAGTAGAGTTAGATAAATCTCTAATATAATTCCCTTTGCTAGACGGCACATTTTTATCTTCTTCACATCCTTCTTGTTCTCCATGTTGAGAAGCGTAATTTGGAAAGAAAACATGCTCTAAATTGGCAATTTCTGAAATTACCCAGCACTTCAAACTCTTGTTTCAAATGTTCCACATTCTCTTCATCTTTGTAGGTATTTTCAAAAGAAAATGGAACTAGATCAGCTTCTTTCTGCCAAACCTCTTTAGCCCTTGCAGCTTACAAGTAAGAGGATATTCAATTGGGGTTGAATTTAGTTTCTCCTCCAAAGTAACAAAAGCTACAATATTATAGCTTTGTCCATCGATAATCACGCCACCATCTTTCTTTTGAATATTGCTTCCACCGTGGAAAGTCTCCCCAAGCTGCTCTTCGCTTTCTTTGGGTAGCAAATTTAGAGCACTCCCAATTTCAAGGAATTCTCCTTCATCTGCATATTCTATCACTTCTTCAAGACACTCTTCTCCTAATAACTCATCTTCTTTTGCCATTGTTGATGGTGCCTCTTGAAAGAATGAGTTTCCAAAACCTCTTTCTTGTTGTCACCACTCATGTTCTCCTTCTTCTGGTTTGCAGAAAATTTAGCCACAACATTTGAATATATGGCTAAGGAAGAAACACGAGATGTGCTAATTTCATTTGAAGGCACAAAGCCATTAACCATAGCACCAACTGTAAGTTTTGGGGCAGTAGTTGGAGATGAGAATCCTTCAAGGGAGGTGTTATCCACTACTAATGAATCGACGCCATAGCCAACTCCATCTTCCAATGGATTATTAAGAATACCATTGGAATGAAACTTGCTCCTTTTCTCTTCGTGATTGGTAAATGAATTGTCAAAGTTATTTGTCTCTAAGCACTCCATCTTTTGAGTCATGCTAGAACTCAAATGGATGAATGGTTGCAATGGAACTCCTTGAACATTAGAGGAAGCACCAACTAGACTCCTTGTCTCCTTCAATTTTGGCATACCAAAAAAAGGCTCTTGCAAATGATAATCTGGAGAAAAGTGTTATCACATCAATTTCTTCATAAGTCTCCAGCTTCTAATCTCTTCTTCACGATTTTTCCTTCACTGCTTCATTAACTCTTCCCACCATTGCTCTACATATCCCGTAAATGAAAGGGAAGCTAAGAAACACTTGGTTTCCCCAGGATAATCATGCTGCTCAAATACCTCTTCTACACATTCCACCCATTCAAGATATCCTTTGGAGAAGTACAATCTATTGAATGAAGGAATTTTCCTTTTGATGTTTCTTGGTGGCTTCTACATAGGCAACTCTTCATCTCCTATTCTCGATTGTCTTTATTGCTATTTCACCAAAAGATTAATTTGATTGGATACTTGATTCATTTTAAGCATCAAATCTTTCTGGCCTCTTTGGAAACTTTCTAGAATCCATTGGAACCCTTTAATATAACATGATGCAAGAGAAAATTCTCTAGAGTTTTCTTGGTATCTAGGCATGATGATGAACGGTTGGAGGCTACTCTCTCTCAATAATTTAGAAAGAGTAGATCACTCTCTAAGTGTTTATGCTCAAGTTTTCACTCAAAGATTCTTCCCACTCGAACCAAAGCTCTGATGCCAATATGATGTGCCTAAAATGACACTCAATTTGAATAATAGTGAAAGCAAACAAAACAAAAAGAAGAAAACCAAATCAACTCAATTGATAAGCCTAGGGTGCCACAATTAAGTAAAGATGGGTTGAATTCACCACACTCTAGATTAGAGAAAGTGAGGGGAGTGATAAGAAATCTAAGGTTTTCTTGCCACACCAACACAACTGTTAGATAAGAGAAGATAGATAGTTGCACACAAGGCAATCTGAAATATAATTCACTCACTTGTTTATTCCATTTCAATCAAACTCTATTTATAGGTAGAGCTTTACAACAACTTGAAAAATGAAAAGATTCTAAATAAGATACCATAAATGACTTTTGGACTCTAAAGGGACTTTATTGACTCTTAAAATCCTAAAAGACTACACAAGTTGCAACCATTCAGATTTATAGTCTTTGGGAAGGCTAAGGACACCATAGTAACTCTAAAATCTTTAAATTAGATAAGACTTCATGACCCCTAAAAATCATGCACAAAAATTATTAGAAAATAGGAAAAGTCTGGTGTTTCTTTTTTCTTCTAATTCCAAACTTCAAATCTAGCCCAACTGATTAAATCCACCAATGCACACGAGTAAGGAGACCCAAGTCAGCCCTATTTGAGACTTTTGGCCCTTAAACATGTCATTGGCTCAAGAATAGGTTCAGCCTCTTGTGGCTCTTCTTGCACAGCTCCCATGATCACATTACTATGCCAAAAAATATTTTTAACAATGACTATTTTTTTAAAAAAATTTCAATAACGATTCAAAGTGTTGTTTATTTGAGCGCTGTTGAAAATAAGTGTTTAATTAGACAACACTTATGTAAGCACTGTAAAAGAGTGATAACCGTTGTCCATGAGATAATTTTTTGCTCACAGACAACAACACTTCTTCTGAGAACCATTTTCTATGAATAAAATTTATGCTCATAGACAGCACTTCCTAGAAGAAGGTTATCTTTGTGTTTGTTTTTCTTTTTTTTTTTAATATTTTGGAGATTTTTATCCTAGCACTTGCCTCTGTAAAATATTCTCAAAATAATTGCAAAATAATAAATTCTCAACAAGTTGCATGAATCATTATAAGTACATATGAAAGATTTTCAATTACATTATACATACAAGTCAAAACGAACATAACATGTACATGATATAAAAGAAAGAAAGAATAAAAAAAGACTGTTATATCTGTCTAAAAAACTTTACTAGAAAAAAAAATAATTTGATTGTACAAAATGAAACTCAGTACATGAAGAATAACATATTAAAATTTAATCTGAAATGGAGCATAAATGACTGTCCAATGATTAATTTTGGTCCCATCTATACCATTATGTGCTGCTCCTACTTAGGTTAATAAACTGATAATAAATCCAAATCTCTTACGAGAGATTTTGTTTGTTCAAGGCTTAGTTTTCCTACTCTTACACCCCCCCCCCCAAAAAAAAAAAAAAAAAAAAAAAAACAGCGGAGGTTGTTCTCATAGTATAAAGCAATTGTGACACTAAGGTTACGTTTACATTGAATTTTCTTTTTTTAAAAAATCAAGGTATAACAGTATAAGTGTAAAATATTTTTTTAGACGTATTTTCTTAATCAAATATAATTTACTTTTGCTCTTTTTTTGAAAAAATAAAATATCCTTATATACTGTTAAGAATATTTTTAGATGTCTATCTAAAATAAAATAACTCACTCTTTTTTCTCAATTCTCTCAACTCCACTCTCTATATCTCTTGTTTCACAACAAGTTCCAATTAATGGAATGTCACAGTCCAGAATGAATTTTTGTCACATTTGATGAGGTGAAATTGTTTCTTTTCAACTCAAAACCAATTAATTAAATGCTTCTATCTTTTTATGTCATAGATTACACTTTCTCTTCTTAATAATTCCTTTTGGAATACAAGAGCAATCTTGTAACGGTGTTGCGCTCTCATTAATTATTTTGGAAGCTAAGTAGTAATAAATGTATATATATATATATATATATATATATATATATATATATATACACACACACACACACATAAAAGAAAGTTCTATGGATCCAGAAGATCCATAAAAGGAACAAAGAATTCATCTTTGAGCATTTGAATAAGAAAAAGGTCATATATGACTTTAAAGAAATATCTAAGTATTGAGGTAATCTGTTTTCTTTATTATTATGTCATATCTCTTTCAAAATTATAAAATAATTTAATTATTTGATACTTCACATCTTGAAGTATGAGAAATTGTATTGATATGTCACATCCAAAAATATAGGCAACTAATGTTTTTATAAGATGGATCCTAAACTTATCCACATAAAATATTAAGTAGATTTTGCAATTATCTACACTCAAATTAAGTAATAATATTAACTTTTAAGTTATTTTGGTTATAATTATTATACCATATATTTTTTTTAATGTCCATATTGATTATTGCCAATTGATTGGAAAAATGTACTATTGTTACCATTGCAGTAAGTCATAGCACTTTGAAACAAAACTATCTCGAATTTTCCATTGTTTGGATATAGTATGCTATATTAGCCTAACTATTATTTGAAAGGTTTTCTTTTCTCTAAGAACTTTATATTTGTTGCACTTCCTAGCGATTGAAATTGTTAGTGTATATTACTGTCTTCACTTATTGGACTAATTTCTAAAAGATATTCGGTTTTATTCTTTATGCCTTGTTTAGAGGCCATTTTGCCTAAGCTAGCACTTGGCTCTGCATTGTAGTCTAATTTTCTCTTTCTCAGAGCTCCTAAGATCCAAAATGGAATGACCATTAACAAAATGGAGATTCTGGACCCATGTGTGGTTTGAGAAAAGACAAATTACTTAATCGGTTTTGTTGCTTTTGCATTAATTTCAATGATCAAAAGATAATTTATCAATACAATGAACGAATGCCCACATTCCTTATTGTCCTGTGATTGGTAGAAAAGAATTCTTTGCTGATGCTTTGTGTTTTGTATGTTTAGGATGTACCAATAATTAAGAATGTACAAGCAGCATGGTGTGTTCTAGCCTCTGTTTGCTTTGCATGTATGCTTATGGGATGATTTTCCTTTGCTCCCTTTTTCCCCTTCTTTGTTCTTGGACTTGTGTGCTTCCGGTATGCACTTATCAATTCCATATCCAGCTCATGACAACGCAAAAGTGGGAACATGCATTTCTTTTGTCTATATAATATGATAAGTTGAAAGCATAATAATGCATAAGCATGACATTGAACAGCACTAACCTTTCAAATTTAGCATTATGATCTTTTATATGCAACGATATGTGCTGTTCAATACCATTACATGTAAGTGTTGCTCATTTGTAAAACAGTATTCTTGTTTATTTCTTGGCTCATGCATCTTCTTACAGTTCTGATAAGATATTTGGTATCAGAAGTGCATATCTACATGCCTGACTTCTTTTAAGTTTGTGTTACAGAATTTATGTTTAAATTTCTTGTTGATTGGTTGGGATATGGGTCAGTTGCCAATTGTTTTGATAAGAGTGGTGCTATAACTACTTGAATCATGTATATCTCATATTGGGCAATTTGATCCTTTCTTTCTCTTAAATCTAGTTGCTGCTGGATTACTCATTTGCTGCCCTCCGAAGTCCCCATTGCTTTTGAAGGCATTTTTAATTCTGGAATTTTGTAGCATCATTGCTCATTTGTAGCTTTTTCAATATAAAAGCTACTATATTATGATCATTTTTCACTCATATTTGTGTGTTTTTATATGTTTGATAATTGGTGATACAACAAGCTACTGTTGTTCTATAAAATATTTCATTTGTTCTTTTCAAATGTGGGGTGCAGAGGACATAAACTAAAGATGGCATATATAGCTCTTGTTATTGAACATTTGTAAACATCTACTTTGAATTTGTAGCTTCTTGTTTAAATCCCTGTAAATTTTTGGTTAGCATTACTCTCATATTTATTGTTTTGTGATAGTCAAAGTATCAGATCTTCATAAGCAAACTATTGCTTTTACGTTCTTTTCAACGTTTTCCCTTTTGAGAGAAACTGCTATGTGGGTGATATTTTTGAATCTTTGTGAATATTGAGATTTTTATTACTCTTGGTAATTTGCTTTGTTTTTAGAGAGCTTTCCATCATATTTTGCTAACATGGATAAAACAACAACTATAGTAAAAGGTGAGTGTGCATTCCTTTGTTTCCATATTTTCAAAATGAAAGTCTACAAAGTTTTGGATATATTATCACTCTTTACACCCAAAATTGCTAGTTTGGAGAGAAAATGAATCTTTTATGAAATCCTATTATATTGGTTTTTCTCCAATTGAAGTGAATGGAAAGAAATGTGGGCACGAAAATGGTTACAGTTATAGACAAGAGTATTATTAGTTATAATACAAGAAAATTTTTTATCTACCAAAAGTGGGAGAACAATAATAAAAGGTGGCGAAGAGATGTTCGAAAACTCAATATTATTGTGGCATGAAAAAGATTTTAGGCTAGTACTTATTGTATACTTAAACATCTTCTAGATCCCTTTAAAGCATCAATAAAAGGAAAGGAGTAAATGTTGACCCCATTTTCACCTAACAAGGGGCTAGTTTTGATTATGGTCAAATCAAATATTAAAGGTGTTAAAATCATTTTATTGCCTAGAGGTGATGGAAATATTTGTAAATAATTTTATTGTAGTTTTTACCTTTAATGATTTTGATGAGTTATTTGCTATCTTATTTTAAACTATATTTTATTTATCAATTTCATATATTATGTGATATTACATTATATCTATTGTACAAAGATAATGCTATTACTATATTTAGTAATGCAAAGATAATTGAAGGCTCTTGAAGAGCTAGAGGAATAGAAATGATAATTAAAAGGTCTCGAAAAGCTAGTAAATGTTTACATTGAGAAATTATCTACATTTTTCTCTAATTTGTACTACATGTATATTGGTACAATTGAAACATATGTTGTTGTAAACCAAAAGTTTAGAAGTCAAAATAAGTTTATTGTTAGGCATGATTGGTTGAGCCATCCCGAATCAACAATGATGCAAAAATAATTAAAAAATCATGAGCTTTCATAGAAGAGCCAAAAGATTAATCAATTTAATAATTTAGTCTCTCATTCGCTACTTATTCCCAAAAAGAATTTTTTAGCACCAGCAAAAGTGGAAGTGAACCTCTTATTTTTTAGAATATACACCATGTGAAAATATTTGTGAGCCCGTAGACCTACCATGTGGATGATTTAGATAATTCTTAATTTTAATCAATGCATTAACTAAATGATTACATATTGGTTGTTGTTAACTCATAACTTGAAGTTTATGAAATTACTTGTTCAACTGATTGAATTAAGAGCATAATTTCTTGATTATATCTAGTTAATAAGCATACCTTGTTAATGCTAGTGAGTTCACTTTTCAAAGTGATCATTGGAATACATCGAATGGACTTGCAAGCGCCTAAAATTGATTGCAAGACCATTATTAATTATGAAATCCAAACTTCTAAAAATTTATTTAGAACATGTGATCATTCATGTTGTAGTTTTGATTTGCATCATGCCAACAAGTCATTATCCCCTCCCCCCCTCTTACTATTGGCTTATGGTAAGGAGCCAAGTATTTCCTATCTAAGAGATTTTAGATGTGTAATATGTTTTAATTGCCCTACCACAATGCACTAAGATGGGACCTCAATAAAGATTAAGAACATACGTTGGATACAAATCTCCTTAGATAAATGAAATATTTGAATTATCAAAGGAAGATTTATTCATGGCTTAGCTTGCTAGTTGTTTTTTTGACAAATCATTTTTCCAACATTTGGGAGAGAATAAGGCAATTGGAAAAGGAGATTATTTAGAATGAATTATCACATTGATCCTCATGCAAAGCAAATATGAATTGGAAGTTCATATGATATTTCATTCGGAAGATCTGATCAATAAACTGCCAGACGCATTTCCTGACTAGTGAAAGTATATAAAATTATGCATACCAACTCCTAATGCTCCAACCAAAGTATAACTACAAATACATGAAGCATAAATACATATTGGTTCCAAAGGGAAAATCCTTGAGAAAAAAGAAAAGGAGCTAAGAGTCAAGATAACGAATTCAAGGATAGGGTAACTTCAAGAGTCACTAAAGGTAACTCTAGAAGAGTCTTTAGGGATGACTAATATTTTAGTTTCAAAGGAAACTCACGTACCTAAAAGCCATGAAAATAAAAAGATCTCTATAGAGTATGATGGAGCCATGCATAATAAAGTCAATGTTGACATTGTTTTACATATAGTGTAGCGCGCAATATGATAAATAACATTGAGGATCATTAGCCAAAGTTCGTAGATAAATAAATATTTTGTCAAAAATGAGAAGATGCAATTGAGGTTCACTTGAGAAGTGAAAAGTATTTGGACTTGTAGTCCATACACCAAAAATGTGAAACTAGTAATGGACAAATAGGATTTTGTATTTAGACAAATGAAAATGATAAATTATAGAATATAATACAATGCTCAAGGGCTTATGGTAAACAGTTGGAATTGATTTTGAATAAATATACTTAATTGTGGTAGATGTAAGTACCTGATAGTATTTAATTAGTCTGGTAGTATGTGAATGATATTATTTGCATCTAATGAATATTGTTATAATCGACTTATTCAATAATGATACCCCTAAAGGATTTGATTTATCTAAAGCAATTTAGATGATCGTCTAAATTAATATTTGCTAAAGAAAATATATAGCAATAACCCATTTGTTCACATATTAGGAATTTTGTGTCAATAATTTATTATTGGAACTTATGAAGAGCTTTTAGACTTATAAATTACTTACAAGAGAATTTGCATCAAAATGCTTAAATAGTAGAGGTGCTAAAGTGACTTTATATAATTACATCTATTATGTAATCTAATGGATATAAGGTTGTTAAATGCGAATAAATGTTCCTTTTAGAACTCTTTAGAATGATGAATAAATATTTGGTCATGAAGTGCCAAATCTTAGTACAATTTAACTAGTTCATCAATGTGATGATCTAGCAAATTTGTTACCATGACATTAACTTCTACAATATGTGAATGATTTTCTACAATGTTAGAGCTTGTCGACACGAATATCCCAATTGATACACATTGTACTCTTTTTCCCTTAGCCATAGTTTTTCTTAGTAAAGTTTTTAATAAGACAGTATTTAATTGTGTATCTAAATAATGAAGTATTCTTTTTTCCTTTATTAAGTTTTTGTCCCACAAGATTTTTCCTAATAAAGTTTTTAATAAGACACATTCTTTAATTAAAGGATAATTAAAATGTTATTTACCCTATAACTCAGCCTTTACTTTGCATTTATCTGATGTAATTAATTAAATAATAATGATCATTTCTAAGATTTTACTTGTATTAGACTCTTCCCACCACTTGTATATATACCTCGTATTAGAAGATGAATAAAGTAAACTCTTTTGGAGGCTCTATATTTTTCTTCTCTCAAGTCTCTCAACTCCATTCTCTATATCTCTTACTTCCCAACATATACTTCTTTTTATGAAGAAAGTCTTTTTGTCTTTTAAAAATACTTTCACTTTTAATTTTTTTTAAATGTCAATTTAAATAATTAAAAATTACATAAAAGTATTTTTTTTTTAAAAAGGCAAATCCTCTAAAAAGAAGAAATGATTATGAAAAGGAACTAATAAAAGGGCCAAAGTACATATATATACCATATTTATAAAAATTTTATCCACATATACCAAATTTATAAATAATTATCAAGATATACCAAATTTTTGAAAAATCGTATTATTATAACATGATATTCATTGAAAGTGTGACACGTCACTTTGAGAAGGGAGATCTTATATTTTTGTGAGAAGTCGTAGCATTATTTAGGTTATTCTTCTTCACATCCCTTGTGCATGCATAGACCCGTGCTATCCTTTCCTTTTTTTTAAATTCAAATATTAATTATTAAATTTAAAAGTAAATAACAATAAATAATAAAAATAAATGAATAAATAATATATTGTTGTGAAACAAGAGATATAGAGAATGGAGTTGAGATAATTGAGAGAAAATATATATATATATATATATATATATATAGAGCCTCCAAAAGAGTGTATTTTGTTCATCTTCAAAGAGAAATTTATATAAAGTGGTGAGAAGAGTCTAATACAAGTAAAAACCTAGAAAGGATAATTATTCTTATGATTAATTGTATTAGATAAATACAAAATAAAGATTGAGTCCTAAGATAAATAACATTTTAGATAGACATCCAAAATATTCATACAATTCCCCCTTGAATATCTATTATCAAAGAATACGCCTCCTTAAAAACCTTATTAGGGAATCCTTTGGGACAAAAACCTAGTGAAGGGAAAAAAAAGTATATCATTCTTTGGATATGCAATCAAATACTGCCTCATTAAAAACCTTACCAAGAAAACCCAATGAAAAAAACCATGGTAAGGGAAAAAGAGTACAATGTGTATCAAACAAAATATTTATGTCGACAAATTCTAACATTGTACAAAGCCCTTCAAATATTGTAGAAGTTAGTCCCACGGTAACAAATTTGCTAGATTGTTATATTAACGAACTAGTTAAATTGTACTAAGATTTGGTACTTCAGGACCAAATATTTTCTTACCATTCTAATGAGTTCTAAAAAGAATATTTGTTTTCATTTAGCAACCTTACATTAGATTGCACAATAGATATAATTTGTACATATAAAACCTCTTTAGCACTTCTACTATATAAGCATTTCAATGCAAGTTATCTCTATAAATAATTTATAACTTTGGAAGCTTTTCAGGAGTTCCAATAATAAATTATTGACACAAATTTACTAATATGTGGAAAAGTAGGTCATTTCCAAATATCTCCTTTAACAAACATTGACTGAAATGATCATCTAATTTGCTTTAGACAAATCAAATTCTTTAGAGATGTCATTATTGAATGAGTCGACTACAATAATATTCATTAGATGCAAATAATGTCATTCATGTGCTATCAAACTAAATAAGTACTATGAGATACTTACATCCACCACAATTGAGAATATTTATCCAAAATCAATGCCAATTATTTGTGAAAAACCCTCGAATAACATTTTTCCTTTTGTGTTTACACAAAAGCCCATTTGTCCATAACTGCTTTAAACTTTTGGTGTATAGACTGCAAGTCCATAACTTTTTACTTTTTAAGTGAACCTCAATTGCGTCTTTTCATTATTGGCCAATCATTTCTTTCATTTTGGTTCCATCATATTCTATAGAGACCTCTTTATTTTCATGGCTTTCAAGTACTTGAGTTTCCTTTGAAACTAGAACATTAGTTATGTCTAAAGACTCTTCTAGAGTTACCTTTAGTAACTCTTCTAGAACTGCCCTATACTCAATTTGACCATCTTTGATTTTTAGCTCCTTTTCTTTTTGAGGATTTTATCTTTAGAACCAATTTGTTTGTCACTCTTCATGTGTTTGTAATAATACTTTGATTAGATCAATAGTAGTCAGTACACATAATTTTAGTCACTATTACTAGTCATGCAATGCATCTAGTAGTTTATACAAATGAATTATCATATGAACTTCTAGTTCATATTTGCTTTGCATGAGGATCAAGGTGATAATTCATTCTGAAATTCTCCTTTTCCAACTTCTTATTCTGTCCCCCTTAATGTTGGAATAAATGATTTATCAAAAAAGACAAGTGGCGAACCAAGCCATAAATAAATATTCTTTTAGTGACTCAATATATTCCATTTATATATGGAGATCTGTATCCAACATATGTTCTTAATCTCCATTGAGGTCCCATCTTAGTATATTGCAGTGGAACAATTAACAACTCATTTAAAATTTCATAGATAGGATATACTTATCTCTTGACTATAAACGAATTATAAGATGGGGTTTAAATTACTTGTTGGCATAATGCGAATCAATGCTAACATGAATAATCACCTGTTCCCAAATAAAGTTTGGAAGTTTAGATTTTATATGTAATGGTTTTGCAATTAATTTTATATGCTTGCAAGTCCATTTTATGTATTCCAATAGTCATCTTGAAGAGTGAATTCACTAGCATTAACAAGGTATGTTGCTCAACTAGATATTATTAAGGCATTACACTCTTAATTCAATCCATTGAGCAAGTAATCTCATAAACTTCAGGTTATGAGTTAACAATAAACAAATACATGATCATTTAGTCAATGCATCAATTAAAATCATGAAGTAACTAAATGATCCACTTGGTAGGTCTACATGCCCACAAATATTTTCACCTCATGTGCATTCTAAAAGATGAGGGACTCACTCCCACTTTTGCTGGTGAAAATAAATTTTCTTTGGGAACAAATAGCATATGAGCAAGCAACTAAACCTTTCAATTAAAGAATCTTCTGGCTCTTCAATGAAAGTCCACATGATTTTCAATTACTTTCACATCATTATTAACTTGAGGTGGCTCAACTAGTCATGCCAAACAATAAACTTACTTTGACTTGTAAACTTCCGGTTTACGACAATGACGACAATATATGTTTCAATTGTACTAATATATATATAGTACGGAGAAAATGTATATAATTTCTCAATGTAAATATTTACTAGCTCTTCATAAGCTTTTAACTATGATTTCTATTCCTCTAGTTCTTCAAGAGCTCTCAATTATCTTTGCAATATTGAATATAGTAGTAACATTATCTTTGTATAATAGAAATAATGTAGTATCATATAATATGTGAAAGTGATAAAGCTTAAATAAGAGAGCAGATACCTTAAAAGTAAATTAAACAAATGAACTACAATTGTAATTTTCTATGTATACTCTCATCACCTTCAAGGAATAGAAATTTAATTGTCATATTAACATGGCCAAAGTGAAAAATATCATCTCATTGAGCAAAATTATCTCAACAATTAATCTTTTTTCATTGATGCTTGAAAAACATTTAGAAGATGTTTAGATGTACAACATGCATAAACTTAATGGCCTTTTTATGTCAAAATGATAGTGGTTTTCCAAATATCCCTTTACCACTTTTCTTTATTGCTCTCTCACTTCTAGTGGAAGGTATTTATAGTATTCTAACCAATACTATATTTTCCTAGTCGTGGCCATGTATGTGTTCATATATATATATTTTTTTGATAGCTTCTCCATTCATTTCAGGGAATAAAGAAAAATAATTTTGGGATGATGGCTTATGATTTCGAGTAAAAGACAATTTTCCTTTATTGCACTATGATATTTCAAAATCATATCACAACATAAACATATATTGGTAACACGTATTTTAGAGTGTCAAACTGCCAATTAACCATACCTACTATGTTAGTTAATCCATAAGTAATCATATAAATAATTTTATAAGACAATATAAATAAAATAACATAGAGAACCAAGTTAAAATAAAAATAATGCAAAACTAATCTAACATAAATAAAATGAACTATAGCTTCTTTAGAAACTAAGCAAAGGGTTAAGCTAGCACCAGAAGGAGCTATAACTTTCTTAGAAAATTAATAATCAAACCTAAGAAACGAATTGCCCCAAATATATATATATACACACACACACACACATGACAATTTGTGGGAATGAAGAATAGTCCAACCCGAGAAACAAATTGAACCAAAAATAAATCTCAACTTTATGAAGCTTGACTAATAATTTTTTTAACTTTTCAATGGCATACAACGAAATTTAATTGCCACTTGTATCATAGGCAATCAAATTGCATATACTCAAAACATGAATAATAAGACACAAGAAGGAATTGACTTTTCAACCAAAACTAAATAAATAAATCCAATCCATACCAATGATAAACTTAATCTTGCATAAAATATTATTTTAATTACTTATTCCAAAAACTGATTAGTCACAGAATGTAAGAAAGAAAAATAAACCTTTCTTGTATTTATTGAGCATATATCAAATTTACGAGCAAAGTAACACAATTAAGATGCCTTTATTGAATTTTAAAACTCAAAATAATTTTAATTCATGAAAGCAACAATATTGGGCATACTTCCACCACCATACAAAGTCTGCATATAAACAAGATGCAAATATCATATACTTTCAACCACTTTTATGCATTAATTAATTATAAATTGGGCATGCATCTACCAACATACACAACACCATCCACCAAACTATGGAAGAAGATGTGGTTCTGGTCGCATCTATAATAGACATTGGGATAGACTCAACAAGTTTGAAAAGATTCATACCGCATAAATTCAATATTTCTAGAATTCCATTAGAATCAAATTTCTATTTACTTTGACAGTAAACTTAAAAAGAATTAAACCAATATTCCATTCCACAATAAATCCCTCAAATAGAAGTCAAAGAAAGCAATTAAATTACTGTCCCAAATCATTCATGGAAGTGACAAAATAAAATAAGGACACATGTAAGCATAGGTTGTTGCTTACATGCCTATATAAACTATGATTGTAACCTTGGTATCCACAGTATAATCATTCATATGCATGTAACCGAATAATCATAATCAATGACTATTAAAACATAAATGGTATATACATACATATATGAAATAGCCATTTAACTAATATGGAAGAAAGCAAAAGTTATATCCTATAATTTATTAATTATTCACAAAAGCTGAGACAACCATATACATGGAGAAACAAGAATTGCAGTCTCAGACCATGAAAAGATCCATGCATTTGGGATTCAACCCGAGATTCAATCCTAGAAAATATGGTTAAGCGTGGTGACAACACTAGTGTCAAGAAATTCAACCTGAAAAGCAAATCTTAAGATCCCAAAAGTATAGATTTAAGCATCGAAATAAAAAACCACCCACATGCTTAATTAAAGCATTATTTAGTTTTTTGTCAATAAATTCTTTATACTTGTTGGTGGATAACTTCATGATCCATTTTATACTTTAAAAGGATAACTTGGGATCTTCTTTACAGCTTATATGGATAGTTTTGAGATCCACCTTATAATTTACATGGATAACTTTAACTTCTATGTGAATAACTTTAGGATGGATAACTTTATGGCTTATATGGATAACTTCAAGATCCACTTCATATTCAATTAAAGCAATGAAATTGTTTCATACTTCCAGATAAGACATATCAAAGAAATTAAATTGTCTCAAAATTATGGGCTAGACATGTCATATGAAACAAATTGTCTCATACTTTGAGATAAGACAAATAAAAGAAACTAAATTTCTCATATTTCAAGATGAGGCTCAAAAAACAACTTAGAAAATAAATTGCTTTCATGCTTCTAGATGAAGCTTATCAAAGAAATCATATTGTCTCATACTTCCAGATGTGGCATATCAAGAAATTAAATTGCCTTTATGCTTCGAGATAAGGCATATCAATGAAATTAGATTGTTTCATGCTTTTGGATGAGGCTTATCAAATAATTAAGGAATTGAATTGCTTCAATACTTCTGGAAGTAACATAGCTTTCTTTATGCAAAGGAATATATAATTCCTTAGATAGGATTTCATTAGAGCCATATATGGCTTTTATGAACTCAAAACTACTTTAAACCATTGTTTAAATTAAAGGAGGCAAATAAAATATTGTTGATTGTCCATACTATAGAAAGAGGAAGAAAACAAAACCGTATGAATATAAAACTGATCCAATATGTATCCACCATTAACTTGGTGTTATTGGACATAATCAATGAATGTGCCGATCCTTTTCTCTCTTTACTCCAGAGAGTTGAAGGAAGCAAATAAACATGAAATAAGAATAAAATAATTTAAGTGCCTGCTTATATAAAGAGCGGAGTAATTGCAAATAAGAATAAAATAATCAAAGTACCTGCTTATATAATGAGCGGAGTAATTGCTAGATCCCTCTTAGTAGTGGTTATGCAACATACCAAAGTAATTTCTCATATCTTTGATAGAATCACAGAGTTCTAACGTTCCTTGGGCTTTTGCCTCCCAAAGTTAGGTAGAGTTGAAAAGACTTCTTGCTTGTATAGATTGCTTCTTAATGGTGGAGGCTATTGGAATTAAAGGAACTAATCGTGCTAATAACATGTTGTGAAACAAGAGATATAGAGAATGGAGCTGAGAGAATTAAGAGAAGAGAAATAAAAAATCTCCAAAAGAGCGTATTTTATTCATCCTCAAAGAAGTATTTATATAAGTGGTGAGAAGATTTTAATATAAATAAAACCCTAAAAATGATAATTATCCTTATGATTAATTGCATTAGATAAATACAAAGTAAAAATTGAGTCATAAGGTAAATAACATTTTAGATAGACATCTAAAATATTCCTACCAGATAAATATGTAATATATAAATATTTTAAAATAATGGTATTAATTAATGAATTAATAATTTAAAATGCAAAAATAAAATGAATAAATTTACATTATTAAAGAATAAGAAAAAATTATTTATTATTTCTTATCTTAAATCTTATCTCATAAATTTGAAATTAAAATAAAAATAGTAAGATAATATCTCACAAAAAAAAATATTATGAATGAGGACGATATCACCTTTGTAACAATTTTAAATTTATGAAACAAGTTTTAAGACAACATACGTAATAAATAATTTTATACTCTTAAAGAATATATATTGGATAACGTTACAAATCTCATATCAATTTTATGTCTAAATCAAAAGCTTCAAAATTTTAAAGTATATGATTTTAAAAGTTAAATTGTATTTTTTTAGTCTATAGAATTAGCATGTTAAAGTTTAAGATTACAAGTTTTGAATTTAGGGAGAATTTAAGATTAAGAGTTTATGACTTAAAATTTTAAGTTTATAGTTTAAAGTTCATTGTTTAAGATTTAGGCTATTAAAGTTTAGTGTGTAAATTTTAAGTTTTGAAGTTGAAGAATTTACAAAAAAAATGTATAAATTCTTCAACTCTACTTAATAATATACATTTTATTTATTTTTATGTTTTAATTAGTTAATTAACTAAATCATTAAATTTTAATTATTTATGTTTAAAAATTTAAAATATTACTTTTATTTTATTTATTCATATATTTTTATTAATTAATCATTTAATTTTTTATTTTTAAATTTAATAATTAATATTTGAATTAAAAAAAAAAAAAAAAAGAGAGATGTGATAGCTCGGGTCTTTGCACACACAACGAAGTTAAAAACGATTCATGGCAGCTACGACTTCTGACAAAAATGTCAGATCGCCCTATTGGAAACCAGGTGTTGTAATTTAAGTGAAAGTGGTGTTATAATAATACCTCTTGATAATTACTTTTAATTTTTTTTTATATATGAGTAATTTTTTTTAAATATGGTATATATCTATATTTTAGTCTCAATGAGTTGTTTTTAATGTGATTAGGTGTTTTTTTTTTCTTTAATTACACAAGTTTGGTCAATAAAAAATAAACAAAAAATAATTTGTCATACTATTTAATTTAAATTAAGTCTAGCATAGTATAATAAATACCAAATATATATATATAAACATTTGTTATTTAATCATTGCATGTATACCATAAGAAGTAAGGAACCACTAAAAATTAAAGTAAAAAGTCAGTGGGTCTATTTCCCCTGTCGTGTGGTTTACTCTTTCTTTTTCTTTTTTTTCCCTTTTTCAAAATTAGATATAGATTATTTTAAATAAGGTTGAGAGTTACAGTAAATAATTCTATTAAAAATAATATATAAGTTAATAAGGCTTCAAGAGTTCTTTTTTAAAAAAAAGAAAAACTTGCTCCATTCTTGAAAGTGCTAACAGTACCTAGATTTTAGAAGAAAAAAAATTGAAATATTTTATAAAATATTTTAGGCTGGGCCTATTTTGATAAATAAATTTGTGAAGAAACCTATAATTAATAAACAAAAATTCATCTGATTAAAGTAATTAAATTCTAGATGTAACACACTAATAGGTTATATGAACAAACAAGCGACAAGTGCGTGCACACCAGGGACACGCACACACTCATGATAACAGTCCGTACATATTGAGTCATCATTGTGTTTGAAATCCACCGGTCATGAAATCCACACCAGTCCCCACCAATGCTATGGCTAACGCGTTGAATATCTTGTTTGGAGAGTGAGTTTGCATTAGCAATTATATTGAAACTCAAATAAAATTGATGGGATCTGCACATGAAGCCATGGAGTAAACATGGATCCGATTTCTTTGTTAAGCCTCTATTGAAGAGTAAATGGACGGTTCAAATAAATAGTTATAAATAAAGTAATTTAACTTTTTTACAAGACATTTCATAGAATAAGAGATAAATGTTAAAATATATTCAGAATCAACCCAACCTAGCAGATAAGTCTATTCCAAATAAACACTATGACCTAGCCTTGGAAATAAAGCAGCGTTTGCCTTGAAAAATTGTCATTGTAATAAACATATACAATGAAAATGATGGTATATATGTAAATATTATTATGCGATATAAATATGAGACAGGCATGAAGTGAATGATTCTATGTTTCTCATTCTCAATAATTAACACTTAGCTGTACTACTTGTTGACACTTATCACTCTTTTTAAAAATATTTTCTTCTGAATGGGGTGAAATCTAATGCTTCTCACTTATTTTACAATCTTACATTTTGGTTGTTTCATTATTTGACACTTATCTCTTTTTTTTTTAAAAAAAAAATGTTTTCACTTTTCTTTTTAAATATTTAAAAAAAGATTTATGAAATATTTAAATTATTATTTTTACAATTTTTTTAATTATTTACTTTTTAACATTATGTATCAAATCTTATCCATATCATTTTTAAGTTTGAACACAAGTAGATATGTTAAAAGACATATATAAGGATCCATTAATATGCTGAAAAGGAAAGGGAGGAAAATGAGTATGCTAGGTAAAGTAAAACCAAGACCCTCAAGATATCACTTTCTATCAATTGGAGGGTCTAACTTTCCTTTCAAATTAGAAAAATAGTTAAAGAAATGAACTGAAAAGAAAATTTTCATTTACAAAAAAATTCAAGTTATAAAATTAAAAGTACATTATCTACCCTTTGTGTATTGATCAATCCCTTTTATTGTCTTCTCACCCTATTGGAGAAGTGTTCCTCAACTAGAGAAAGCTGTTTTCCCTTCAATTGTCATCCCTTATCAGATCATCGCAAGTTCTTCTAGGTATGTATATACTTTTTTATCAATTGGACTCTGATTCTCCGCAAAAGATCACTTTTTGTTCAGGAATTTCATTATTTTCATCCCTCTCCCTCCTATGATTCCTAGGCAGCCAAGTTCAAAAGTTGTTGTTTAGGCCGTGGAACCACATTCTCTTCAATGAGAAATACTATCATGTTTATAAACATGTTGATTGTAAGTATTTTTTGTATTTCCGCTTGTGACCCCAATCAGGGCATAATTCTTTTTCAGTGCTTGGTGAAAAAGAAAAATTGTTTTAGAATAAACCAAGTTCTCTAAAGCAAAATAGCAATTGATTGGTTGCTTGTGCGAGTATAATATATTTAATTTTCTTGGTTGAACTTCTACCTCTAAAGCAAAAATCACCATTTTTTTTTTTTTTCCTTTAGTAGCCTCCTTTTCTTCTCATATTTGGCTTTAGATGTTGACCACATTTTCATACTTGGTCTTTCAGTAATTTGATTTGTCAGTTTGTAAGAAAAACATGGTTGATTTATTAGTGAGATTCCTAATGATAGTCCTATACTTCGTATAGAAACAGAATCTTAATGGCAATTATTTTCTAACCATTGATTCCATAGGAATAAAAATCACCCTTGGCAAAACATGTATATATTAATGCTTTGTTTTATTTATTTGTCATCATTTAGTCACAACTACCCTTTCATCCTACATTGATTTCATGTATCCAACTTTAGATAAAATGCTGTTGACCCATTTCATTCCAAATAGAACCAAACAATGACAATCCTATGTAATAAACATGCTCTTAGTGTACTGCATTTACAAATGCTACTAAACTGCCTAAAATATAGTAGATACAAACAAAACAAGTATAATGCAGCAGCCATTCTCTTTTTCTATCTTATCACTTGACTTTATTTCATTTTTTTTTCTTACTAAGGCATGTTAGACTAGATTAGATCAAACCCAAAATAAGGTGACGTTTCAATTAATGCTTACCATCTTATAGCATCTATTTTTAATTCTTTTACAATGATGGTAATTGTTGTTTAATTAGCTCATAATTACATCCTTACCATTCTTTCACTACTATTTTTCTTTTATTTCAGTAGCTTAAAGTGTGAAAGTAGTTAATTAATTCTTATATTATAATGTTTGTTTTATTAAATAGTAATGGCTCCTAAGAAAATAGGAGTGATCGTGCAGATAATATATAGGTGGTTGAATATGGCACATATTACGTGACTGTGTTTCTTTCTAACTTGTGTTGTTATTGCATTTTATTCTAAGTGTGCACTTCCAAAGTCTTATACCATGGACTTGCACAAAAAAAGGATCAACTTAGGGAAATGATATATAATAGTGACATCACTTGTTATAATTAAATTAGGATGTATAGGTACCTTTGACCAACTTTATTCTATGTTTGTTGAGATTAGGGGGCTCAAACCAACAAAGAATATGTTTGTTGATAAGCAAGTAGCAATCTTCTTACATATTATTGCTCATAATCTTAAAAATTGATTAATTCAATTCGAGTTTGGTGGTTCTAGGAAAACAATAAGTAAGTATTTCAATGTTGTCTTAAAAGTCATGATTCAACTAAATAAGTTGCTTTTTAAGACTCTTGAACCAGTGAATGCAAACTTTATAGATGAGAGATGAAAGTCATTTAAGGTAATCTATAATCCCATATTATTAATAAATTTATTTTTAAATAAGAAATTGATTCAATTTTTTAATTTGTAGAATTGTTTGGGTGCATTGGATGGAACACACATCAAGATAAAGGTGTCTGCAAGAGGCAAGCCTAGGTACTGAAGTTAGAAAAGGGATATATCAATAAATATGTTGGGTGTATGTTCTCAAGATGGCCAATTTATTTACATTTTCCCTAGTTGGGAAGGGTCTGCAGCTGATGGTCGTGTGTTACGTGATGCAATTAGCAGGCTCAATGGACTAAAAGTTTCACAAGGTTAATATTTTAAAATTTTTATTACTTGAGATTAATATTTAGTTAAATTAAATTGATATTTATATGTTTCTTATGGTTCAGGTCAATACTACTTGGTTGATGCTGGTTATACAAATTCCGCAGGTTTCCTGGCATATGGTTAAAAGTATCACCTAAATGAGTGGAGAGAGGGTCAACTACCTACAACCTCATGTGAGCGTTTTAATATGAAACACTCATGTGCACACAACATCATTAAAAGGTGTTTTAGAATATTGAAGGCTAGATGGGGCATACTAAGACACCCATCTTGGTATCTAGTGCGAACTCATAATCAAGTTATTATAGCTTACTGTTTGCTACATAATTTGATCACACGATACAATGATTCTGATCTACTAGATGCACAATGCCCTGCATATGAGCTACCTAATGTTGATGAACTTACAAAGTCAAAGCCCATATGAATCATAGTACCCACTAATGCTTGGAGCAATTAGTGTGACCAATTAGCAAATGAGATGTATTATGAATTTAGGACTCAAAGAGGACACTTTTGAATTTTCTTGAGTTTGTGTTTTTAAGATTTCTAGTTTTTTTCTTGTTATTTTGATGTGACAATTTATGTGTTAATTGGGTGAGACTTCAGATTTATGCAATGACATTTTCGTATTGATTTTGTGCTTTTATATTGACTATTGTGCTATAAATTTGTATAGATATGGCTTTTATTTGTTTTATAATGATTATGTGCTTGAGATAGTTTTCATAGATATGGAAAGTAAAGCAAGCAGTCGAGGTGGCAAGGATGTGTGGCTGCCTAAGGAAGATGCTGCTTTGGTGGAACGCTTGGTAGAATTGAAGATTACTAACAAATATGTTGGTGATAATGGAATCAAGCCAGGTTTTCTACAATATTTGGAAACGATGATGACTAAGAAACTGCCTAGGTGTGGAATCAAAGGAAATCTACATATTCAATCTCATCTTAAAATGTTGAAGAATAGTTAGCAAGCTGTTTATGATATGATACAAGGCTCACACACAAGTGGATTTGGATGGGATAGTAAAAACAATATGGTTATTGCTAACAAGGCTATTTGGGATGAATATTTGAAGGTACACTTTATCATTTAAAATCTTCACTTTATTTTTGGTTATGCTTAATTATTTATGGAGTGATTTATTATGTTTTAAGGAATTTTTTTATTGTATACAACTAATATTATTTTTTGTTTAGGTTTATAAGAAGGCAGCCCTTTTTAGATCCCAATCACTCTTGATGCCCTTTGCACTATTTGGGCAAAAGATAAGGCTACTGGAAAGGATGCACAAGGTGCTGACAATGTTAACGAAGAAGCTAATCATGTCAATTTTGAAGAAGGTCTTGACAATGTAGGCAAACATCAATTTGCTTATGATTATGAAAATGATGACACATTATCGAAGGAACCAAACACACCGAGGAGCAGGTCAAGCTCTGGGAGTAGAAAGAAGCGTAAGAGTGATGGTGCAATTGATGTGCTTCGAGATGAAATTGTAACCATAGAACAAAGCTTCCAACATGCCACTAAAAAGCTTTGCAGAGTGGTTCATCAATTGGCTCATGATGCAATCATAGATGAGAGGAAAGAAAAACTATTTGAAGACTTGTTAAAGGTTCAAGGTCTTACCCTGAATGAGATATATGATACTCATATGAAGCTTGCACAAGATTCGAATTTGTTAGTTGTCTTCCCAACCATACCTGAGTCATTTAAAGCTGACTAGATCTGTAGACTTATATAGTAGGATGTTGTTGGAGTTTATCAAGATTTGAATATGTTGATATTTGTTTTTCAAAGTACTATTATGCCCTTTTTTAGACTAGCAGCATTGAGTTTTTTTCTTTGTTATGTTAAATACTATTACGGTTTTTTTATGTTCTAGCAAGTTGGAGGTATTTTTTATTTGGAAGTATAAAATTTTTGGAAAAATGTATTTTTTGTATAGATTTCAATGTGGTTTCTTTTTGTTGTTGTTGTTGTTGTTGTTTTTTTTTTTTTTTTTTTTTGGTTGAATTTGGCAAGGTAATAAGTTTTTTTTTTTTCTTTTTTGAATAACAATTTGAAATCCATGGTAATCAAATTGAGAAATGAAGATATTTTTTTAAAAAAGTTTTAAGAAGAGTAAATTTGTACTTATACAAAAATATATATTTTATTCCTTTAATTTTTTGTGCAAACTAAACATTACATATGAAAGGAAATCCTTTTCTTTCCATTACATATAAAACAAATTCAACAGTTTTTTTTTTTTTTCCATTCCTTTGGCCCATTTCCTTTTCCACTCTTTCCTTTCTATTACTCTATATCAAACAAACCCTAATTGATTTCATTGATAATTTCTCTAGTCAATAAGTAAAATTTTCACTTACTCAAATATCTCCTCGTGTGTAACATGGGTTTAAAATTCAAGTGTTATTTTAACAATAGGAAAAAAAGAAAAAAGTAAAATCTAAAGTTGGATTGATTAACAGTATGCTTGAATTGATTTTTTTTTTTTAAAAAAAAAAAACTTTGAGATGTAAAAGTAGAAACAAAATTCAACAATAGTTGTTTGACTTATGAAAGTGTTTTTTTCATGAAAATTATTATATGTTTTTGTTATTACTTTCTTTAGAAGCAATTAATTATATGCTTTTCTTAGAAGTACATTTTTAACTTTTAAAGGTGATTATACATTTTTAAGAAGTTAATCTAAATAGTTTAAAATTACACAAAATAACTTTTGTTTTATTTGCTAAAAGTTCTTAACAGACTCTAAGCAATTTAGAGTCTTAAAATTATCTCCACAATAATTAGGAATAGGAAGAGAATATTATAATTTCTAATTAGTCAGTTTAAAAACTTATATAATAAATTAGTGTAATTTAATGTATTGAATATTTAAGGATTTAGGAGGTTTTAGGTTGAAATATGTTTTATTGTCATGTGTGTGACCAAACAAATAATGTGTTGCATGTTTGGAGAATAAATATGATGTAACTTCAGTAAAATAGGGCATGGCTCCCAATATATATATATACTTTGAAGCTAGAAATCTATTAATGAATTAACGTAAATGTCAAGGTAAATGAGATAGAAAGGTAAGAGGATTATAATAGAGGAAAGATTGTGTATTTTTTTGTACAAATTAAGCAAAAGTAACTGATCTACTCATTTGATCATAAAATCATGTATTTAATGGATAGTTGATATTTATACAAGTAGGGAGCATACTTTTAATAGTAGACAATCATAAAATAAAGCTCTACCAGGGTAATTATCCAAAAGAAAGTTACTTGAAATATATACATAATCATATATTTTATCTTATCAAAGTGGATGAATGACTTGATATGAATATCCACACAAATATTCATAACGAAATCATATTTAATTAATATTTTACAAATAAGAAATTCATAATTATTTAATTAAACTCCTCAGATATTAATATTTATTCAATTAACGGTAAATATTACTATCTATATTTATATCCCACTAATAAAGAAAACCATTTAATTAAAGTGGACAATTTTTTCAATTAGCATTTTACTATTATTCACGAAGGAGCGACAAGCTAATGAGGAAAAAAGTAAACAAATGGGGTTTGTTTGATATGCTACAGTAAAAAAAAGAGTAGAAAAGGAAATGAGTTAAAAGGAATGAAAAGAAAAATAAAAGTCATCGAGTCTATTTAGTATATAATAAATTTTTTTTTCTTTGTAATATTTAGTTTGTACAAAATATTAAAAAAATAAAAAATATATTTTTATGTAAATATAAATTTATTCTCTCTTTAAAATTTATAAAAAAAGTATTTTTATTTCTTAATGTAGTTACCATAAATAATAATAAAATTAAATTTATGGTTTAAATGAAATTTAATACTAATAAAATTAAATTTATATTAGATAAAATATTTTGATAAAAAAATTATCGAGTTAATAACTTTTTACTTAAATTATATCAAATATATCAACGTAATGTAAAAATTTAATAAATATTAACTTAATAATACGTTATTTCGTTGGCGCGAGTTTACGATTTTTTAATGAAAAATTATTTTATGACGCTTTTTTATTTAAAAAATTGATTTATTGAAAGTGAAACTCAGCAACTAGTGCGTCAACAATGCAAGCTGGTGGGCACTCCAATCGACAAATGGTGCTCTGACTCTGCTGTCTCCATTACCTTTCCAAATCTAGTAGGGCAGTCAGCGATACTCTTGGCTTGTCTGGGAATCATACTCTAGTCAGTCAGCAACTAACGCGATTATATTTTGACTATATTTTTTTTTTATATCGAAATATGAATTTATTACAAATAAGTCATTTAAAGTATAAAATTAATATAAAAAAATTTATTAAATTATTTTTTTTTTAAGTTTCCTGACATAAACTCTTATAGCACAAGTGTTTAATTAAATCGTTGCTATAATAATAAAACTTTTTATTCCTCTTTCTATTTTTATTTTTGTTTTTATGTTAATAGCGGCAGAGTTATTTATTATTTCTTGGTTTAAATATAAAGATTAAAATTAAAATATATTGGCTATTAATCACGTGCTAAGTACAAGAAAGTTATACTTTCATGTAACAGAATTTTATTTAATATATTAATTAAAACTATGAAAAAATAATAATAAACAAAAATAGACAATTCGAAAAATTTAATATATATTTTTTTGTAAGATATGTTTGATTTGTATTTCTTTTAGTTTTGTTTACTATAAGTTATATTTAAGAAAAAAATTAATATTAAAATGTGATTAAAAAACATATAATAAAAACTTGATTTTAGAAGTAGCTAATAATCACGTAGTAAGTACGAGTGAGTTATATTTTATATAACATAATTATTTAATTTTTTAGTTGAAACTATTAAAAAAAATATGCAAACAAAAATAGATAATTCAAAAAATTAAATATAATTTTCTATAAGATATATTTCATTTGCATTTTTCTTATAGTTTGTGTACAATAAGCTATATTTTAAAAAACTATTTTAAAATGTGAATTTTAAAAATATTTCCAAGATAAATATTTTTAAAATAAAAGTAATATAAAAATAGTTATTTAAAAAATATAGATAAATGAAGAGATAATTGCTTTTAAAATAAAAAAATAATACAAAGATAAAAAGAAAAAAAATATATGGCGTCTATTAGTCTCTTTATCAAATTTCTCACAACAATTAATATATATAAATAGGTGGATAGATTTTTTTTGGGGCCACATTATAAAAATAATAATATTAATATATGTTTGTAAATTTTTTGGGAGGCCATGGCCCTCTTTGAATAACGAGGCTCTGCCCCGATACGTTGAACTATTCCGTCAATCAAACATGTTTTCGGTGATTTATTTATTTATTTTCAGATTCCATGAATCGAAGCCATTTTCAGTTAAAAGTTTCCAGACACGCAATCATAAAATAACACATTTATATACAGGGAAGCGCCTAAGAATGCTTAAGACACTCTTTACTAAGACCCTTATATATATATATATATATATATATATATATATATATATATATATATATATATATATATATAAGAATTCAAATCTCTTCACCTTCATGCATGTAAATGGAAAAATCATAAGACGAGCACGTTCCATGTGTATTCACACTGGTGGCCTTGTCCATTCATATTAGCGATTACCTATATAAGTATGTTACATGTGTCCAGAATTTTAGTATTCTAGAACATACCATGCTTAGAGTCGCTAGGTGTTGTTGTTTAGTTTATTTATATTTGCTATAAATTACAATATCTAATATCATATTGTATTATATTGAGTATCGACTAATCTAGTTTAATTAATTATTTATTTGTTTATTGGGTTTAAAATTTGTTGTATTTACCAAAATAGAAAAAACTAATTACATCAAAGGCAACTCTTATTAGTACCTTTTGATAATCAATTTCTCTCTTACAGCGTATTCAGATTGGTCTTTTATTTTTTCTAATAAAGATGATAATTCTGTATGATTTTTATTATTTAAATTGATGTTTGCAAAGAAAAAAATGTATTTCTAAAAAACCAAACAAAAATCTATTTTTGATAAAAGTATGTAAGGACATTATATTCAAAAAATGCAAAAGTAAATCATTGTTTGGTAAAATATTTCTAGAAAATAAAAAAAAAAAACTATTTTTATAAGGGCTTATATATATATATATATATATATATATATATATATATATATATATATATATATATATATATCACTTTCAAAATTTTTTTATCGAATATAAACTAGATCCAAAACGATTTGCCAATATATACCGTCCTTTTCGAAGTCATAACATGCTGAGACCTCAATCAAAAATTGCATCATCATGATCCAACTTCTATTCTCAAGATTTGACACATTTACATTTTATAAGTTAAAAGGGAAGTCTTATCATTGTGATACGACTTCTCCTTCAGTTTTTTTTAAAAGTTTTTAATTAAATTATTATATTAATTAATAAAATAAAAAATTATTGTTAATTTCTTTTTCTACTTTTACATTTCAATTTTTTTAAAAAAAAGAAATTCAATCCAAGCATACTTTTAATCAATCCATTAACTTATATTTTAGTTTTTTTTTTTTCTCCTATTGTTAAAATAATACTAGTTTTAAACTTGTGCTATACAGGAACTGGATATTTTGGTAGGTGAAAAAAAATTTTTGGTCTAACTTTACTTATTAATTAAAAAAATTATCAATAAAATCAAATATGTCTTTTAATATATTTACATGTGTTCAAACTTAAAAATGATATGGGATAAGGTTTGATACATAATATTAAAAGAAAATAATTAAAACTTTAAAATTAAAATTTTAAAATAATAGTTTAAAAAATTTATAATACTTTTTTAAATATTCAAAAGAAAATTTAAAATATTTTTAAAAAATGTGATATGTGCGAAATAAGGAAGCAGGACTGTGAAATAAGTTAAAAGCATTATATTTCATCTCATTTAAGTGAAAATATTTAAAAAAAAAGAAAAGTGATAAATGTCAACTAATAGAGCAGTAGAATGTTAGCAATTACGAGTGAAAAAGCATGAAATCATTCACTTCATTGCTTCTTCCGATATTTATATTGATAATATGACATAATATATATATACACTCAAGATTTATCGAATGGACAAAATTTAAGCACAAATTAAAAAAGCGAGAGCTCAAAACAGAAGAGAAATGGGGATATCTGTTAACAGTTTGATCACAAGTGCATCTGTAGATTTTTTTGCTCAAAATTCTTATAATGGGAATAACATCTATAAATGAAATATAAGTAAAAAAAAAAACTAAGTACGAAATAATCAAAAAAATTTAGCAAATAACTATTGTAAGCACCGCTTACCAAACAATGTAAGGATGTAATGACTCAGTTATAGTTCATATTCTTGTTGTTGGATTCACGGTATATATATATATATATATGTATATATCATTTTCATTGTATTTGTTTATCACAATGACAATTTTTCAAGGCAAAGTTATGGGGAACGCTACTTGATTTCCATGGCTAGGTCATGTGTTTCATTTGAGTTTCATTATTGCTAACGCACTCTTCAAACAAGATATTCAACGCGTTAGCCATAGCATTAGTGGTGACTAGTGTGAACTTCATTTACTGCATTCGAATTTCAAACACAATGATGAGTTAATGGATAAGATACACGGATTGCCATCAAAGTCTTTCTCTTGGTGTATTTGGAGCCTTGCCTCGTCATCATTTCTGTCGACAGCTGATGACCGCGACTTGGTACTTAAAAGGTAAGATCGTAATCATAGTCTTTCTCTTGGTCACCCTTAATTTTTTTTATCGATCATAATTTTGGACACCTTTAATTAATTATAAATTTGTGACTTTTTTAATGAAAATAAATAATAAATAATTATATATACAATTCATAAGTTGAAATTAACATAAGCCAAGCACTTACTTAAAAAGAGACCACCATTATATTTTTAATGATACTGAAGAAATTGAAAGCAAAAGAAAGCAATAATAATCTTAAGCGAAAAAGGACGAAAAAGTACAAGTAGGTGTAACATAAGTTCAAACACAATAAATTACAAGATATATATAAAAAAAAAAAGAAGAGAAAAATCAAAACGATACCACGTATGCATATATCGTAGGATCCGCTACAGCATAACAAAAAGTATACTAAATGGGAATTCAATGGATCAACATAAAAGGCACAAACGACAAAGTGACTAGCTTAAAAGAAATCAGAGAGTAAACCCTTGCAAAACTTGAATAAAATTTTTTATTTCATAATTTGTCTTGAATTTTGTCTCATTAAATAGTGATTGGTCAAAAAATTTTAATTAATACAACTTGTTTCATTATTAATTTATATATATATATTCACCAATCATTATCTCATAAGACAAGATTTAAGAAAATGTATAAGATAATATTTTATCCCTACAAAAACACTTGGATAACCATTTTTTTCAATTGGTCAATTGAATTGGGTTGGGTCAACTCATCGTCAACTTTAAGACACAAACCAATAATCTTTCGATTAATATTCCAAGACCCAACCGAACCTACCAAAATCAATTTGGTTAGCTCGGATGGGAGCCGGAGATAGACACGCTGCAAAGTAGAAGATTAACAAATACTGCTCCATTCAAATCTCCTTGTGATATTCCACTGTTATTCACTAGTGCGCCAGCACCATCTGCAGTAGAAGAGATTAATAATCCCCGTTCTTTAAAGTGAAGAACAAGAACGGGGAAAATGAGACAAGCAAATCCCAGTAGAAAACCCAGAAGAAAACCCACTACAAAGGAACAGGCACAGCCAAAGCCAAAGTCATCCACCAACAGCGGATTGCTGGCTGTGCTATTGAGACAGAGAATTTCGCCGTCGGGGGTGAAAGCAAGCTGCCATTGGAGGAGGACTTTGGCTGCCATTTTCTTATATGCTTCTGTTTCTGACTTTCTTGAAAAGGAAAGTGAAGAGAAATTGGTAGCTGTGTGATGAAACAAGAGAAAAGAACTTTCAGTTCTATTTATGGAGCTAATATGTGGTTTCGCGGAAGCTTCAGAGCCGCACTGCTAACAGTTCACAGGATGCATATATCAACAGTTCACACATGGTCAATGAGCGCATATAACAAAAATAACTCATAAATTAGTTAAAAGCTGAAATGCATGCGAGTGCTGTGTGTGCTTGTTTTTTTTTTTTTTTTTTTAAAAAATAAAATTGGAAAGGTCATTTTATAAAGCAACACTCTTATGGGGTGTTTGGTTGTAGTTATGATTTTTGAATGATTTGTCAGATAAGTGATAAATATGTAAATTTATTTCTAAGTTTGGTTAACTAGCATTTCCCCTAACAAATGAGAACAATCTTTGCATAGATTCTTCTCAAAATTATATTTTTTTGGTGAAATAAGGATACCCACCTATTACGGTGGGAATACAAAAAAATTGAAATTGATCACAATTCCATTTAAGTAATTTTCACAATTGCATAAGAAGAGAAATTGGAGTGCCACCTATTGAGGATAAGATGACATAAAATTAACAGGTGATTTGGATATGTGTGGGGGAGGCCGTTAAAGACATTAATGAGAAAAATTAATCTTATGGTATTTAGCCACATAAAAAGATATGAAGGGAGACTTTAAAAAGATAAATAGAAAAGTTATAAAATAAGATCATAATACCGTCATACAAATTATATAATCGATCTCATTTAATGAAATAATGCTTGATGTTATTGTACTTTCCTCATACTAGGCAGCTCATGAGTGTTAAAGCATAAACTAGAGATATACGGATTGTAATCATAGTCTAGTGTCCCACCTCAATAGTTTTGTGCTATAAACACTAAGAATGTCAAACACAATGATGAGTAAAAGATAGATGTACGGATTGTAATCATAGACTTTCCCCAAGACTGGGGTTAGTGCATTTGGAGTTTTCCCCACGTGATTTGTTTCTGCTGATATACAGGCGAGGAGGATGATTTAATATATTTAAAGATAAATGAATCAACTTATAAAAGAACATATTGTCTCAATATATGTGAGACATGTTATTTGTAGCCAACTAGATTTTTAGTTGTGCGAAGAATATTTTTTGCATTCATATATGAAAGAAGGCGCAATCATATATGAATATATAGTAAATATTTTATATGTGATTAATAAAATAATTATAATTTATTAACTTGTTGAATTAATTAAACGAGGAATAAATTGATATAATAATATTAAAGTTATTATTTTTAAAATCTTAATTCATATTATTAACAATAAATGATAATGTTGTATAAACAATAAATTTCAACATATTTATAGGAGTGTTAAAAAAATATATGATGTTAAATTATACATGGTGTTCTATGAGAGGATCGGTGTGTACTCACCTAAGACGTGCATCAAGTGTGATTGCATGTTTTGGGGCTACGTACAGAGAATGGTTTTCGTGAAATTTGTATTTAGAGTAAGACTTATCTTATTATTGCAAGTTGGGTCTTAGGGTCTCATTGGAGTCAGGGCATGTCCTGGATTTAAAGAGCACTAATACATGTTTTTGCAGCTCGAGCCTAGAAGGCACAGGTTTCTTTAGTCATTTCCTGGGCTTATGCTCCTTTATTTTTTGAGGGAGTGTTGGTCTAAATTTTTGTGCAATAAAAAAATAATAATACTTTGTCCAAAATATCTTTAGACAATTGAACTTAAGCTCTCATTCTACTTATATACACTTCTCTTTTCAATGTTTTAATCGACGAGAAACTTCTCTTTTTTATCATTTTCCAACACTCTCCTCAAGTCTAACTAATTTTGGCCCAGTTGAGATTTGCCTTCAAATCTTTTATTCTTGGGCTTGTACTTCAAATCTAACTGGCCTTGGCTCAATCTCCTTGGTATTTAATTCTTTCACGTAACGAACAAAAATTATTGTCATGACATTTTATAATTTTTTAAAAATATATTAATGTCTCGTCAATATAATCTTAATTTAACAGATAAAATAATTTTAAATTACAAATAAAAAATTTCACTTATATTAAATCTTAAGAATTTTATATTTATATAAAATTTGACTTAAATATAATTAACATAGCATGAAATAATTTAATGCCTAAATTGATAAAAATTATCTTTTAAAAAAATTATTAAAAGAATAAATATTTAACTCTCTATGTGAGTGAATTTCTTTCTTTTAAATATTACCATTTTATTTGTTTGACAATGACAATTTATTGCTAACGCACTCTCCAAACAAGACATTCAACGCGTTAGTCAAAGCACATGTGGTGTTTATATGCAGAGGGCTAAGTACCCAACTATTCGTCGTTTACTGCAATGACAGACTAGTGTGAATAGACAATGATTAGTGAAAAGACAGGTACACCGATTGTCATCGTAATCTTTCTCTTGGACAATTATGAGTTTTTGCCATGTGATTTGTTTCTGTCCATAGCTGATGACGACGACTTGGTATTTGGAGATAATTTGTCTAAGAGTTTCTTTTCAGGATGATTTGGATTTCCTCGTGAGCATAAAAAAATATACTTGTATCTGCTTAAAAAAAAAAAAAAAGTTAGACAAAAAAATTTAATTATATAAAATAAAATTTATTACATTAACAATAACATATTAAAATTTTATCTGAAATGAAATATAAATAATTATTTAATAATTAAACAATAATTTTTATATCATCTGTTATGTGTTATTTCTACTTAAGTTAATCAAAGTCAAATTTTAATATGATATTTTGAGGTGATGGATTTCATCTTATACAGCTTAAGTTATTATTTTTTTTCCCTCTTCCACAATTTCTCCTCTCTTAATCCTCTTGCCTCTCTATATCATTTACTTTGATATTTACTTTATTTCATTGATAGATGTCTAGCTTCTAAGTATATTTTTTTTGGGAGTCATATATGCCCTATTTTGCTTAAGCTACATTTTATTTATTCTCCAAATATGCAACAAATTATCTTTTGGGTTACACATCACAATAAAACAAATTTAATCTCTAGCCTTTCTAAAAACTACCTAAACTCTTAAATATTCAATACACATCAAATTACATTAATTTATTATGTAAGTTTTTAAATTGACTAATTTGAAATTATAATATGCTCTTTCTATCCATAATTATTGTGTAGATAATTTTAAGACTTAAATTGATTGGAGCCTCTTTTGGAGTAATTTTTTTGCATTAGTTCTTCCGGTAGAAAAAAAAAAGTTTTTTTTGTGCAATTTTAGAATATTTAGATTGACTTCTTTAAAATGTATAAACATCTTTAGAAATTAAAAACAAAAGTATGTCAGTAACATAATGTGAGATTTTCTATAAAAAAAAAAAAAAAACATGTCATAATTTTTATAAAAAAACACCTCTATAAATAAAAAATTATTTTTTTGACTTTGACAGTTACTTATACAAACCAATCCAAACAAGTTCTTAATCAATCCATTAAATTTTAGTTTTTTTTAATTATTAAAATAACTTAATGTCACATAATAGTATCTATATATTATCAATTTCATTTTATTTGTTTATTATAATGTCAATTTTTCACGGCTAGGTCATGGGAAACGCTACTTTATTTCCAAGGCTAGGTCATGTGTTTCGTAGTCTTTCTCATGGTGCATTTGGAGTCTTCCCTCGTAATTCGTTTCTGTCGACAGCTGAGGACAAAGGCTTGGTACTTACAGATAAGATTGTCATGATAGTCTTTTGTTTTTTTTTGTGGGTTAGTTTCCCACTTTTTGACCAAAGAAGAAAAACACACACAAAGGTTTAAAGGACAAAACAAAGGAGGTTGTACTCATAGAGTAAATTAAGCAAGTGAGAGACTAACTTAAAAGGAAATGCCAGTTGTACCGTTGTTAGAGGTGTGAATTGTCTGTTTTTCACTTTGCCTCAAGTCCTATTCCGTATGCTATAATTAGTTAATATATAATTAAATAATGCTTTAAATTACATCAATTAAATTTGATGATCAACCAATAATTTATGAAAAGAATTTGAGATAAAAATTGCGACTGAGAATTCTACCTCTTTATTTGGTTACAACTTTTATTTTATAATTATTTATAAAGGTAAAATTATATAAAAAAATATGCGAAATCAAAAACAAAATGTATAAAAGGTGAATATATACAAATTGCTGTATATATAACATAAATTTAAACAATGGAACTGACTTAAAAGCAGTTTGAAAATAACACTTATGATATTTAGAGTTTTTTTTTTTTTTTAAAAAAGTTATGTGTTTTTGCTCCTATTTTTTTTAGAAGCACCCTCTATATAGAATATGCTTCTCTATTGAACTGAGTTGGTATTTGATACATTTAAGCTATTTATTACTTGTTCAGTAAATGTTTTGTAAAGTGAGTTGTCAATTTCGTGCATAAGAGGTACTTAATAAAGAGAACCCAGCAAATAAGTTAAATCCTGTCTATGTGCTTCTACTAATTAAAAACAACTCTTTTGACTTTATGAAATCTCTTTGTTTTGGTTTTTGGTTTTCAACAATCTACACATAAATACTTTTAGCATTTTTTTTTATTAGAAATGATTATGGAAGAAAAAGAAAACCAATCTAAATGAACTCTAAGAGAGGAATTGATTATGAGAAGAGACCAATAAGAGCTGCATTTGATATAAATTATGAGCATATTAACATACTTTTAGTTAATGGCTAAATGAATATACAAGGCGGCAGTGTGTACACACATGAAACTTGCTCATGTTATCATTTTTCATGTTACATGCATGGAGGCGAAGAGATTTGAATTCATGACTTCCTTCGTCTTACGATTGCACGTCTAGTGGCTACGTACTGAGAATGCCTTCGATTCAAGGAATATGGCAATGAAAATAAATAAAGTCAATGAATTTCATTCAATATGAAGTAAGGGACCACTAAAAAATATGTGGTCTTTTTCACCATTGTTGTTCTTTTTTTTAAAAAAGATATTTATTATTTAAGTAAATAATTATATTCAAAATAATATATAAGTCAATAAGATTTTAAGAATTAAAAAGAAAAAGTAAAAGAAAGAATGAACAAAATCTAAAGCAGTTGACAGATAACTAGGTCAATCTCTTAAACATATAGTAGTTTGTTTCCATAGTTGTGTGTAGGGTTTAAACGGAGGGGTTGCCTTTATTTTGATGACTTCTTAACCTCAAAATTGATTTGTTTCTGGCTGTCCAACCAAACTGCACAATCTAAAGCAATTATTTATAATTATAATAACATATATATTACCGAAGAAAATTGTTTTTGTCATGTATGAAGAAATACCACCTTATATACTTACCTATTAGCTTTGTCAATCACCTATTTACCTCAACAAGCAATAAAGCCAAATTATAGGGAAACGTGTATTTATGGTGCACACATTTACAAAATCAAGTTTTCATGCATCAACTTCATGAAAAAGAGGAAGTGGATTGGAGCAATAATACAACCTTTAAAGATAAAGTTTTGATATTCTCATATTTTGAGATTAAACTCAATTTTTTTTATAAATGTTTAAGTTAATATTAAATAGTTTATAAAATATTACTTTTTATTTAACGTTTAAGGTTAGATCACACATATTAAGATATGTATTTATTCTTTTTGGTTAAAGCAAATTTATTATATAACTTTCAAAGTTACCTTATATGATTTTATTCTCTAAATTCCTATCATTATATTATTTCATTTACTAATTTACCGATAAAAAGTTAGAGTGAAAAATTAACAATAATTATTGTCATAAAATTTTAAAAGGGTAGATAAATAATGACAAAAATTTTATCATAAACCGATAGATAAGAAAATAACAGAGGGAGTAATTAAAGATCAATGGAGAGAAAGATGTACATTATCTAACTATTATACACCTCATCATGAACTTGAAGGCACTTAATTGAATTACCTCATATAGTATCCAGGCATTCGCCAAAGTCTATCTCCACCCTACATTACCAATTCAGTTAAGACTTGTCAATGAATCTCTTGAAACTATCAAATGGCGAATACATAGCATACATTTCTTTAAGAAGTATGCATTTTAACAAATTCAAGTTATCATAGAATAAAGTACTTAAAAAAGAACTCTACAATCTGAATTGTCATCGGTTTTAATAATAACGAACTAAATTCGCTTAAGTATGTTCACTTGAGTTCGAATCCATATATATAAAAAAGAAATAAATTGGGAGAGCTTTACCTCCGTTTAGATTTTCTAATAATTAATTTGAGTTAAATTAGTTTTAGGTTAAAGAATTTAGTAATAAGTTTATTCAAGAAAAAAAAAACCTCAAGTATACAATTTTTTTTTTTTTTTTGAACTTAAAGCTTCTAATTACAAAACCCCCATAAAAATAGGGGGGAAAAAAACTGATTAGGAAAAGTAGACAAGTTTAGCTAGGATAAAAAACAAAACTGATTTCAGCGCAGGGACACTGGACACTACTACTCCTCGGCACGGCAGAAGTTAAAATTACTAAAATGTTTAGCAAAGAAAATTAATTTATAAACATTTATAATTTTTATAGTTTAAAATTGTTGTAGGCCTCAATATCATTATTAGACAGGATTGAAGTACTTAAAAAAAAAACGATTATCCCCCTTGCTCAAAGAAGATATTATGTTCAAGTGCTTACTTGAATTTCTTAACTTGCCCATGGCAAAACATATCTAAAGCACCCGATAAAATCATCTAAACCAAAATCGCTGGCCCACGATAACACAAACACATAGCACGCGCAAGAGGAAATTTCGTACACTCACGCTTAGCAAATGAACTCGTAAAATCACGTGTCCAAAAAGAAAACTCAGAAAGCTATAAATCTAGTTGAATGATTGAAAAGAAAGGGGTGCATAGTGCAATGGAGGAAGACTTGGCAAATAGAGAGTGACAACGGTGATGGGTTCCACTATTCTTCAAATGTTGGCCTGTTACCATGACAAGTAGCTGAAAGATGATATGCATTCTCTAAAGAGAAGAACAAGAACAAGGAGATATTCAAAGCACCAGAAGACCTAGAACAAAGAGGAGAAGGCATTCACAATTCACACAAACAAATAAAGAGTTTTTTTTTTTTTTCTTCCTATTTTTAATGTGAAAAGATAACTTTATGAAGTAACACTTTCAGTGTTAAAGTATAAACTAGTTATTACTAAGTGTATAGATCAACTAGCAGTGCCTGTTCTAACTTTACTAGAAATTTCAGATTCAAATCTTATAAATACAATTGCATGAAAACTTGATAAGGATAATTTTGTTATCCTTATAGTGATATTCAGCCTGAACTGAATTAGTTGATAGTTAATCTGGCATCGGACACATGTGATTTGAAAAAAAAAAAAAAAAAAAAAAGACAAGCTAATTTGTTGCTGCTGCGTGAATAGTAAATGCTAATTAAAAGGATAATTATATTGTTAGAGCTCTGTATTATGACTAGCGCATGCTCCCATTCAAGGTGTGGAAACAAATTAATTTTCAAAAAAAATTACAGGTGTCATTCATACAATTAGAAAATGTGGCCTCATATGTGTAAGTAGTATATTGTGTAAGTTTTGACCAAAATTAAAGTAATTATATTGATTGTACAATATCAGGACTATGCTACCTACTTGTGTAAATATGACCTATGAATGAAATATACAATTTTGCTCTGTTCTGTAACTTCTCTTTTAATTCTGTGTCAGTATTTATTTTACTTTCATATCTATTTTACATTATTACTTTTATTACTCTACAACAGACCATGCATTTTTTTTTCTCAAGAAATAAAATATAGATACTCTACTAGTTTTTGTTGTTTAGTTTATTTCTTCGCCTTTTGGGCTTTGCAACCTTGTGTTTACCAAAAAGGAAAAAATTAGAGTGTATTTGGTAAGTCCAATAAACTAACTTATGACGTATTTGATTAGTTTATAAACTTGTTTGACTAAAATAAACCTATTTGATAGACGAGCTTATTTCATTAGCTTATAGCATTAGCATATGAGCTTATAGTGTATAGCTTATTGTTTTTCTTATTAATTTATCCTTTATCTTTCTCATTTTACCAAAACATTAGCTAGAATTTATTTTTTCAATGTAGGGATAGGTTTTAAAGTGAATTTGTTTTCTATTTCTTTTTATTAATAAAAAAATAAATCTGAAATATTTTTTATTTTTGTATATTATTTAATTGCTTGATAACAATTTTTTTGTGAAAAAAATTGATCAATCATTATTTTATATAAATATATCATTATGTTATATATATGTGTGATTTGTCCCAAACATACCGGTGAACATCATATATTTTATTTAATATTTTTTAACTTAACTAAAAGTATTCTTTTGTTAACAATTCTAATTTAATAAATTACCTTAGCCTTCAGCTCAAAATTAACATTTCAACTTTCAGCTAATTTTACCAAATAAAGTCCTAATTACATCAAAGCCAACTTGCATCGGTGTCTTCTCATAATTAATTTATCTCTTAGAGCCCATTTAATTTTTTTCATGTGAACACCATTTCTAAAAGAAAGAAATTAAAAAAAATACTTTATAATTTTTAACTGTTTGTATGGATGATATTTATAACTGTTTGTCCATTGAAATAGCCATGAACTATAACTGTTTGTTAGGAAAATAATAATGTAAATATGAATGTAAAATAGATAGAGAGACAAGAGAATTAAGAGAGTAGTTATACAATACAACAAAATTGTATATTTTATTCTTAGGTGATATTTATACAAGTAGATAGCATAGTCCTAATTGTATACAATCATAAAATTGTATATCTCGTGAGTTCTAGGGTTCACCAAGATATTATTTAACTTTTAGTAAAAAAGTTTTAAAAATTATAATTGATTAAGGGTGATCAATATTATAATGAGACAAATTTATAGAAATTTTTAGTAATGCGATTTGAATTATGTGTTATATATTAATTACCGTCAAGAATTTTTTACTATGGGAACAGGTTCATCTTCAAAGTATCTTTCCTTTCCAATATTTTTCTATTGGAGCTTCCCTCATTCCTTTTATCGAGCGTAATGATGTGAATCGAGCTTTAATGAGTTCTAATATACAACATTAAGCAATTCCCCTTTCTTAGTTCGAAAAGTGCATTGTTGGAACTTGATTGGAACGCAAGTGGCTCTTATATGTACTTTCATTCAATAGTTAGAGATTAAACCCTTTTGAGACAATGAGATCACGAATGTTATGTAGTATATGAGTTTTTTTTATTTATTGACAGTGAGTATTTAATGAGGTGTATGTCTGGTTTGCTATGCTAATTTAATAGATTATACTTACCCCAACTTAAGAATCAAGTTTTGGCTGAGTAATAATATTACAATGTGAATAATTATTACCTTCTTTTTGTTACATTTTTTACAGTATAATATGTGTATGACCAAAGATTAATTATATATATCAAATAAAAAAAAGATAAATTATATATAAATAAGTGTACTTTGAAGTAACATACATTTAAAAAAGCTAAGCTAATTCTTCATCATAATTCAATTGCAAATATGTTATATCCCATGAAGCAAGAGAATCATTGCCAAAAACAACGCTTTCACCATTGAGCACTTGGTAATTCCTCAATAGATGGTGTAGGACTGGAATCCTTTTCTCTGTTAGAAGTTTATTAAAGTTTGTTCTTAGAATATGCAAGAAAATGGAGACTCGTATCTTGGCACGCTCAGCTTATTTTAGTCACTTTAATATAATTTTTGTCACACTTAATTTTTTTATCGATCATAATTACGACACCTTTAATTAATTATAAGTTGGTGACTTTTTTTCTACTGAAAATAAATAATTAGATATATAATTCATAAGTTGAAATTGACATGTGGCGAGCACAAGAATACAATCTAGGCTAGGAGATCATTTCTTTATAATGATCCTTTATGTTGCTACATCAATTTTGATCTATTATTATTTTTGAGTATTTACATCATGTGAGCTATTATTTTGGTAAAAATTCATTTTCTTTTGCAGTTTGTACCATAATTCATTACATTCCCGAAAAAGAGGTATCCAATTTTGTAAATACAATTATATATATATATATATATATATATATATATATATATATATATATATATATATATATATATATATTTTCTAACCTACGTTTTTCAATAAAAAATAATAATATGAGATTAATGAATGAGTTTTGCCATTTGAATGGACTTGGACCACAATATAAGTATAACCATAACAAGCACATACTTAAAAAGAGACCACCATTATATTTTTACTGATGCTGAAGAAATTGAAAGCAATAATAATCTGAAGGGAAAAGGACGCAAAAGTACAAGTAGGTGTAACATAGGTTCAAACCCAATAAACTACAAGATAGACATATATATATATATATATATATATATATATATATGGGTTTCTCTAAGTTACCCATGAGTTAAACTATCTTATATTTAATGAGCCAATAAAGTGAAAGATGTACATGCTATAGGACTCACATGTTCAGTTAACTTATTACAAGCATTAATGACTATTATAAATTTTGACGACAAAATTTTATTTTATTAAAAATTAGCCCTATTTTTTTAAAATTCATATTTTTTGTCCTTCTTCAATTTCTTTGTTTTCACTTCATTTTTTCATCGCTTTTTTTTTTTGACATAATATATATATATATTTTAAAAATTTTATTTAGACTAATATTTAACTAATTTGATTAACTCTTCCTCTCCCTTAATTCTTTTTTTTTTTTTTGTAGTTTTTTTTATACTTATATGATTTATTGTATGTTATTCTACTTAAGTAATACTAAAAAGATATAATTTATTACTAAAAAAATTACATTTCTAATAAAAAATGTTACTTATAAGCAAGATTTTATAAATAAGTAGAGATCTAAAATCAAATCTTTTAAATATTTATTTATTGATTATATCAACTTAAACACACTTAGATCATTTTTTTAAGATCATTTTTATTATAAGTTATTGCATATCAAATTTTGATTCAAAATTTTTATTATCTCATATTTAATACTTATTAAAATAAATTGTGGTAGAAGTAAAATTAAAAATAAAATTTAAAAGGAATGATACATTTCATAAAAAAAAAATATAATATATTACTTATATATTCTAAATATCAAGCACTTATTTCATATATTTTTAAAAAATAATTGAAATTTCTTTTAACGATAAAAAATGAGAACTTTTAAATAATAAAAATATACTTTTTTATATTTTTAATTAACATACTTATTTATTTTTTTAGAAAAAATATTATCTTTTTTTATTTTACTTAACACATTATCTTTTTGTTCTTTCTACAATAACTAAGTTCAATATATATATATATATATATATATATCTTTCTTAAATATTATTCTCACTTCTTCATAATATTGAATTTTAGGTTGAGCTAACATAAAAAAAAAAAAAAGATGTTTCAAGTCATAACTTGCTTTTATAAAATATTGCTAAATTAAATGAAAGATAAGTAAATAAATCTTTCTATAAGGTAGAAAAAGAGATTTTTTTGTTAATTTTTCATTTAAAAAATAAGATTTTTTTGTTAAAATAATAATAAGAGAGATATAAGAAACATACGACCAAAGAGGACCTTGGAAGAGAGAGAGATGAGATTGAAGAGGAAGATAATAAATAAAAAATTAAAAATATGACCTTAAGTGTAAATTTTAGTGGTTACGATGGTGAATTTAAAAATATAAAAAAATTAATTATTTAAGTTAAAAGTAAATACATTTTTATTGTCTATTATGATATTAAGGCTTTAGATTTAGCCACATAATACGAGATAGTATAACCTATTTATTACTTAGGGTCCGTTTGACTCCTTCATATATATATATAAAAGAAAAATCAAAACGATACCACTTATGCATGTCCGCTACAGAAAAACAAAAACAAAAAGTGCAAATTATAATCATTGGGAGCAACACAAGGTCGGTACCCTTAAAAAGTGAGAAAGTACACTAAAGGGGAATTCAATGGATCAACATAAAGGCAAAAACGAGTAAGAGACTAGCTTGAAAGAAATCAGAAAGTAAACGCATGCAAAAATGGAATGAAATCTTTTATCTCATATGTTTTAAATTTTGTCTTATTAAATAATAATTGATCAAAAAATTTAATTAATACAATTTATTTCATTATTTTTTTATATATTGATCAATTATTATTTTATAAAATAAAATTTGAATGACTTTTTTTTTTTTTTTAAATTAGTCAATTGGAATGGATTGGGTTGGGAAAACTTATCGTTAACCGATAAGACCCAACTCAATAATCTTTGGATCAATATTCCAAGACCCAACCCAACTGAACCCACCAAAAACAATTTGGTTTGCTTGGATGGGAGCCGGAGAAAGAATTGATAGACGCGCTGCAAACGTGGGAACTTAACAAATATTGATCCATTAAAATCTCCTTGTGATGTTCCACTGTTATTCGCTAGTGCGCCAGCACCATCTGCAGTAGAAGAGATTAATAATCTGCGTTCTTTAAAGTGAAGAACAAGAACAGGGAAAATGAGACAAGCAAATCCGAGTAGAAAACCCACTACAAAGGAACAAGCACAGCCACAGCCAAAGCCAACACCAACAGTGGTTTGCTGGCTGTGCTATTGTGACAGAGAATTTCCCCGTCGGGGGGTGAAAGCAAGCTGCCATTGGAGGAGGACTTTGGCTGCCATTTTCTTATATGCTTCTGTTTCTGACTTTCTTGAAAAGGAAAGTGAAGAGAAATTGGAAGCTGTGTGATGAAACGAGAGAAAAGAATTTTCAGTTCTATTTATGGAGCTAATATGTATCACTAACTTGCTATCATGGTTTCGCGGAAGCTTCAGAGCCGCACTGCTAACAGTTCACAGGGTGCATATATCAACAGTTAAACACAAAGACGACGAGCACACATAACAAAAATAACTGGTAAGTTAGTTGAAAATTGAAATGCATGCGAGTTTTGTGTGTTTGTTGTTTTATTAAAATGTGAAAAGGTCATTTTATAAAGCAACACTCTTATGGGGTGTTTGGTTGTAGCTATAATTTTTGAATAGTTTGCTGGGTAAGTGATAATTTATTTCTATGTTTGGTTAACCAACATTTCTCCTAAGAAATGAGAACAATTTTGTCATAAATTCTTTTTAATCATACTTTTTTTGATGAAATAAGGACACCCACTTATTAAAGTGGGAATCCAAAAAAATTGAAATCCTTCACAATTCCATCTAAGTAGTTTTTACAATTGAATAAGAAGAGTTGTTTAAGTGACACTTATTAAAGACAAGATGATAAAAAATCAATTTAAGGTAATTTGGACATGTGCAGAGAAGACCACTAGAGACACTAATGAAAAAATTAATTTTATGGTATTTAATTTTATGAAAAAATATAAAGAAAAACTTAAAAAAGATACATGGAGAAGTTATATAATGAGATTTCACAATTAATTATATTTTAAAAAAATAGTTTTTGATAAAACAAAATGAGACCATACAATTTATATAACTAACTTTATTTTGTAGAATAATGCTTGTTTTCTTATTCCAAACACCTAATGAGTGTTGAAGCATAAACTAGGGATAGCAATGGGACGAGTGTGGGGTCGGGGTCCCACTCTTCATCCTGGCCCCATTGTTCAAGATGTAGCCCCATCCTAGGGCCAATTCCCAAACGGGTCTTTATTATAACTTCACTTTTTTAAAAAAAAAAAAAAAACTTAAAAATTAAAAATTAGCATAATTATCAAATAACAGTTCAACCACCTATAACGAGGAAAAAAAATTCTCAAATAACATTAAAGATGATTCTCAAAAAAAAATAAAAAAATTACAAAGCAATTATGATTATAATTCTAATATATAATATATGTCTAGCGTATGCACTACTTATAAAAAACCTCAATCGTCAAATAACAATATTCAATCAACTATAATAAGAAAAATTAATTCTCAAATAATATTAAAAATGATTCTTTAAGGCAACAATAAAAATCTACAAAATAATTATAATTATAATTCTAACATATAATATATGTCTAGCATATATATATATACACACAATATACATTTATGTAATTATATGCACATAAATCATAATTTTTTATATATATCTATGGGTATGGGAAGAGGTGGGTAAAATTATCCCTTAAAATGTCTAAGTGCATTCTCAGACTTAGTTTTTAGACAATTTTTTATTTTTTTCTCCTACGTTTTTGTCAATTTTAAAAAAGGATACTCAAATTTTAAATTAAATAAAATTAACTCTTATATTTTAAGTCAAAAATAAATGTAAATCTTACTGAAGTATTTTTTGTCTATACTGAAGGCCCGCTGTTATTCTTAACTTAAAATATGAGAGTTTATTTTGTCTAATTTAAAATATAAGGGTCTTTTTTTAAAAATTGACAATAATATAAGAGAGAGAAAAAAAAATTCTCTAATTTTTATACCCATTCACTTACTCAATTAAATAAAAATAACAGGACACATTGAATATAAGTCAAATTGCAATGCCTTGCATGGACCACCTAGTTCGTCCCGATCTTGTGAATAATAATTGCTAATTATAAGATAATGCGCACTTTAGTTAGAAAAGTATTTTGCAACACAATGATGAGTTAATAGATAAGATGTACGGATTGTCTTCATGGTCTTTCTCATGGTATTTGGAGTCTTCCCTCGTGATTCATTTCTGTCGACTTGGAACTTACAGATAAGATTGTCACGATAGTCTTTTTTTGGGTTAGTTTCCCACTTTTTTACCAAAGAAGAAAAACACACAAATGCTAGTTGTAACCTTGTTTGGGGTGTGAATTGTCTGTTTTTCACTTTGCCTCAAGTCCTATTTCGTATGCTATGATTAGGTAATATATAATTAAATAATACTTTAAATTACATCAATTAAATTTGATAATCAATTAATAATTTATTAGACAAGATTTAAGATAAACCTCTTTATTTATTTACAACTTCTATTTTATAATTGTTTATAAGATAAAATTATAAAAAAAGAAATATACAAGAACAAAAACAAAATATATAAAAGATGAATATATACAAATTGGTGTATATGTAACATAACTCAACTTTAAATAGGAAGGTTACACTATGCAGTTTAAGAATCTCTTTAGACCGACTTAAAAAACATATTTGAGGTAATAGAAGCTCAAAAGAACACTTATGATATTTAGAGTTTTTTTTTAAAAAAAAAAATTACATGTTTTTGCTCCTATTTTTTAGAAGCACTATCTGTATGAAACATGCTTTTTTATTGGATTAAGTTGGTGTTAAACATATTTAAGCTATTCATTACTTGTCTAGTAAATATTTTGTAAAGTGATCTTATTTAATCTGAGCCGTTTATTTCGTGCACAACAAGTGCCTTGTAAAAAAAAAAATCTAACAGAAGTTGAACCCTTTATATACTTCTCATAATTAAACACAACTCTTTTGACTTTTCGAAATCCCTTTGTTTTGGTTTTTTGTTTTCAACAATCTACACATAAGTACTTTTAGCATTTTTTTTGTTAGAAACGATTATGGAAGAAAAAGAAAACCAATTTAAATGAATTCAAAGAGAGAAATTGATTATGAGAAGTGACCAATAAGAGCTGCCTTTGATATAAATTATGAGCATATTAAGATACTCATAGTTAATGGCTAAATGAATGTACAAGGCGGCAGTGTGTATACAGATTAAACTTGCTCATGTTATCATTTTTCATGTTACATGCATGGAGGTGAAGAGATTTGAATTCATGATCTCCTTCATATTACGATTGCATGTGTAGTGGCTACGTACTGAGGTTGCCTTCAATCAAGGAATATGGGAAGGAAAATAAAGTCGATGAAGTTCATTCCATATGAAGAAGTAAGGGACCACTAAAAAGTATGTGGTCTTTTTCACTACTATTGTTGTGGTGGACTGATTTTCCACCTTTTTTTTAAAAAAAAAAGATATTTATTATTTAAGTAAGGTTAAGAGTTTCAGTAAAAAATTATATTAAAAATAATATATAAGTCAATAAGATTTCAAGAGTAATAAAAAAGAAAGAATCAATAAAAATAGCCTAGTCTTCATTCCAGTAATCTCTTAGCTTAAAAACGGATTAGTTCTTGGCTATCCGATGAATGCTACAATCTAATGCAATTATAATTATAATAACATATAGTAGATTTGAATTGTTACACTATGCTGGAGCTTATATTTTCATAATATATTTTAAAAATTAAAAGTAACATAAGTTACAAGTGAAAAAATTCATAAACCCCAAAAAAAACTTATGATGAGTTTGAAGACGTTGTTATTATCAAATGATAAAATGAGAAGTTTCAATTATTTCTTTTAAAAAATAAGAATTGCAATCAAATATATAGTACCTTCTCAATCTCATTTAATGCAAGATATTAAAAATTAGAAAATATAAATAAAAACTATTTGTAAAAAGGTGATAATCAATAAACATATGTAAGAAGAAAAAAAAATTAAAAAAAGAAGATTAAGAGGTGACATTTTTTTTAAAAATCTTCACATTAATTAATATAGGTCCATTTTTTGTCTCTAGACAAATAAATTAACAGAGTTCATTTAATCTGAAGAGATAACAAAATAATTAATTAATTATTAAAATATAACAGATATATTACTATTTCAGTGCTCCATCATCATGGATTCTTCTTTTCTACTAACAGAACTCATAACAAACAATTTAAAAAAAAAAAGGATCGCAATGTAATTGTTTTAAAATATAACATAACAGTTATTGTAATGATATTTGAAACAAACTAATAATGGCATTAATAATGATATAAATAGACGTTACTTTCTAATACATACTATGATAATGGTATTTGAAACACCATAAAAAAAAAATGCCCAATAATAATAATACTAATAAAACCCATTCATTGTGAAATATCAATTCATTGTAATTATATAATATAATGGGTCTTTCTAACAGGTGCATAGGTTAAGTAATAAATAACCATATTAAACAAGAAAGATCATCAAGCTCTCATTAAATTAGTATCACCCCTATTTAATTTTTTCTTAAATTTTAAATTATTTATCTTTCTCATTTATGAATTAATTATTACATATTCTAAATTCAAAAATTTTAAATCCTAAAATCTTATCCCTAAAATATAAAACCCTAGGTTCTAAATTTGAAACCCTAAACCCTATTAAAATCCTAAACTCAAAATCTAAAACCCTATATTCTAATATCTAAACCCTAAACTTAAATTCTCAAACCCTAACTCAATCCCTAAACCCAAAACATAACTCTAACTCTAAAACTTAAAAATTTAAAATGTTAAAATACCATAGACACTAAATAGTAATTTGTGAACCTAAACCCTAAAATTTAAAATCCTAAGAAACCATAAGCCCTAAATCTTAATCCTTCAACCCAAACTCTAACCTTAAACCTTAAAACTCTAAACCATAAACCTTAACTTTAATCTTAAAATCTATAATCCTAAACTCTAATAAAACCTTAAAAACCATAAACCCTAATTTTATTCATAAACATTAAATTAGTGGAATAAATAAAAAATATATAATTAATACAATGAATGGGAGAGAGATAAAAATTTAATACAAGGTGAGAGTTGAAAAAAAAAATAGGAGAGAAAATTTAATTGAACTATAAACATACATCAATTCCCATAGAATTTGTTTGATTAAAAGTTACATTTAATGGATCTTAACCTATGCATACGGAGCATAGGTTAGAAAAACCCTAATATAATAAAGGTGATTTAATGATATACATAACAATGATAAAGGAGGAGATTATATTCCTTCCATTCAAAATTATAAGGTGATATTGATATTATCTATTTTACACCCTTCAAGAAATATAGTTAGGTGGTTAAAAGGAATGTATTTTTTTCTATGATGCTTCTATTTAATATTTTATCTCTTAACTCAAATACATGAGGAATCATCAAAACAAGTCTTTAAGTAAAGTGTTTTTGAAAAATTGTTATTAACTATTCTTTAAAATAAAGAAAATACTTTATATTTTTTTAACATAAGACTTTTCAAATAATGCCTTTATAATTTTGAATGTGGAGTAATAAATATCAATTCATTATTCGAATGGAGGTGGTCCAATATTAATATCAATTAATTGTAATTATAAAAAAAAGGTGATTTAATGATATAAGTGTAACATTAAACAACCTAATAATAAGATATTAATTAATTATTTTAATTTTATGGAATTAATATATTATTTTATAGGAGAAATGCTATATACTCCTACCATTTATACCTACAAATCCTTCTGTTCACTTAAAAGATGACACTTGTTAATTGTTAATATTTATTATTCACGTATTTTCTCTTCTTTTTTTTTTTTTTTTTAAATTTACCCTTGAAAGATGTCTAAATTTTAAATTCTAAATATTAAAATCTTAAATTTTAAAACCTTAAACCCAGTTAGGATTTAGGTTTTAGAGTTAAGTATTTTAGTGTTTTAGGGTATAGGTGTTTCTTCATATACTTTTAAGGATTTTTTTTTAAAAAAAAAAGATTAAAAAAGAAAATACTTGAATAATAAATATTAGTAATTGACACGTGTCATCTTCTAAGTAAATAAGAGAATTTATAGGAATAAATGGCAGGAGGATATAACTTTTTCTCATTTTATAGTTTTATCTGACTGCTAACTTGAATCCCTTAATTAATTAATTTTGGGGACTTATTTCATACATAGGTGTAAATATTACTGAAGAAAATTGCTTTCATATATGTAGAAGTACCACCTTATATACTTAACTATGCAACTCTTGGGTTTCTTCTGGAGCTTTGTGAATCACTTATGTACATCAACAAGCAAGCTACTTCTTTTGTCTCATATTTTTGTTATTTTAGATATTTTTATTTTGTCTCAAAATTATTACATTTTTAAAATTTTAAGGCTTCATTAAAAATTATTTTTTCATTTTCACCCTTATTTAATTAAATATTATATACTCATTATTTCTTTTAATTGCACATAATTAAAAGAAATTAAAGAAGAGTATTATAATCAATATACTACACTAATTAAGGATTTCTTAATTTATCCACAACTTTAAACATAAAAAAATACAAGACCGAGAGAGTTAAATTAGAGGGAAACGTGTATTTATGGCTCACACATTTACTAAATCAAGTTTTCATCAACTTCAGGAAGAGTTCGGTTGGGAAACAAGTGAAGAGTCAAAAGATAATTAAAAATAAATGGAGAAAAAGATGATCAAATCTAAGTATTACACAGCTGATCATGAACGTGAAGGCACTTAATTGAATTACCACGTATGTAGCATTCAGGCATTCGCCAAAATCTATCTCCACCATGCATTACCAATTCAGTTAAAACTTGTGAATGAATCCCTTGAATCCATCAAATGGCAAATAAATAGCTTACATTTCTTTACAGAAGTATGCATTTTAACAAATTCAGGTTATCATAGAATAAAGTACTTTTGTTTGCTTCATATTGCTGTTTAAGATTATTACGCAGGAATTAAAAAATTATTAAACATTTACTATACTTCCCTTATTTAACACATTTTATATCATTTAATACAATCTCATTTACTATACTTGCTAGTATTCAATTCATACAAATTCCAATATTGTGTTTATTGCATGATACCATTTCCTATCTCCTAATAAATATCTTCTGATGCTTCCACCTCATCTCCAACAGAGACAAAATCTGTTGTTCCAAAAGAGTGTCCCATAATCTGTGTCCTGAAACATGTTAATGGTTAAAAAATAATAAAATAATTGTACAAGCATTAAATGCATATTACTTCCTCTGGTCCTTTTATAAGGCAATTTCTAGAAACTTTTCTTAGTCTCTTTTATAAGTTATTTTACATTTTCTAGGAAGTATTTATTAATTTTTTTTCTTTCTTGTCCTTAATAATAAATTTTGTCATTCCTTGTTATATGTTTTTCAATTACGGAGAAGTAATAAATTCGGTCATCCTTTTTTTGTTTTCCTTTTTTGAAGTTTTCTATGTCCATTTTTACATCTTCCCTATGAACCATTGTCTCACACACCCTTTTAACTCTTCAATTTTCCATCATTTACCACAACACATACATTTAGACGTTGGTTGAAGTCTAGTTTATTGAGAATTTTTCAGATTGAAAATTCAAGTTTATATGTTTGAATCATAAATTAAAAAATTAGTGGGATTAATTGAAGAATATAATGACTTTGAGACTGCTAACTAAATCTAATGATAATAAATTAGGGTAAAGTTGGAATGTTTTAAATATTTTTACAGAATTAATAAAATTAATTGTATTTTTTGGTCTGTATAATTTAGTTAAATATGACTTATAATGGGGATCAAAGGGAGTATTATATAATTATTTGGCTAATAGAATGCTGTGGGACATGGTATAGGACACACTTTTGAAACAACATATTTTCATCCTCTCCAATAATGGTATAATGCACGTCCTCTAGAACTAATCCTCTAATTCAAAAGAATCTTCAACTCTCTCCATTGCTATGACTTTGAATGCATAATTGGATTCAATTGGTTTTTACAAAATGAAAACCCTCGTAAAGATTATCTCATAAATGGAGTTATATTTTCTATTTAGTCATGTATTAGAATCCTTTAGGAGTTAGTATGAAAGTGTCTTTTTATGTTGAAAATATAAAAAAGGGAAACATCACATTAATAAGTTATTTTCCCCGTTTAATATATGGATAAGTTATTGTTAATTAATAAGGATATATATGAAAAAAATGTTTTGACATATTCTTAAAAATCTAAAACAACAATTGTTCTGGGAAAAAAAAAAAAGAAAAACTTTAAGACAACAAAAGGTATGAGATGGAAGAAGTACTTAACAGAATTCTACTATATCAACATGCATTGGTTTTGATAGTAAAGAACTAAGTTCATTGAAATATGTTAACTTGAGTTCAAATCTATATATATTAAGAGTGTAAATATGCTCAAGGGTCTTTTAAAGCTTGGCTTGACTTAGCCTACTTACCAATTTAAATCAAGCCAAGGTTTAAATATTAGTCAGCTTTATTAAACAGGCTAGACCTATTTACATAAAGTCTGGTTATACGCTTGATAGGCTGACATGATTATTTATCTTTTATATATAATTTTTATTTAAATAAATAAATATATATATATATATATATATATATATATATATATATATATATATATATATATATATATATATATATATATATATATATATATATATATATCAAAGGGATCATAACATCAAAGAGAGCCCAAAAGCTTTTCTTTTTATATAAATATTACCCAGAAAATATTAGTATAAAATGATTGTTATTCAATCAAAAGCTTTAAGAAATCTATTTTAAACAATAACATAGATAGCACTAAATTATTTGGCTTCAATGCAAGAGTGACAACACATTTTAGAGTGTCAAAAAACCAATTAAGCAGCATAATTCTTATATACATCAAACGACACTAAGATAAATTAAAGGAAACACCTTTAAATAACAACCATTTTAAAACCAGTAAGTTCACCAATTAAAATTTGTTAGCTAATCCTGAAATAATCATATAAATAATTTTATAAAGAAACATATCAACCATATCTTGAAGTTAATAACAAACAAGAGCAATGAATAGTATAGAAAACTAAGTTAAAATAAAAGTAATGTAAAACTAATCTAACATAGGCAATACGAAGTGTAACTTTCTTAAAAAATAAGCAAAAGGAATAAGTTAGCTCAGAAAAGGAGCTGTACTTTTCTTGAAAAATTAATAAAAAAAAGGAGCTATATAGTTCAGCAAAATTATCAGTCAAAATATAGATTAACAACTAAAATAAGACTTTTTTTTTTTTTTTTTTTCCAAATGTATATGTCATTTAGTACTTTGGTAAAGCAATTAGCACTATTCAGCGTGCAAGCAACAAATGTTATATGTAGCATCCATTACGGTAATAATTTTAGATTTAGTTTGATTGAGATTGACAATTACCTCGTTATGATTATTCTAAACTCAGCTAATGTGCGCTCAAGCACTAAGTTTTTTTTTTTTGGACTTACAGTCAATGATGTTTATGTTATATATGTATTTATGCTATGGTTCTTCTAGACTCATAGCTATAGATCATATAAAAGAAGTTAAATTATCTTATATTTCAGGATAAAAATATGACAAACAACTTAGAGAATAAATTGCCTTCATACTTTTGGGTGAAACATATCGAAGAAATCAAATTGTTTGATATTTTATAATGAAGTATATCAAGTAATAAAAATTAAATTGTTCATATTCTTCACGGTGGATCATAACTTTTACTTTTAAGGAATATACAATTCCTTAAATGGGATATATATCTCTTCAAAGCCATACATGCTATTTCACAAACATTTCACGTTTTAATCCAAATCAAACTTGTGATAGACTATATGTGGCAACTATTGCTTAAACCCCACTTAATTAAATGTGGTATCTTCAAGAGCCACTTTATGCATTGTGTGTGGCACATCTATTTACGTGGCACTTAACAGATCAAAGCTATAGGTGTTCATGCTCAAGAGTCACTCTCTTAGAAACATAAATAAGATCATCGACTTATTAGCCACTTTTTTTTTTTTTTTTTGCAGAAACAGAAAGAAGAGGATTGACTTAATTAAACAATTCAAACCCACATTAAAATCCAAAAATAGATAAGAAAATATCACCATTACAATAGCTACCATCAATAGGTGTCACAATGAAGAAGAGATAGAATGAGAGAAACCTGAAATAGTAGTCTTTGGATTCCAAGCGAGACATTAGATTTAGCTTCTAATCGTGCTGATAGTATATTATGAAACTATCTAAATAGAAAGTGAGAGATCCAGAGTAGAGATAATAAAGACATGGGAGAAATGCAGATAATCAAAAAATTGTATTCTTTATTCACGTAAGGGAGCTATTTATAAGTGATGAGAATATTCTAATACAGGTAAAACTTTAGAAATAATAATTATCTTTTTAGATAACTACAAATAATATTTGATCAGCTAAGGTATAAAAAGTTCCTAATAAATGGATATCCACAAAATCCTTACTTTCATAACACATTTATCTTGTTGCTCAATATATTTTTCAAATAAAATATAGCTCAGTTTTCCCAAAAAAGAAGAAAAATTGATTTTTTTTTTGTTTCATATTTTAGTTGTAAAAACTTGGCTGCACCTCCCTATCAGCCCCACCCAGCCATCAATATACACCACAAACCCAACAATCACAACCATGCAACCCTACAGCACTACCCTCGCCACTATCCACCCCAAATCCCACCACCGTTAGAGCTGTTGTAGATGTTTTTTCCCCATTTATTTCTTGTAGATGTCATAATTTATATCATCTACGGTCTCATCACCTTTCCTTCGCCATCGCCTCCCTCAAGCTCTTGTTCCGCAATCTCACTGTAGACAGTGTACTTCCATCGTCCACCTTAGTTCATATGGGTTCTCCTGTTTGAAGGTTCCTTTTAACACACAGTCTTCCATAAGTTCTTTCTGGTTATGGCTGTTAGTGCTTTAGATCCATTTATCATAATTTCCCTTGTCTTTAGTATTTTGGACCTATTTGTATCTGGGCTTCTATTGTTTGTTTTTGTTTTTTTTTTCTTCTTCATTTTTGGATAGCAAATTATAAGATCCAAAAACTTTGTTCGGTTTGTTTTTAGTTTTAAAAGTTTTAGAATTTTTAAAAACTAAAATAAAATTTTAGTTTTATAATTTGTAACTTTAAACAAAATGTGGGTTTAGAGGACATTTTGTTAATAGTAAAGGCTGTGAGTTTATTATGTTCACGTGGCCACCTTTTTTTGGTTAATTTCTCTAAAAGATATAAAAATATAAACTATTTATCAAAATTTTACTATCCCAAAACTACTTTTCAATCCAGTTTCAAATGTGTCATTTGCTTTGGTACCCTTACGAAGGATTTTTGGAGGAAGGCGTCAAGTAGAATGGCGCCTTTGGTGAGTCATTTTGCTTGGAAGGTGCTAAGTCGAGTGGTGCGCTCACGTAGAAAGCGCCATCTTGCGCCTTTAAGCTGAATTTTTTTTTTTTAAAAAAAAAACACTTAGCTGAAAAAATGAAAACTATTCAACTCTCTGTGCGTTGAAGAAGGGAAAAAAAGCTAGAAAATTATTCAACTCTCCCTATTTGCCTTTGTATCAAGTTTGAGCTCGTGAAGGATCAAAATAATAGGTGAAAACATGCAGGAGTTTTCATCTTCTGGTATATATGAGAAGATCTCATGGTTAGTGCTTTTGGGAGTTTTTTCTTTATGTTCGCCAATCAATTTGGCACCCTTCTAAAATATCAAATTTGTGGTATATTAAGAAATAGTTTTGAGTTAATAGTATTTTGATAAATAATTTTTTATTTTTTATTTTTTGAGTAAATTAACCATGTTTTTACATCTAAAGGCTAAAGTCAAAATCCGCTTTTTTTTGTCTTAATACTTGAGCTGAATATGTTTATGAACTGTCTAAACAAATTAAAAACTGAAAACTAAATATCATTTTAGCTGAACTTGTTTTGTTTCAAAATTTATATTAAAAACTAAAAACTTGCAATCACCTTCAACAAACCCTAATAACTAGAAACCACAAAATTAGAACTGAAATTATAAAATTGAAAACTACAGGCTTTGATTTCTTAAAATTTTAAAACTTGAAACTTACAATAAAATCGAACAGGGTTTTAGTATTCATGGTTCCATATTTTGTCATAGTATGTCCCGTTGTTACAAAGGGTACTCCACGCTAACGTTTGTATATTTAAGACTTTTTAATTCTTTGCAAGAACAAAAGTACAACATAAAGTGAACCGCTCCATAAAATCATGAAATAATACTAGATTAAATTGAATGCATTTGTTTATATTTAAGGTATCCTCAAACTAATTGGATAAAAGAATAATTTTTATTTAAAACAAGGAGTAGTAAAAGGCAATCTCTCCAAAACTTCAAAATTTCAAATTGAGAATCCTTCACACTCAACCAATATTCTAGTAATTGCTCAAAGTGTATAACAAAACAAAAAAAAAAAAAAAATAAACGGAAAAGAAAGAAGCATAATGTTGCGTTGTACAACAAGGGTGAAGCTAGTTTTCTACACTTGGCAAAACTAGGGTCCATTTGGTTGGGTGAAATGGATGTTAGTGGGAATGAAAAGAAGAAAGGGAATAGGAATATAAAGGAGTATGAAAAGTAATTTACTCTGTTTGGTTTGTCATAAAAAGGAATGAATTAATGTGATATTCCACTGTTAGGTACGAGAATAAACTGAAAGAATGAAATGACAGTATAAATAATTAAGGAGACTAAAATTTCTTTAAATTAAAACAAGAAAATGTTAAAGAAAAAAAAAAAAAAGAAGAAATGCAAAATAACTGAAAACAATGAACCTTGGTCTCTCCTTGCTTGAAATGCAAACAAGCTTTTCACTCATATGTTGGAAAAGAAGTTGAAAGAGACTAGAGAAGAAGTTGAAGTGAAATTCTTCAAACAAGCTTTATCCACTAGCCTTTCCTGGACCTGTTACATGTAAAATTTAAGAGTTATGGTTAAATTTTTAGAGTTTAGTGTTTTAAATTTATGATTTAAGTTTTAGAGTCCAGGTTAAATTTTTAAAGTTTAGTATTTTAAATTTAAGGTTTAAGTTTTAGAGTCTAGGGTTTAGCATTTTATGTTTAAAGGATTATGGTTTATAATTTTAAAGTTTTCAGTTAAGGGTTTAACATTTTAAAGTTTGGATTTAAGTGTTAGGGCTTAGAATTTATATTTTAAAATTTAAGATTTCAAGTTTTGAGGTTGAAGGATTTAGTTTATGAGGTAAGGTTTAATATTTAAGGTTTAGTGTTTTAAATATAGGATTTATATTTTATGGTTTAGAGTTTCAAGTTTTAGGGTTTAGGCTATTAATTTTTAGTGTTTAGTTAGGTGGTAGGGTTAAAATTCAGGGATTAGCATTTTAAATTTAAAATTTAGGGTTTATATTTTGAGGTTTAGGTTTTTAGTTTTAGAGTTTAGGGCTTAAATTCTTTGGATTTAGAATTTAAATAATATGAGAGAGAATATTTGTAATTATGACAATTAATATAAGAGAGAGAATATTTAAATATGACAATTAATACGAGAGAAAATATTAATAGTTAAGAGGTTATTAATTGTGTTGTTAACTCTTATCCTCAATCTTAAGAGCTGAGGTTAGCATGATAAAATATATATATATATATATATATATATATATATATATATATATATATATATATATATATATAAATATGAGATGGATTTTGTATTTACTAAAAGATAATTTTAATATAATGAAGAATATTAATTACACTCTTATAATTAACGTATTACACTAATTAATGTTATCTTAATATTTATGTGTCAAAACCTTAAAAAACTATAAATATGGGATGGATTAAGTATAATAGGAAATCAAAAGGTAATTTTAATATAATGATAAATATGAATTACACTCTTTAATCCATGTGTCATTACCTTAAACAACATATATTTGGCAATACATAGAGGGACTAGTTAATGGGGTTCTAATATTTAACAAAAATATCAAACAGTATATTCTTTCAACTTGCTTAATTTTATTTTATTTTTATTTTAATTTTTCACAATTAAGAGATGGACCAAGTTATTCCCTATAGCATACAATGTGTAATTACATCTTGGTCATCCATTTGATATGTCACATCTGAAGCATGAGGTAATTCAACTTTTTGATATGCTGCATCTAGAAGTATGAGGCAATAAGATTTCTTTGATAGTGCAATAATCATCTTGAAATATAAGATAATTTAATTTTTTTTTATAACTGAAGTATGAGAGAATTTGATTTCTTTGACATGTCTCACTCATAAGTATTAGACAATTTGATTTCCTTGATATATCTCATGCAAAAGTATGTGACAATTTTAATTTCTTTAGTATCTTTTTCCATTTTACTTTTGTCATGTTTTAAATTATTTTGACATATTTTGTAATTTATTTTTATTTTTATTGCTTTAATTGAATATGAAGTAGGTCCTAAAATTATCTACATAAGTCATAAAGTCGATCCTGAAACTATCTACATATAACATAGTGTATCAAAAGTTATGCACACACAGGCTAAACTAGATACCTTCAACTAAATAATGCCTTAGTTGGATCCTGAAGTAATCCACATATGGCATGAAAGTGGATCTTGAAGATATTCACATAAAACATAAAGTAAGTCTCGAAGCGATCTACATACACTCAGTTATTTTCTTTTATTTTCATTTGCATTAATTTTATTTTCCTTCTTTTTCCTTAATTTTGGTTCTTGAAGAAGCTATTGGAAGTGTGAGTGCATATGTAGCCATGTGTCCAAAAGATCCATAGCATAAATATATATATTGGCTATAAGTCTAGAAGAACTATAGAATGAACACATTTTGGCTATGAATCCAGAAGAATTATAACATGACACACTTTGCCATAAGTCTAGAAGAACTAGTTCATATTTACTGAGTCTAGAAGAACCATAGTAAGATATTTGTTAATCTCAATCCAATTAAATATAAATGATTATAAGTAAATGATATGAGTAGTTTATAGTCTAGAAGAACCATAATGGATGCTACATATTAGTAATCTATGATCTAGAAGAACCATAGCATATATGGACTTTTTTTTTTGAATATCATGTGATTTTTTTATTACATCAGTTTTGACTACATGAAATTTATAGTTTATTATCCTTCAATCTCTTAATTGATTTGTATTTTTGATATGAAAGTTTCAAGGCCATATATCTTGTGTTTAAAGGAAATTATATTCCTTTTTCATTACTTTCTTTGAATTTAGATTAACATCTAGTTGGGAATGTGATTTCTCTCAAATAATTGCCATTGGTTTTTGAATTAGATTCTATCATTTGCTTTCATATTTTGAAAATTTGATTTTGTTATGCTATGTGAAATATCATTTTGATCTTGGAACACCTTTAATGATGCTTGGAAATTGCACAAGGATTCTGAGTTATATTTAATTGCAGATTTACCTACTTGAGCAATCATTATTAAATGGCTTACCGCTTTTCAAAGATAAAAGCCTTACATCCTTTACTTTATATAGCTTGCAGATTGGCCTCTTCTAAACAAATAGGGGCCATGAGGCTAATGAGACTATTTTGAAACTCATGTAATGTTGTAACTCAGCTTTGCATTAGCCTATTCCATCCTTGATGATTGATCTTTGTAAAGCATTGTTGCTTCAATGTGTTTTCTGCATGCAATAAATACGAATTTAACCACTGTTGCACTTACTTGTATACACATAATATATTTGTTTGTTTTCATAAATCTTCTTCTTTAGTTATCATACATTGGATTAACTACAAAACAAGGTGTGCTAATGCTCGTGGACATCAAAGGTTGCCATATTTCTTTGTGATACATAATCTTTAGTTGATTGACTGACATGAAATGAATATTCCCTCACTATATATGTAAGTGACTCATTTTTCACATTGCTCATTTAAAACATCATTTTCCTTTTTGCGCATTGAGATTGAACATTAAATTTATTTTATTTAAAACTATGATTTGCAAGAGAACATGAATATTTTCTATTATTTTTCTTCATTCCTTGAAGTGAATGGAACAATATTAAGAGATGTGTGTGTACACATGCTCATAGTGTACAAAATATTCTATCCACCAAAAGTGGGAGAACAATAATAAAAGGTGGCGAAGAGATGTTTGGAAACTCAATATTATTGTGGTATAAAAAGGTAAACATCTTCTAGATCCTTTTAAGGCATCAATAAAAGGAAATCAGTAAATATTGACCTTATTTTCACCCAACAAAGTGCTAGTTTAGATTATGGTCATATCAACCATTAAAGGTGTTAGAATCATTTTATCACCTAGATGTGATGGAAGTATTTGTAAATAATTTTATTGTAGTTCTTACCTTTAATGATTTGATAAGTTATTTGCTATTATATTCTAAACTAATTTTATTTATCAATTTCATATATTATATAATGCTACATTACTTCTATTGTACAAAGATAATTGAGGGCTCTTGAAGAGATAGAGGAATGGAAATGATAATTAAAAGCTTCTGAAGAGCTAGTAAATGTTTACATTGAAAAATTATCTTCATTTTCCTCCAATTTGTATTATATGTATATTAGTACAATTGAAACATATGTTGCTGTAAACCAAAAATTTACAAATTAAAATAAGTTTGTTGTATGGAATGGTTGGTTGAGCCATCTTGAGTCAATAATGATGCAAAAGTAATTGAAACATCATGTGATCTTTCAATGAAGAGCCAAAAGATTCTTTAATCTAATAGTTTAGTCTCTCATATGCTACTTATTTCCGAAGAGAATTTATTAGCACTAGCAAAAGTGGAAGGGAACCTCTCATCTTTTAAAATATACACGAGGTGAAAATTTTGTAGGCTTGTATAACTACCATGTGGATCATTTAGATACTTCTTGATTTTAAACAATGCATAGACTAAATGATCACATATTTGTTTGTTGTTAACTCATAACCTAAAATTTATGAGATTATTTGCTCAACTCAATGAATTAAGAGCATAATGCCTTAATTATATCTAGTTGATAAGCACACCTTGATAATGCTAGTGAATTCGCTTTTCAAAGTGATCATTACATCAAATGGACTTGCAGGTGATGTGTAAATTTGAGAACTATTTGAGATCACAGTGCAAGTGTACAATATCAGTGTGGCTGACAAAGTATCCTAGGGTTTTCGTACCCAATAGACTATGCAATGGACTACGAAAGTACTATAATTATAGTATTATCAAGTATTAGAATTGCAGTGAAAGCTAAATAAAATAAAAGTAATAAAGGAAATAGAAGTACTAGCACAAATGAATCAAAATTCAATGATGACAGCCTAGGGGTTTTGATTTCATCTCAACCATATGTCTTAATTATTCTAACTTCATTAATACATTCTAATGCTATCAATTGTTAGCCAGGTTTTCCCTAATATATTAAAAAAGCCCCTTCCAAGGTCAAATTAAACTAATTCTAATTATCAATTAGTCATATCCCTATGTGAATTGTAATAACTGGAATTGCTTTAAGTTCCATGGATTCCTTTTAATGGTTGCATAGGGTCGTAGGCGCATTATGGTTTTATTCAAACTAGGATTCCTGACAAGCTAGAAAGCACAAAAGCCCATGAATTCACAAATTTCCATGCTCAGGGCGCCACGATGCGAACACTATGGTGCCACGACTTCATTCTTCAAGCTTTAGGTTACTCTAATTCTCCCATAGCTCCATGACGAGAACCCCTTGGTGCCACGACGAAAGCTTCTGCTCTTCAGGTATTTCTACTACTTTTTGGCGACATGGCCTCAACATCCTTGTGCTGCGGCTCCAACTTGGTATCCTCAGCTCATTTGATCCATTTTCTCTTCTCACTTGTGTCTCTTGCTACCCTTGGACATCTCCAATCCTTGATTCAACTTTGAGTTCATTCCTTTGGCCACAATCTTTCAAATTCATTATTTTATGCTCACTTTCACACCTTGCTTCTCCATTTGCTCAAATCCTACAAAATAAGCAATTAAGAATCAAATGCTCCTCATTCTTTCTTAAATAAGGACTCAAATACAGGGGATTAAAGTCCAAAATAGCTATATAAAATGCACTTATCAACAAATGCCTAAAATCGGTTAATCTTAAGTTCCCTAATCATCTTGGTGATCTAGTTCAAGTGTAGCCTCAACAAGCGTAACAGAACATGTTTTAGAGAAATCAAGAATGCATGACACACTCACAATAGAATCAAGGGTATTAAAGATGTAGCCCTATGGCTCAAAAGCTTACTAATGGCTAAATGTCCATCCTCAAGCACTCTCATTCACTTCACTATCAAAGTAACTGTGCACATATGGGAATTAGCATCAAAACATGGGATCTCACACAGTCAAGGTTGGCTCCGAATTCCCAAAGGCCTTCCAATCAACAAATCAAGAGTAAATTAATCATTGCAAGGCATATCATCAACATAGTCATTCCAAATCTCCTCAAATCACACGTAGGGGTGGGCACGGGCCTAGAATTTAGTTGTCTCGATCCCATCCTGAAAAATTATTTAAGATAAAAGTCTCATCCCGATTTTATATAGCCTTATCCCGGTTCCATCTTAGTCTCTTCCTGATCCATCCTGATCCATTTGTCCCGTCCTATCTCGGCTAATTTTTTTTTTTTTTAAAAAATAATTCTGGAGTGGGTGTATAAAGTAATAAGAGGGGTGTTGAAAGAATGCAAAAAAGAAGAAAGGTTGGGTGTAAATAGCAAAAATAGAGGTGTAAAAAGTAATAATTGCTACAAATATATATACTTATCGGGATAATTTTGAGACGGGACGAGAAAAGACACATTTTTATAAAATTTGGGATGGGACCAGGACAGGATTTTGCTTGTCTTGGTCCAGCCCCAAAAATTAACCGAGACATAAAATTGCGTCCTAGTCTCGTCTTAAATCCCGAATAAATTCGGGTCGGGATGGAACACTGGGACGTCCTGTCCCATACTTACCCCTAATCACACAAGCAACAAATCAAGTCTAGTTTTATCATTAGCCATGTTTTTAGTTAGATTTTTTTTTTTGAAAAAAATTAAAATTTTAACAAACACACATCATGCACGCACACCCAATAACCATGCAACACACAAAATAATTGATTCCTACTAAACTACTTAGACAACAACTATATCATAGGAAAGTAACTAAAATAAACACAGGTGCCCTCCACCCCCCCCCCCCCAAACTTAAACCCTGCAATGTCTCCAGTGTAGAAAGTAAAAGGAAAAGAAGGAAAAGGACACTCCCTATTTTGGGTGGACTAGTTGGGGTTAGAGTAATCAAAGATGACATCAGTATTGCCTTCCTCCATAACATCTAACAAGTCTTCCATTTGCTCGTCATCATCAATGGGGTTCAGTGCGGGATGCTGAAAGTCTAGTTATTGACGTGGAGGACAGTTAGGAAAATTAGGCAACTCAGGGCTCACTTAAATAAAGTCTTGAAAATGCTAGTTGGCCACTTGAAACCACTAGTAGCCAAAAGTTATGAAAGCATCGAGCTGCTAGGCCAAGTTAGCCTCTATGTGCCTAGGAACTTGCTGAGGCAAAAGAAGCACCCTGCTCCATACAGTGGTGACTTTGCTGTTGATAAGGCACAATTGGTGGTTGAGCTAGGGGCTGTTGAGGCATCTGTGCACGGTGTTCAAGAGGAAACCTCAGTGTGGGAGGTTTGAGCCGATTAAAGAATTTATTCTCTAGCAATTGTCCAAGCTCCAAGAGAGGCTCCTCAATATCCCAAGTTACCCTAACTTTCTTACACAAGGCTATAATCATATGAGGAAATAGTAGTACCTTCTTGTGTTCTGACTCCCCTACAGATTTAAGGGTCTCAGCAATGGTATCCCCAGTTTTGTAGTCCTACCTATTGTGTATGGCCCATAGAAATTCTATCCCATTTTGGTGACATTTGATGTATGGATAAAGGGATGAAGGTGTGTAGATATAAAGTGCAATCATGCCTTATATGTTTTATCCAACCATACCTTGGGGAAGTGGTAGAACTCCCCACGTCGAGTGGTCCACATTATCCCTTCTATGCATAATGTTTGGGTGATATCATTATAATCCTCTTCCGCTAAGAACTCATTCAATGCTGGTTCCCCGAACATTATCCATGGGATCTCAAATAGCTTACTATTGACCTTAGATGTGTATGTGATTGTAGTGCCTCTCACCCAGCTTTGGCAACCAGACCCACACTTTGCCAAGTTGTCATAAAACGCTCAAACAATATTCATGGCAAAGGGCTCGAGTTATTAGGAAAACTTTATCCACCACCTTCATGCCATTTCAATAGTAATGGGTGCATAACAGAGGAAACTTAAATCAATGCCCAACTCAGGTATAAAGGGCTTGCTCTCATATTTGTCTTGAGCCTTCTTGTTGACAAACTTGGAAGTATCATAGGCATAGGGTCTAGAAGAAAAAGCTTTTCACTAGCATCTTAAATATGCAAATACCTCTAGGAAGCTTCCATAAGATTTTGAGAGTCCCAATCATGTTTCAAAGCTTGCCAAAATCACCACCTAGTAGAGAGAGAAAGTGGTGCACCTAAAGAGAGAAAGTGAGCAAACGTGGTGATTTTCTTTTTCAATCTTGCCAAGCTTGAGTACAAACACCATTTAAGTGTGATTAGAGTTGATTTCTTGGCCACCCATGATGAGATTTTGGTGAAAAATTGAGATTTAGAAAGTGGGTATGAAAGGTTTAGAGAGAACTTGGGTGAAAGGGAAGAAGGAGATGGAGGAAATGGCTTTACTGTGTGGTAGGGACACCGCTCCCTACTTTTCAGCTAATCCTTGCATATCAAAGCATAGTTGTGAGGCCATGACCCCAAGGAGGCAAGGTTATGATGCGAGGCATGAAAAACAACACTTGTTCAACTATAATTCTTCAAAATAGTCTCCCGAACTTGCTTTCAAACCTGCATAAGTGAAAATAAGTTTCTAAGTCACTCAAACTAAAAACTTATCAACACACAAAGCTAAACATTTAGAAAAACACTGAAAGGACAAGGAATTAAACACTTGGGTTGCCTCCCAAGAAGTGCTTGGTTTATAGTCCTCAGCTTGACTATCTCTATCTTTACTTAAGATCTATGAGGATGGCAGAGTATTTAGGCATCTCTCCACCTTCAATGTAGGGCTTCAATCTCTAGCCATTCACTTTGAATTTCCTATCATCCTTCTCTATTTCAATAACTCTATAGGGTGAGACACTAGTCACTGTGAAAGGGCTGGATCACCTAGACTTAAGCTTGCCTAGAAGTAGCCTCAATCTAGAGTTGAAGAGTAAAACTTTTTGCCTAGGATAGAAATCTTTCTCAATTTTTTTGTCATGCGATGTTTTGGTCATTTCCTTGTAAATCTGAGCATTTTCATAGGACTCCTAGTGGAATTCATCAAGCTCATTGAGTTTGAGTAATCTCTTTTCTCCAACTACTTGTATGTCAAAGTTCAAAGCCTTCACCGCCCAATAAGCTTTATGCTCCATGTCCACAAGTAAGTGACACTCCTTCCCAAAGATAATATTGTATGGTGACATGCAAAGATGAGTCTTGACTGTTGTCCTATAAGCATATAGTGAATCATCTAACCTCAAGGACCAATCTTTCCAATTGGAGTTGACACTCTTTTCTAATTACCTCCTTCATATTGAGGCTAAGTCTTCTTTGATATTCCACTGATGGTTTGTAATTTTTTTTCATATGAAATTAGTGCATGCAAAGAGTAAGGCTTATACCCTTGATATCAACAATGGTCTACCCAATGGCCTTCTTATGCACCCTCAGCACCCTAAGCAGCTTCTCTTCTTCCTCTTAAGTTAATGTTGCAAACAAGATCACTAGGAGTGTCTCAAAATCTCCTAAGTAACTGTATTTAAGATGAGTGGGCAACTGCTTCAACTCTAGCTTAGGAGCTTGCTCAGTAGATGATAAGGATTTTTCTTCAAGCTTTCTAAGTTCTTTTGTAGATTTCTTAATAAACACAGGGAGTTACTTCTAGCTATTTGATGCAATCCCCAATTTGTGGGTCTTCCTCAGGTGTCACCCCTACTAGGCATGCTTCAAGAAGCTTTGAAAAAGTAGAGGTCTTCTTTAACTCTCTAGTGCACTCATCTGGAGTATCTATTTTGAAGCAAGAATCATCATCAGCTGGATGCTTCAGTGCCTTGAGGATGTCAAAGGAGACTTCTTCATCTTACACTCTAAGGATTAGGTTCCCTTTTTGCACATCTATCAAACTTGTTGCCTAGAAAAGGTTTCCTTAGAATTATTGGAATTTCTTAGTCTTTCTCCATATCTAGAACAATGAAATCTGCAGTAAAAATAAATTTTTCAACTTTAACAAGAACATCTTTTACTATATCCCTTGGATATTTAATACCTATTAGCTAATTACAAGGATACAGTAGTGGGCTTGGCTTCTCCCAAGTTGAGCTTCTTATAGACTGATAAGGGCATAAGATTCATACTAGCTCCCATATCACATAAAGCCTTATTGAAGTGCTCATGGCCTACTGTGCAAGGTATTGTGAAGCTTCCTAGGTCTTCAAGTTTAAGTGGGAGCTTCTTTTGGAGGATAGCATTGCACTTCTCAATAAGTGAAGTAGTTGCATAGTCTTGCAACTTTCTCTTGTTGGATAGGATATCTTTCATGAATTTCACTTAACTGGGCATTTGGTTAAGTGCATCTGTAAAAGGAATATTAATGTTCACCTTCTTGAACACCTTCAGAAATTTAGCAAATTCTCTATCCAACTTCTACTTTTGAAATCTTTGAGGGAATGGGATTGGTGGCCTGTATGGTAGATGATTGTCAAAGAAAAGCTTAGTCATTGACATCTCCACCTACTTTGATTCAGGCCTCTCTTTAGGGGTAGACTTAGGTGTCTCCTTAGCTTTAGGTTGAGCTTCATTGTTCTCCATCTCTTCATCAAGTGTAAGAGTCTTTTCTGCAGATTCAATGTGCCACTCTTCAAAGTGATAGCCTTTAGATCTCTAGGGTTTATTTCAATGGTACATAGTAGTGAGCCAGGTTGTCTAATGGTCAATAGTTGAGAAATTTTCCCCAATTAATTCTCTAGCTATTTTTGATGGAAGCAGTAGTATTGCTCATGAATTGGTTTGTGCTCTCAGTGAGAACTACCTGTGAAGCTGCTAATTTTGCCATAACTTCCTCTTGATTCATCTTGGGCTATTATTGTTGCTACTGAAATGGTGGATTATCCTGACTAAGATTCTTCCATGAGAAATTAGGACAATTTTGCCACCTAAAGTTGTAAGTCTTCAAATATGGGTTATTATTGTTACCCACATAGTTCACCACTTCAATCCCTTCCTTAGCTCCTTCCCCAAGATCACCTTTAAGTAATGCAGCTTGAAAAGAGAGGACCTGATCAGGTTTGGCTAACAACTTGGCCAATGCATCAACATCATGGATACCAACTACTTTTTTCTCATTATGTCTTCTAATGCTCCGATCAGAGGCACTGGTAGTGACTTCTTCTAGTAATTCATATGCCTCTACACAATCTTTATTCAAAAAGGCACCTCCTGCTATAACATCAACCACTGTTTTTACATGAGATCCCAAGCTTCCATAGAAAACCTACATCATAAGTCAAGCTTACATGACATGATGTGGGCATTTTCTGAGCAATTCCTTGAACCTCTCCCATGCATCATAGAGAAACTCTCTATCAAATTGGGCGAAGTTCACTATTTCTACATGGAGTTTAAATGTATTAGAAGGGGGGAAGTACTTGGTCAGGAATGTTTAAGCCAAAGAATCACAACTCTCAATTGAACTTGGTGATAGGGAGTTCAGCCATTGCCTAGCCTCATCTCTTAGTAAAAAAGAATACAACTTAAGCTTTATAACTTCATCAGATACCCCATTGTATTTGAAGCTGTCATAGATCTCCAAAAACATGGAGATATGAAGGTTGGGGTTTTCATTAGGGCCTCCTACAAATTGGTTGTTCTGCACCATCTGAATGACTGCAGGCTTGATCTCAGAGTTATTAGCCTCCACAATTAGTCTTATACTAGACAGTGCATTCTAAACTCTAGGTATAACATTTCCTCAAAACCATGTGTTCTTCATTATAATTGTCTTCAGCTACCATTTTCTCTGGATCTTGTTGAGAATTTGTAGATAATCTCCTCTCCCTCCTACTCCTTCTACATGCACTAGAAAATCACCTAAAAGCAAGAGTGAAACCGGTAATATCTGAAAATAGCAAAAGTAAAACAATAAAGAACCAAACAAAAAAAGAAAAGTATTGCTTAAGCTAACACCTAGTTAATTCCTCTAATATCAATTGGCATAGTTCCCAACAATGACGCCAATAACTTGATGTGTAAATTTGAGTATTGAGATCATAGTGAAAGTATACACTATCAGTGTAGCTAGCAAACTATCCCAAGGTTGTCATACCCAAAGGACTATGCAATCGACTACCAAAGTACTATAACTACAATATTACTCAAGCATTCAAATTGTAGTGAGAGCTAAATAAAATAAAAGCAATAAAGGAAATAGAAGTACTAGCAAAAATGACTAGAAATTTAGTAATTAAAGCCTGGGGGTTTTGATTTCACCTCAACCATATGTATTAATTATTCTAACTTCATTAATGCAGTCTAATTCTATTAATTGTTAGCTAGATTTTTCTTTATATATTAAAAAAGCCCCTCCCAAGGTTAAATTAAACTAATTCCAATTATCAATCAGTCATATCCTTATGTGAATTGTAATAACTAGAATTGCTTTAAGTTCCATGGTTCCTTTTAATGGCTACATAGGTTTATAGGCACATTCTTGCCCTAGGCTCTACTATGAAATTAATTCTCATGGTCTAGATTAACTATTTCCTTCCCAGGTTATAGAATCCACAAGTTCCCTAACTAATTGGCTAGATTAATAAAAGAATGAAGAATAGAGAATGAAAACCCAATTGAATAAAACCATAATTGCGTTAAATTCATTAGTTAAACTAATACATAGATTTTGGCTACATCATAGCCCCTATAAAAGAATTTAGAAATTCATATTCAAAGCAAGAAACATTATGGAATTAAAAGAAAACATGAAAGATAATAGAGTAAAGAAGAAAACTCAGTAGAATCTCAAAGATCACTTCTTTCTTTACGCTCTCCTTTACCTCCTCTAATTGTCAAAGTGCTAAAAGGTCTTCTTTCTCCAAAAACCAAGGTCTAGTTACCTATTTATAACTTAGATACATAATCTCAATCAAACTAGGATTCCTAACAAGCTAGAAAGCCTGAAAGCTCATGGATTCACAAATTTCCACACTTAGGGTGCCACAACACGAACCCCTTGGCACCACGGCATGGGCTTCTCCTCTTCAAGTATTTCTACTGCTCTTTGGTGCTATGGCCTTAGCACCCTTCTGCTGCGGTGCCAATTTGGTATCCTCAACTCATCTAGTCTATTTTTTTTTTCTAACTTGTGCCTTTTGCTGCCCCTTGGATACCTCCAATCCTTGATTCGGCATTGAGTTCATTCCTTTGGTCATAATCCTTCAAATTCTTCATTTTACACTCACTTTCAACCTTGCTTCTCCATTTGCTTGAATCCTTCAAAATAAGCAATTAAGAATCAAATGCTCCTCGTTCTTTCTTAAATAAGGACTCAAATATAGGTGATTAAAGCCCAAAATAGCCATATAAAATGCACTCATCGACATGCGCCTAAAATTAATTGTAAGATCATTACTTATAAACGTCCAAAAATTTATTTTGGAACATGTGATCATTCATATTGTATCATTGATTTGCATCCTGCCAACAAGTTATTATCCTCCTCATACGATTGGCTTATGGTCAAAAACCAAGTGTTTTCTATCTAAGAGATTTTGGATGTGTAATATGTTCTAATTGTCTACCACAATGCACTAAGATGAGACCTCAATAGAGGTTAAGAACATGTGTTGGAGGTAGATCTCCTTATATAAATGAAATATATTGATTCGTAAAAGGGACATTTTTTCATGGCTTAGCTTGCCAGTTGTTTTTTTCGAAAAATCATTTTTCCAACATTGGGGGGAGAGAGAATAAGGCAATTGGAAAAGGATATTATTTCAAATGAATTATCACATTGATCTTCATGCAAATCAAATATGAATTGGAAGTTCATATGATATTTCATTCGCAAGATTAGGTCAATAAATTGCTAGACACATTTCTTGACTAGTAAAAGTATATAAAATTATGCATACCAACTGCTAATGCTCTAACTAAAGTATAACTACAAATGCATGAGGTATGCATACGCATTGGTTCCGAAGATAAAATTCTCGAGAAAAAAAGTAAGGAGGAGCTAAGAGTCAAAGATGGATGAATCAAGGATTTGGTAACTCTAAATCACCAGAGGTAACTCCAGAAGAGTCCTCAGACATGACTAATATTTTAGTTTCAAAGGAAACTCATGTACTTGAAAGCCATGAAAATAAAAAGATCTCTATAGAGTGTGACGGAACCATGTATAATAAAGTCAATATTGACATTGTTTTACATATAATGTAGCGCAATATGACAAATGATATTGAGAATTGTTAGCCAAAAGTCTGCAAACAAATAAATAATTGGCTAAAAATGAATAGACGCAATTAATGTTTGCTTGAAAAGTGAAAAGTGTTTGAACTTGTAGTCCATACGCAAGAAGTGTAAAGCCAATTATGGACAAATGGGCTTTTGTATTCATATGAAATAAAAATTATAAATTGTAGGATATAATACAATGCTAAAGGGCTTTTGTAAATAATTGACATTAATTTTGGATAGATATACTCAATTGTGGTAGATGCAAGTACCATATGGTATTTAATCAGTCTAGCAGTACATATGAATTATATTATTTGCATCTAATGAATATTGTTGTAGTTAACTGATAATCACATTTTATATAGACTTTTATGATTCATTTCCCCTGCATTTATATTCTTAATTATGGTAAAACATATTGCTTTTGATGCCATTTCTGTTTGATGTAGGTTCAAGTTGAAGCTAGAAGCAAAAAGGGCAAAAATCCCATTTTGCCAGAGCTTGTTGTGGCGAGGTGAACCCGAGAGCAAAAGAGCCAATCCAGCTTAAGCTCACCGTGGTAAGACCCTCGACTCGCCGTGGCAAGGTTTTCTAGAGAGCAATTTGCAATTTGAAGCCTTAGCCCGCCGTGGCGAGATAACCCTTTGCCGTGGCGACCTGAACCTTCCGAAGATGAATTGAAGAGTTCTAAACCAACTAAACTTCCGGGAATCCTTCTCCTACAAGAATTGAGACTCCAAGACATAGAAGACTCTCCAGAATTGTTAATCAAGTAGGATTGAAGTTGTGTGATTTGTTATGTAATTAAAATCCTAATTAAAGTATGATTAGGATTACATTAGGACTAGGAATTTTAATGCAAGTTAAAGTCCTATGTTGCGTCTAATTAGGATTGGAGGCAATATAAATAAGAAGGAGGACTGAGAGGAGAGAAAAAGCAGCATCCAAGGAACACAGCAACAATCAAGCATCCTTCCCAAGCAATCAAAGCATCCTTCCACAAGGTGTCACCTATTTTATCCATGTCTTCTTATTTTATCATTGTGCTTTCTTTCATCATCATGTGTAACTAATCTTCTATCTAAGGGCTAAGATGTAGCCCAAGTACTTGTATAGATATGATTGATGATGTTATGACAGATCTAGCTTTTATTTAATTGAGGTTTAATGTTTTGCACTTACTCTTGACTGATCTGGCCAATTAGAAAGGAGAAACTTACGGGTTCTCTATGACTTGGAAGATGATTAGTTAACCTAGACCATGAGGGTTAAATCCATAGGGTTTTGTGGCGGTCTATACCTAGAATTCTGTGTAGTTATAAGGGAGCTAGGGAGATATCCTCTAGAATGCCCGAAAGGGATGTCCAAGGAACTTAATGCAATTATGGTTATTACAACTCGCACTAGCCCGTAGCAGGGTTGGTAATTGTAATTAAGATCACTCTGATCTCATGCCAAGGTAGGAAGATTAAATTAGGGAATCTTGGCTAGCAATTAATAATCGTAAAAGTCTGAACTGAATCACAAAGGTCTATGTCAAGGACTTGTGGTGAAATTTGAAACCCTAGGCCTTACTTCCTTGAATCTTCAATCACGCACCCTTTATCTAATTGTCTTTATTTCTTTATGCTTTTCTCTTATTGTTGTTTTATTGCTGTTATCACTCTTATTCGGTCGCTTGAGCATTATTGGAGTTAATACACTCTAGTAATCAATCACAATCCCTTGGATATGACAACCCCGGAATACTTGCTAGCTACCCTGATAGTATACGCATGCACTTCATTCCATCTCTATTTCACATCCCATTCTACGCCTAATTCTATATCCACAATTCTCACATCAAGATTTTGGCGTCGTTGCCAGGGACTGTTTATTGATATTAGAGAAATTAACAAAATAGTGACTCAAGCACAACTTTTATTTTTCTGTTATACTTTGAATTTTTTTCTTCTTTTTTTTAGGAATTTTTCTGGTGTATGAGAAGAACAAGATCCCGAAATTTACTTTCCTTCGATCTGGAGATTGAAAAGACAATAAAAAGAAATGTGAGAGCAAAGAGAGTAGTTCAAAACTTGCAGCCAGAACTGAAAAGAATGGTAGCACCAAACAATTAACCGAATGAGGGACACATCCTTCTTCGCACCTTTACTGTCCCAAAAATTCCAAACGCAATGTCAAGCATTCGAAATCTAGCAATAAAGGCGAACAATTTTGAGATCAAACCTGCTCTGATTCAGATAGTCCAAAATAATCAATTTTCAATAGCACCTAATAAGGATCTAAATCTGCACCTCTCTACTTTCTAGAGATATGTGACACATTCAAATACAATGGAGTGTCAGAAGAGGCAATTAAGCTGAGATTATTCTCTTTCTCACTTAAAGATGGAGCAAGAAGGTGGCTGAATTCCTTGCCACCCGATTCAGTTGACACATGGGATGCCTTAGCACAGAAATTTCTCACTAAATACTTTCCTCCTTCGAAGACTACCAAGCTAAGAATTGAGATTGTCAACTTCAATTAATTTGACAGATAATCTCTTTATGATGCTTGGGAAATATTCAAGGAGCTACTAAGGAAGTGTCCACACCATGGAATGCAAGACTGGCTAGTCATGCAAGTGTTCTATGGAGGATTAGGCCCTAACACAAAGACCGTCGTAGATGTAGCAGCTAGAGGAGCTTTTTTGAATAAAGATTATGCTGAAGCCTATGAGTTGCTTGAAGAGGTTACCATAAATGCCTGTGATTGGAGCTCTAAGAGGGATAATGACAAGAAGGTAGCTGGTATTCAAGATAATGATGCAATTGCAACACTGGCATCTAAATTAGATTAGGTACTTTCTCTCCACATTGCTCTACTCAAAGAAAATTCTATGGAGGCTGTGCAAGAAGAAGCTGAAGAGGTGAATTATGTGAGGAACAATAATCCCTACTCCAAAACCTACAACCCAGGCTAGAGGAATCATCTTAATTTTTCATGGAAGAATTCAGGACAAGCACCACCTCCATATTAACAAAATCGTCAGCAATCTCCAAGAATGAATTTAGAAGATGCCATGGCCAAATTTGCAGTATCCCAAGCTGATTTAACAAAAAAAATCAATCAATTCATGGTAACTACAAATGCTTTCATCAAGCAATTGGAGAACCAGGTAGGCCAAATTTCTCAACTTCTAACCACAAGGCAGCCCGGTGCATTACCAAGCACAATGAAGCAAATCCAAGATATGTCAAAGCCATTACTCTGAGAAGTGCGAAGACATTAGAAGTTGTTCAATAACCCATGCCTGAAGAAGAAAAAGAAGCTGAAAAAGCACTTGAAGACATACCAGAGAAGAGGCCAAAACTGCAAGAGCAAGTAGAGAAGCCAAGATCCAAGCTTTTTCCTAACAACCCTCCACTATACAAGCCGCCTCTCCCTTTTCCAAATAGATTCAGAAAGCAAAAGCTAGAAAAATAATTTGCAAAGTTTTTTGAGGTATTTAAAAAATTGCATATTAACATTCCTTTTGCAAAAACTTTGGAACAAATGCCCAGCTATGTGAAGTTCATGAAAGATATATTATCCAACAAAAGAAAGCTGCAAGACTATGAGATAGTTGCACTTACTGAAGAGTGCAGTGTTATACTCTAAAAGAAGCTACCATAGAAGCTTGAAGACCCTGGAAGTTTCACCATTCCATGCGTGATAGGCCAGGAGTATTTCAGCAAAGCACTATGTGATCTTGGAGATAGCATAAATTTCATGCCACTTTCGGTCTACAGAAATTTGAATATTGGAGAAGCCAAGCCTACTACTGTATCTCTGTAACTAGCTGACAGATCTATCAAATATCCAAGAGGTATAGTAGAGGATGTTTTAGTTAAAGTTGACAAATTCATCTTCCTTGCAGATTTCATAGTACTAGATATGGAGGAAGATCAGGAGATCCCTATCATCTTGGGAAAACCATTCTTAGCAACTGGGAGAGCCATGATAGATGTACAAAAAGGGAATCTAACCCTTAGAGTACATGAAGAAGAAGTAACCTTTGACATTCTCAAGGCACTAAAGCATCCAGTTGATGAAGAAACATGTTTCAGAGTAGACCTCATAGAGCAATGCATCCAGGAGGTGGAACAAAATTCAAAATTTTTAGAACCTCTTGAAGCTTGCCTAGCTGGAATGACTCCAGAGGAAGATCCTGACCTTGAGGAATGCATTCAACAGCTTGAGGCAACCCCACCAGTATTCATTAAGAAGCTTGCCGAAGCATTAGGAGAACAAGGAGACCAAACCGAATCCTCAAAGGGGCAACCACCTAAAATGGAGCTGAAGCCATTACCTGAACATTTAAAGTATAGCTACTAGGGAGATTCAGAAACATTACCAGTAATTCTTTCTGCTTCTCTGACCAAAGAACAAGAAGAAAAGCTGCTGAGAGTGCTAAGAGCAAACAAGGATGCAATAGGGTGGACCATTGCTGACATCAAAGGCATAAGTCCCACCTTATGCATGCACAAAATCTACATGGAGGAAAATTTCAAGCCCTCAGTAGAGCACCAAAGAAGACTGAATCCTCAAATGAAAGAAGTGGTCAGAAAAGAAGTCCAAAAATGGCTAGATGAAGGTATAATTTACCCTATTTCTGATAGCCCATGGGTGAGTCCTATGCAGGTAATACCAAAGAAGGGAGGAATTACTATGGTAAGAGTTAATTCCCACTAGAATCGTGACTGAATGGAGAGTGTGCATTGATTACGGGAAGCTGAATAAAGCAACAAGAAAATATCACTTTCCATTGCCATTCATTGATCAGATGCTGGATAGATTAGCAGGGTATCCTTTATATTGTTTTTTGGATGGATATTCTGGCTATAATCAGATTGCCATAGCCCCTGAAGATCAAGAAAAAAAAAATTTACATGCCCTATGGTACCTTCGCATTTAGGAGAATACCATTTGGGTTATGTAATGCACCTACTGCTTTTCAGAGGCTCATGATGGCATTACTTTCTGACATGGTGGAGAATTTCATAGAAATTTTCATGGATGATTTCTCAGTATTTGGGAACTCATTTGATTCTTGCCTTCACAACTTGTCATTACTACTCAAAAGGTGCCAAGAAATAAATTTGGTACTGAATTGGGAAAAATGCTACTTCATGGTGACAGAAGGCATTGTTCTAGGTCACATGATATCTTTAGAAGGTATACAGGTAGACAAAGCCAGAGTGGAGCTGATTGAGAGACTTCCCCCTCCTTTTACTATTAAAAGAGTGAGGATCTTTCTAGGGCATGCAGGATTCTACAGGAGATTCATCAAAGATTTCTCAAAAATCACAAAGCCATTATGCAACCTTCTGTTGAAGGAAGTAGAATTTTCTTTCACAAAAGAACGCACAATTGCATTCTAAACTTGAAGAAAGCTCTTGTCACTGCCCTCATCATAATCACACCAAAGTGGGGAGAACCTTTTGAGATAATGTGTAATGCAAGTGACTATACAGTGGGAGCTGTCCTGGGATAGACAAGAGACAAGACTTTTAAAGCCATCTACTACACAAGCAAGACTTTTGATCCTGCTCAAGTCAACTATGCCACAACAAAAAAAGAATTATTAGCTGTGGTCTTTGCCTTTGACAAATTCAGACCTTATCTCATTGGCAACAAGACCATAATATACATTGACCATGCAACATTGAAGTACTTACTGAATAAGAAAGATGCCAAGCCAAGATTGATTAGATGGATTCTTTTATTATAATAATTTGATTTGGAGATCAAAGACAAGAAGGGAAAGGATAACTTGATAGCAGATCATCTTTCAAGACTAGAAAGCAATGTTGTGAATAAAATTCTAGTAATAGATTCCTTCCCTGATGAGCAAGTTTTCTCCATAAAGATAGTTAAAATTAATGGATGGAGGAAAAGAAGAAATGATGATCCATGGTATGCTGATTATGTCAATTACCTAGCAAGCCATGAACTTCCACCTAAAGCAGCCTATCAACAAAGGAAGAAATTCTTATCAGAGGTAAAATATTATTTTTGGGATAACCCTGTACTTTATCGCAGATATAGTGATCATATGATCAGAAGGTGTGTCTCAGAAGAAGAATATTCTTCCATACTAGAGAGCTATCATTCAAGTAGCTATGCCGAACATTATGTAGCTCACAAAACAGTAACCAAAGTGCTACAAAGTGGATTTTACTGGCCTACACTCTTCAAAGATGCAAAATATTTTGTTAAGAGTTGTGATAAATGTTAAAGAGCTGGAAATTTGTCCAAGAAGCATGAGATGCCTCAAAACCCAATCTTAGAAGTTGAATAATTTGATGTTTAGGGCATTGACTTCATGGGACCTTTTCCATTTTCATATGGCAACCTCTACATCTTAGTTGCAGTGCACTATGTGTCTAAATGGGTAGAGTTTGCTGCCTCTCCAACAAATGATTCCAAAGTGGTACAAAAATTTCTTAGAAACAATATATTTGCCCGCTTTGGAGTCCCAAGAACATTGATAAGTGATGGAGGCACTCAGTTCTACAACAAAACCACTCAGAACTCTCTTGGAAAAATATGGAGTAAAGCATAAAATTGCCTCCCCTTATCACCCACAAACCAATGGACAAGTGGAGGTGTCTAACAGAGAACTAAAGAGGACATTAGAGAAAACATTCTACAACAATAGAAGAGATTGGTCCGTAAAGCTGACAAATACACTTTGGGCATATAGGACAGCATTCAAGACTCCCCTAGGCATGTCACCATACAACATTGTCTTTGAGAAGGAATGCCACTTGCCAGTAGAGATGGAACTGATGGAAACATAGCCACCAATGCTGCCAAGGGAGGCGCTGCTCCCAGCCCTACCAAAGGGGACGTTGCTGCCAACAGAAATGATGCAAACGTGGATGCCAAATGGAATAGAGACATGCTTGAAGTCCTAACTGGACCCATGATAAGAGCTAGAACAAAGAGATTCAAGGAAGTATTAAATGAGTTGGTGCAAGAGGCCTTGGAGCAAGTTAGCTCATGGAGGGCCCATGGAGCATGATCAACCGAGGATAGTCAACCTAGTTCACACCCAAAACAGGCTAGCAAATTGATTGGAAAATAATAGGGTTGATTGTATTTGATTAAGAAATTATAGGGTTGCTTGTATTAGGATTAGTTACTTTATTTTGTTTCCTAATTTTAGAAGTAATCTCATTTGATTAGATTATATTAGATTACATTAGATTACTTTTATTTTATTTCCTTTTCTATTTAAACAAGATTTCCTATTCTTGTAAAGCCTTTAAATAGGCCTCTTTGATTCAATAATATTCAGAATATGCGTTTAAACCAAATTGTGAGTTTTTCATATTCTCTCTAGTTCTTTGTGAGCTATTCGACTTATCAATCAAGCATCCATCCTTGATTGTGGCGTCTTCACTATACCAAGGTTCACACCTCAATATAGGTGTTGGGTTGCAGTTTGTCCATCCAAGCCTGAAGTAGAAACAATCCTTAAACAATTTCGTTACGGGTTTCGTCACAATGTTGGCGGGGTTCGTATCAGTTGGTATCAGAGACTGCTTCTAGTCTCAGGTTTTCTTATCTTTAATTGCTTTCTTTTAAATAGTTTCAATTCTGAACTTCTTCTCCATTTAGAAATCTGATAAAAAAAAGAAGAAGGGAGAACAACAATAGAAAATAGAAACAGCAAAGGGGAGAACGTGTTCTTGGTTTTCCCATATTCAAAAAAAAAAAAAACCAAAAAAAAAAATTGTCCAAATTTGGTCATTGCGTTCTTGGTTTCCAGATTTGACTATTTGAATTCTGCACTCTTACTTTCCAGAATTCAGATTTGGTTATTGTCTTTTATTGTCCAGAATTTCGAATTGATGTCTTGAATTGGTATATTCCAGAATTTTCGAATTGGTGTCTTGCATGCTTTTTTCCCAGATTTCAGATTTGGTTTATTGCAAGATATCTTTCAGATTTGAATTGTTTGCTTGAATTCTGCATCCTTGTTTTTCCAGAATTCAGATTTGTTGTGTTGCCAATTAATTGTTCCAGAATCGGCCACTTAATTCGTATACCTTTATGCCCAGAAAATTCTGAAAATTTTCCAGATTTGATTGCCTTGTTTCGGGTGTGAATTGTGCCCAGAAAATTCTGCAATTTTCCAGAATTGATTGACCTTGTTCGGTTGAGAAACTTGCCCAGAAAATTCTGTTTTGGGTTGAGTAGCTTAATAAGAACTCTTGAGAGGATTAGGAGTGGAAAAAGGCAAGAGTGACATACATTACGGAGAGCAAAAGCCAAATTATTCTCCTTGTAAACACAAGTGAATTAGAGTGCCAATCCTTGAGAGGAAACACGTGAGTTGTGTGAAGTGAGGATTTTTTTTTTACTAACATTTTCTTCTTGCCGCAAGCATGTCTCATGAAAGTGCTTTGATAGGTACAAGGGTGGTGTAGATCCACAACCGATAATGGAGGCAGTGACAAGAGAGGTGAGGAGAATGATGAGAGCGGAGCTGGAAGCCTTACATAACAGAATAGACCGCAGAGAAAATGCCCGAAGGGAGCCGCCTCATGTGCCTAGAGGAGGACGAGCTCCACCAAGGAGAGCAAGAGCTGAACCCAAGGAGTATGAAGGGGAAGGCTTTGATGATGAAGATGATCGGGGTTCAACCATTGACCCTAGGAGGTATGGTGGACGGTTCAGAGGATTTAGAGAACCCATTCATGAAGATGCCCTACCCATTAGGCAGCTTGAGGGAGTTGGTGGTGAGAGGCAACCTAAGTATTTCCAAACTAGATGCCATGTGAACAAAAAAGTATGTAGCTTGATCATTGATGGTGAGAAGAATGCTAACTTTGCTAGTACTTATATGGTTGAGAAGCTAAGTTTACCCACCTTAAAGCACCCTAAACCTTATAGGTTGAAGTGGCTGGAAGGCAGTGGAGACATATGGGTAACAAAGCAAGTGTTAGTTGCATTTTCCATTGGCAACTATAAGGATGAAGTGCTTTGTGATGTGGCACCAATGTATGATTGTCACTTACTCTTGGGGCATCCTTGGGAGGTTGGAAGAAAGGGTACTCATGATAAAAAGAATAGATACATTCTTTCCATGAATGACCGAAAAATTAAGTTAGTTTCTCTCAAACTAGAAGAGGCACTTGAAGATCAAAAGAGAATTCAAAGGAAAAATTCTGAAAGAATAGTGAATGAGAGTGCAAAAGAAAATGAGGCAACTTCTGAGAAAGAAAATAGTGATAAAAATGGAAGTGAGAGTCCAAAAGAAAATAATAGAGTGATTGAATGTGAGAAAAGAGAGGAGAAAAAGAATGAGGAGGAAAAGGAAATTAAATATGAGTCTAAAAAAGAAGTGAGTGTAATTAAGAAAAATGAGACTGAAGAATGTGGACAGAAATGCAAAAATGAGAGAGTGCTTGAGATAAAAGAAAAATTCCTGCATGAGTGCACAAGAAAAAGTGAGGATAAGAGTGTGAGTTTTTCTCATGATTTCATAATTAGATCTCCTAACTCTTGTTCTAGTGATTTTTCTTTCTTGCAGAATTTTCATAGAGATTTCTCAAATGAATTTCCTAGTGGATCATCATGTGATATAAAGATGAAAACTCCAATGGATCCTAGAGGTAAATCTAAATTGGTTGAGAAATTTGAATACTTGTTTGAGTAGGATCCTAATATTATCATTATGATTGATGTTTGTGGTGGAATAGCTCATAAAAATTTCTGCATAGGTGATTTTATTCTACTCTCTAGTAGTAGAGCAAAATCTTTAGGACTTGAGCATGTTAATACATTATATAAGGATCATGTTAATTGTTCTAACAAGTTGAAAGCAATTGGAATTGCTAAACATAAATCTATCAATAGGCATGTTCATTCCTTGACTTGGGAGTGTGAAACTCATATGCATGAAGATCACATGTGTAGACCCTATTGTTATGATCCTATTGTCAGGAAAAGGATTGATGAAATTTTCTTGTCATGCTCTATTGATTCTTTGCTGCACTTTAAGGATAATCTGGTTCCTAATTTTTCATGTCAAAGGGAAGTATCAATCCTTAATGCAAAGATGTTGGAATTTGACTACTATGCTTCTATGCCTTTCTTGCATGATTTTAAAAGTTATTTCATTCTTAATTCAATATCACCAAGGAAGGTACTTGTCTCTACACTTTATTTGAATTCATTGGAATTTGATTTCATTGAAGTTTCAAGTACTGCTAAGCTGAACTATTTTCATGTCTTCAATGGATGTGTAATTACATTGGACAAGCTTGATAGACATAATAGTCTTTTCTTAAAAGGAAATCAATTATGTGCAATTCATAGTTTCTTTTGTGCATTTTTGTGTAATTTTGCTGTTGAATATTTTGGAGATGCTTTGGTCTATAATGGAAATTTCATTGAACATATTGAGCATTTGCAAAATGTGTTAACTAATTTGAAAAAAATAAATTTGAAGAAATGGTATGAGAAGTGGCTTGAATTCATGGAGCCCTTGCTATATGTGATCAAATGCAAGCATGAAAAGGAATATGTAGGTGTTGAAATTATTTCTTTAAGGTACATTCTTATTCCTATTTCATGTGAAGTGTTGTTGGGATGTAAATGCAATAGAAGATTACATGCTACTGATATTGATTTTCACAAAAAGCCCAATGTTTGTTTGACAAATGCTTTTATGCATATCCATGAACATGTGAAATTTTGGAGAATTCATTTATGTGAGGCCAAAATGATTAAGCTGAATAATGTGCATGAGAGAGTTTTTAATGCTCTCAAGGAGCTTTCTAATGTGTCATTGTTGTGTTTGCTACTGCATAGAGAATTTAAGCGTGGTAAATTTGTTCATTCTAAAACTCATATTCTCTTTTTGCAAGTGTGTGTGGTGATGCAAGTATTAATAAGAGTGCCCATGTTTATGACACTATGAATCCTAATTTGGTTTATATTCCTTCAATAAGGGGTACTTCTAATCCAATTTGGGATGAAGAGTTGTTAGAATATAAGTACTTTAGAGAGTCTTGTGCTCTTAGCAATCCTTGTAACATGTTTAGTACTTGCTTGGGAATTGAGTTTTCAAAGTTCTTTGAGCATTTTACTTCCTTACTTGAAGAAGACAAGAAGTTTGTGCTTGAAAATCCTTTGTGTGATTGGGAAGAACATATCATAGGGTCCGTAGATTTTATCATTCCTAGTATGACATGGTTTAGCAGTCCTATGGCATATGTAGTGAAATTTTCATGGCCCATAAATGGTAAAGTATTTATGTTGACTATTGATATGCTGTTATTTCACTTTGGTTATAATTCATTAACCCACATGAATCGATTACTATCACATGTTGATAAATATACTAGCTTAAGTGGGAAATTGAAAGTTTTCTTTGTAGTAAAATTGCATGAGAAAGTTCAACACTATGCTGTCCAAAGGATAATATTTGACCCTGGAGGATTATTGCACAAGAGAAAGAAGATACATATGTTTCCAACATGATTTCAGCTGAAAACAAGAGAAGAAGATTTGATCCAAGTTTTTGAATATATCAACACTGAAGTTGATATATTAGAGCTTCAAGGTAAGTACAGTTTTTGTAATGTAACTCTTGTTTCTAATATATTCCCTTTTTATGTATACCTTGTAGATTTGAGGACAAATCCTTTTCAAGAGGAGGGGAATGACGGAAACATAGCCACCAATACTGCCAAGGGAGGCGTTGCTGCCAGCACTACCAAAGGGGACGTTGCTGCCAACAGAAATGATGCAAACGTGGATGCCAAATGGAATAGAGACCTGCTTGAAGTCCTAACTAGACCCATGATAAGAGCTAGAGCAAAGAGGTTCAAGGAAGCATTAAATGAGCTGGTGCAAGAGGCCTTGGAGCAAGTTAGCTCATGGAGGGCCCATGGAGCATGATCAACCGAGGATAGTTAACCTAGTTCACGCCCAAAACGGGCTAGCAAATTGATTGAAAAATAATAGGGTTGATTGTATTTGATTAGGAAATTACAGGGCTGCTTGTATTAGGATTAGTTACTTTATTTTGTTTCCTAATTTTAGAAGTAATCTCATTTGATTAGATTATATTAGATTACATTAGATTACTTTTATTTTATTTCCTTTTCTATTTAAACAAGATTTCCTATTCTTGTAAAGCCTTTAAATAGGCCTCTTTGATTCAATAATATTCAGAATATGCGTTTAAACCAAATTGTGAGTTTTTCATATTCTCTCTAGTTCTTTGTGAGCTATTCGACTTATCAATCAAGCATCCATCCTTGATTGTGGCGTTTTCACTATACCAAGGTTCACACCTCAATATAGGTGCTAGGTTGCGGTTTGTCCATCCAAGCCTGAAGTAGAAACGATCCTTAAACAATTTCGTTACGGGTTTCGTCACAATGTTGGCGGGGTTCGTATCAGGAACATAGAGCTTATTAGGCTGTAAAGTTACTAAATTTTGACCCTCATGCAGCCAGGCAGAACCGTCTATTATAACTTAATGCACTAGATGAATTCAGGAGGGAAGCATACGAAAACAGTTGGATATACAAGGAAATAACCAAAGCTTGGCATGGCAAAAAGATCACAAGAAAGAACTTATACCCTGGACAACAAATGTTGTTATTCAACTCCAGACTCAGAATTCATCTAGGTAAGTTAAAATCAAGATGGTCAGGACCATATACAGTCACTAATGTGACCCCATTTAGAGCCATTGAACTAAAAGGCAATGAGTACAACTTCAAGGTAAATGGACATTGATTGAAACCATACCTCACAAGTCTAGAAATTCAAGTGCATGTTGTCAAACTTCAAGATTCTCCATGAAAGAGGACAAAGTCAGGCTGAGGACAGTAAACCAAGCGCTTATGGTAGGTAACTGATTAGTTTTTATTTCTTTCATGTTTTTAGTGTGTTTTAATCTTTGTTTTTCTCTTACCTTTCTACTACTCAATACTTTTAGATTCAATAATGGAAGCCATGTAGGTAATAGGAATCAAACAGGAGCAGATTTAATTGAATCCAGGACAAAAAACAAGTTAAAATCAAGTTCAGCTCGCCACGGCGAACTCTTCTAGCATTGAATTCGACCAAGGCTCGCCACGGCGAGGATCACTGTTCACAGAACCAAATTTTTGAAAAATTTTTTTTTTGAAAATTTAGAAATTACAAGTTTGCCACTCGCCATGGCGAGGTATCCATCTCACCGCAGTGAACCATCCCAGAATTCAAATTGAATTCGCGAGCCATTCTTCACACTTTACCCATTCACTCACCTTCAACTACCACTTCACATTCCTTACATTCTAACCTATTTTTGCTGGTTAAACACTCCCCAATCACCTTAATTCACTTCCCCTTTCACCGAAACACCAATCCCCCAAGCTTCATCTAGATTAAAGGAGAGATTTTGCCCTTTCTTTCTCTAAGCTGTGTGCTTTCTCTCTCTACTGCGTCTGGAAATTTTGGCCGAAATTGGAGTGGGAAAGGCATGGAATCATCTCTTATGGCATCACAGAGGTAAGTATACACTAACCTACCACTTTTAATCGGTTAAATTAGGAGAAAATTGCAAGCATCATACCCCAAAACCCCCATGTCCGAAATTAGTAAATGAGCATGCATGTTCTTGAATTAGTGGTTACATGTTCTGTTTATTAATGCTAGTTGATTCTCCAATAGTTGAATAGGTGATTCGTGATGGAAATTTCTGGGTGGATTGTGATAATCGAAGAATTGCATTTTAGGCCAATTGGGTGAAATTGTGCAAGTGGGTGATTTATGCTTAAATTGATAAATAATCCTGTGTTAGTGAATTCAGTTTTCTGTTAAGAATTGGTGCTGTGCTTGGTGTTTTGTTGGTGTGAATTTGCAGTAAAAATGCCAAAGAAACAAGTGGCTAAAAGGAAGGCCCCATTGTCCTCAAGAGCCCCACCATATGATGACACCTGCTTTGTGAGCAAGAAGGCTCAAGACTACTATGAAAAGCTTTGCACAAAGCCGCCAATTGCAAAATTTGGCATTGACTTGCAGCTGCCATGCTTTACCCCAATTGCAAATCAAATGGCATGGAGACAATGGCTAGAGTTTGCCCAACAACCTGAACCAGTTACCATCAACATTGTACGAGAGTTCTATGCCAACATGCTGGAGCTAAAGACACCCTTTCGAAGCTGGGTTAGAGGAAAATATGTCAGCTGTGATAAGGAAGCTCTAAATGACATTTACGAGATCCCCAGATGGCCAGTGGGAGAGTAAGCTTCACCAACTTCCTCAATCACGGTGACTACATTGAAATCACCAGAGCCTTATGCATTGAGGGGACTCAATGAGTTGCAAGGGAAGGAGAATTTCATCATTTCCCCAAGGCTGGCCTGGACAAGATTAATAAGACCTGGTTACACTTTATCTTTGACCGCCTGTTCCCTTCAACCCACACCTCTGATGTCTCTAAGCAAATGGCAGAATTTTTATGGGCCATATACAATAGATGCTGATTTAACATGGGACTGGCACTTAGAGAAGCTCTAGGCAGTGTTGGAATGGGGAGACAATGAACCCTTAACTAAACCTGGAAGGATGCTGAGCCAGACCTTCTTTGATCGACTTAAGCCACCATCCCTCCGAGGTGCAGCAAATGCAGCCCAACATCCACCAATGCCGCAACCTGCACCAATCCAACCACCAGTTCCTCCAGCAGCTCCTGGACAGCAACCTTCTGTTCACCAACTGGGTTTCATGGACCCTGCATTGGCCACCAAATAGCTAAATTATACTTGGAAACTGGTATAGTGGGGCATACCGGACTACCACCATTCCCAATCTTCCCTCAACCATAACCTTATGCACCGTGGCCATCACTAGAAAGAGCAGTTGATGAGGATAGCTCCGAGGACACTGACTAGGCACACTTATCAAGTTGGCCCTTTCCTTACTTATTCTTATCTGATGCATTGAGGACAATGCATGTTTTTAAGTGTGGGGAAAGGGAAATCTTATGCCTAGAAGAGTAGGAGTAGAAAAATTTAAAAAAACTTTTAGTAGTAAATGAGTAGAATTTTCATTGATTGCATGAATGAGTGTTTTATTTTAGTTTGTTACCTTTAATTTTTGCATGAATGTATGATTGTGTGTTCTAAACCGGAAACTATGGCTAATGATGAAAATGGTGCTATTATGAGATTATGGGATGAAGAATGAAAATTATTGTGAAATTAATGCATAATTGTTCATTTTATCTGATTCACTTTCTGATTGAAAAGCCTCTGAGAATTATGAGCCTACCCTGTTAATGTGTGAAACTACATTCTATTGTTATTCCCATTATATGCATTAGTTTACTGAGATATTGGAGTAAATCAAAATGTGAGTGGATGAATTTCTACCTAGTGAGCTTTTGAGCCGTTGAGCTGCATCAATAAAGCTCGCTAGTTATTTGTGAGTGAACAGGGCATCCTTGATTTTTCTAGAACTTGCTCTGTTATGCATTTTGAGACCACAATTAAATCACAGACACTAGAATGATTAAGGCATTTAGGTTAACCTATTCGTACCTTCCTAAACCCTTTTGTAGCCAATCTGTTCAAGTCTATTTCTGATAGTAGTGTGGATCATGGTAGAGCTTATTAGTAATCACTCGATAACTATGAAAAACCGCCACATAACCTGCAAAAACATAACATTTGGTTTATGAATGGTCTGTGTTGATATCCTCTACATCAGAACCTTGAAAGCTGAGCTACCCCTTAGTTAACCACTTTGAGCCTATCGTTTCCCTTGCTCTAACCCTATCTCTATCTCTAATCCATTCCTCAGTTCCTCTTCCAACTAGACACCAAAACTTTGAAGGAATGTGTGAATTCAGGGAAAGTAAATACTCCACCCTAGTTGAGAGAAAAAGAGAGAAAAGAATAGCCTCATAATGGGGATTATCTCCCCAGAAAAAAAAAAAAGAAAAAGAAAAAAAGCAATGAGCAAGAAAAGAAGAAATGAGAAAAATGCTCCGAAAAATTAGAATGAGAAGGGCTAGGAAAAGATAGAAAATAAAAGAAAAGAAAAAGGTCAAAAGACCAAGAAGCCAAAGAAAAAGGGAAGACAATAGAGAAGAAAAGAGGAAGTAAAAGATGAAGTATTTGAGCTAGTGGTTGCAGAGTATGTGAAATAAAAAACAACTCTAGATTCACATGATTTCTTCTTAGTGTGTCCTAAGCTTTTATCATCTTCACCTAGCCTAGTTACAACCCTTTGAAAGACCCTATGATTAGTGTCGTGATTTGTTGAAGTGGTAGAGATTTGATACATGAGCAAGCCTATGGAAATTTCTTGGTTTATCCTGAATTGAGTGAAAAATTTGACCCTCCAAACACTTGTGAGATGAGTGAATTTCATTCCCATGAGAGAGAATTCATCCCTCACTACTTTCACTCCCTAGAGTTTAAGTGGCTATTATGCATATGTTCATTTGATTATATTATCATTATGGCTTTTCATGATTTTACCACCCTATTTTACCCTATTACATGGTACTTTCTTTCTATTATTTCATTAAGTAAGAATTGAGCCTATACCATTGCTTATTGAGAGTTACCTTGGGGCATTGAGATCAATTAATAATTGTATGAATAAGATTGCATTATGAAATGATAATTGAATTCTAGAACATCCCATGAGAATAATTCTGATGTCAAATATAGTTAGTAAGTCAGTTATGTGTGAAAGCCTTGTTTGCCTAATTTATGTTTTTGTTTTGTTTTACTCGGGACGAGCAAAAGGATAAGTGTGGGGGAGTTTGATAATCACATTTTATATAGACTTTTATGATTCATTTCCCTTGCATTTATATTCTTAATTATGGTAAAACATATTGCTTTTGATGCCATTTCTGTTTGATGCAAGTTCAGGTTGAATCTGGAAGCAAAAAGGGCAAAAATCCCATTCTATCAGAGCTCGTTGTGGAGAGGTGAACTCGAGAGCAAAAGAGCCAATCCCGCTTGAGCTCGCCTTGGCGAGACCCTCTACTCGCGGTGGCGAGGTCTTCCAGAGAGCAATTTGCAATTTGAAGCCTTAGCTCGCCATGGCGAGATGACCCTTCGTCGTGGCAACCCGAAGACCTTTCGAAGATGAATTAAAGAGTTCTAAACCAACTGAATTTCTAGGAATCCTTCTTATACAAGAATTGAGACTCCAAGACATAGAAGACTCTCCAGAATTATTAATCAAGTATGATTCAAGTTGTGTGATTTGTTATGTAATTAAAATCCTAATTAAAGTATGATTAGGATTACATTAGGACTAGGAATTGTAATGCAACTTAAGTCCTATGTTGCATCTAATTAGGATTGGAGGCAATATAAATAAGAAGGAGGACTGAGAGGAGAGAAAAAGCAGCATCCAAGGAACGCAACAACAATCAAGCATCCTTCCACAAGGCATCATCTATTTTATCCATGTCTTCTTATTTTATCATTATGCTTTCTTTCATCATCATGTGTAACTAATCTTATCTAGGGGCTAAGATGTAGCCCAAGTACTTGTCTAGACATGATTGATGATGTTATGATAGATCTAGCTTTTATTTAATTGAGGTTTAATGTTCTGCACTTACTCTTGACTGATCTGGCCAATTAGAAAGGAGAAATTTGTAGGTTCTCTATGACTCGGAAGATGATTAGTTAACCTAGACCACGGGGGTTAAATCCAATGGGTTCTATGGCGGTCTATACCCAGAATTCTGTGTAGTTACAAAGGAGCTAGGGAGATCCTCTAGAATACCCGAAAAGGATGTCCAAGGAACTTAATGCAATTATGGTTATTACAACTCGCACTGGCCCGTAGCAAGGTTGGTAATTGTAATTAGGATCACTTCGACCTCATGCCAAGGTAGGATGATTAAATTAGGGAATCCTGGCTAGCAATTAATAATCGTAGAAGTCATAACTGAATCACGAAGGTCTATGTCAAGGACTTGTGGTGAAATCTGAAACCCTAGGCCTTACTTCTTTGAATCTTCAATCATGCACCCTTTATCTAATTGTCTTTATTTCTTTATGCTTTTCTCTTATTGTTGTTTTATTGCTATTATCACTCTTATTCGATCACTTGAGCATTATTGGAGTTAATACACTCTAGTAATCAATCACAATCCCTTGGTTACGACAACCCCGGAATACTTTCTGGCTACATTGATAGTGTACGCTTGCACTGCATTCCATCTCTATTTCACATCCCATTCTACACCTAATTCTATATCCACAATTCTCACATCATGAACTCATTTAGTAATGGCATCCCTGAAGGATTTGATTTGTCTAAAGAAATTTAGTTGATCATCTAAATTAATATTTACTAAAGGAAATATTTGAAAATAACCCATTTGTCCACATATTTGTGATATTTTGTTGATGACTTATTATTGGAACTCCTTAAGAGTTTCCTAATTACTTAAAAGGAGAACTTGCATCAGAATGCCTATGTAGTAGAAATGCTAAAGTGATTTTATATATATGAATTACATCTATTGTGCAAGCTAATGGATGTAAGGTCACTAAATGCGAACAAATATTCTTTTTAGAATTTATGGGAATGATAAAGAAATTTTTGGTCATAAAGTACCAAATCTTAGTACAATTTAACTAATTTGTCAATGCGTTAATCTATGAAATATGTTATTAAGGCACTAACTTCTACAATATATGAAAAGCTTTCTACAATGTTACGAGTTTATTGATACAAATATCTCGATCGCTGTACTTTTTTTTCCTTAACTATGATTTTTCTCATTGGATTTTCGTGGTAAGGTTTTTAATGAGATAACATGTGATTGCATATATAAAGAATGATGTACTATTTTTTTATTCACTAAGTTTTTGTCTTACATGGTTTTTCCTATTAAGGTTTTCAACAAGACATAATCTTTGGTAATGGACATGCAAGGGGGAGTGTTATAAATATTTATGATTTTGTGGATGTCCATTTACTAGAATATTCTTCTAGGGCTGACTCAATAATTTACCTATTTATTGTTATTGATTAAAGGATTATTATCCTTCTTAGGGTTAGAGCTTCACTTATCTCTTGTATATATACCCCTTAGTGAACAAAAAAAGAATGCTCTTTTGGAGGCTCTATATTTCTCTTCTCTCAATTCTCTCAACTCCATTCCCTATATCTCTTGTTTGACAACAAAAACAAGAGTAATTTGTTCAAAATTTATAGCAAAATTTGGATGTAAGCAGCTTTAAAATGACATTATTTTTAATTTGGAAAATCCCAATTAATTGCATTATCTGTTTGTGTCGAGGGATACTCTAGATATATTGAGGTTTTCCTCTTTTAATTGTATTTGGAAGTATGCTGCATTTGATTACCTTCCCTTTTTGGTAGCCTTCAATTAGCAAAGTGAAACAAAATTTTGATGTAATTGGTGTTAAACTTGACTCTATTAACTAAAAGAAAAGCCAAATTTAGAAGTATTTTCTGCAATTCGGTTATCTTCACAGTTTGTCTTCCCTCTCAGCTATTTTGTAAATAATTCTCACAGCTTTTACATGTCTTCATTTTCCTATTTAATGCCCCACATGGAATCAGCCATCCATTGCAATCAATAATGACATTCAACAACATCATCATGCTCCCACTATGCCTTTCGACTTCTCTTAGCTCATCAGTTGCCATTGTCCAATCTGTTTCACCCATTCTTGATGTTTCTTCTCTCAATAGAAGCCGTTTCCCAGAAGGCTTTATTTTTGGGACTGCATACCAGGTATATTAAGCTTGAACTAAATTTTCTATGGCACAAAAGGGACATCAAAAAAATAATTAATTTGGGGTGCCATATTAATTTTTTAAAATAAATTATAAAATAAAATTGGGACACTATGGCTCCCTCTCTCCCCTTAGGACGTATGTATGTATGAGTATTAACTCTTTTATTTAAAGCTCCTCTAATTTGAATTTGTCTATTGCATAGTCTGTTAATACTTTTATGTTGATTTACGCATAGTCTGAAGGTGCAGCAAATACAAACGGTAGAGGACCAAGTATATGGGATACTTTTCACCCATAAATTTCCTGGTATGTGTATTATACAAATTAATTTTTCTCGAGTCCACAATAATATAAATAGATAAATAAAAAAAAAAAGTGTTTTAATTATGTGAAAATAGATTTTGGGGTGACTAACCATTTGTTATTTTACACAAGATTAATTATAAGAATAACTTTTTGTTTGGATTTCTAAAGAAAATGCTTTTAAGTATCATATTATAAAAGTGCTGTTAGAGATTTTATATATAATTTGTTAGAAAATAAATTAATATGAAATTGGTGAAAATACACATTGAAGGTACAAGAGCTTCTTGGGTAAAAGTGAAAGCTCCAAGATATTGCTTTTAAGAAAAAAGTTTTTGTGTACTTGATGAATGTGATATCATTTGTATGGTATGTGGGCAAACATGAATATGACTTGAGGAAACTGGTTTTGGCCTCAAGCATTTGTGGAGAGTTCAAAAACGAATCCGCAACAACTACCAAAAGGGATTTGTAAGTTTGCAAATGTTGTTTATATAGAACAACATGCCCTATTTTATACGTTGTTTTCAGTTTCATGTTTCACTCTTTTTCTATTGGTTAAAAAATAAATAAAAATAACACTACAAGTATTTTTAAGTTATTGAAAATAATTATTTCCCTAATAAAAAGAGAGTAAGATACAAAATGAAAAAGTGTGAGACAAACGATATTGTCTCGCCATCGACGATGAAAAATGTACCTCTAAGTTATACCTCATTATGATACAATAATTGATTTTTCGTTTTTTAGAGATAGAATACTTACATCATAATATATATCTATAACTCTTATGAAAAGAAAAAAGAAAATTTACATTTAAGATACCACTATCTAGCTTGATCAAATTAGTCTACGCCCAATGTGGTGTTGAATATTAAATAGTTTATACTAAATAAATGCCATAGTATAAGGTCAAAAGTCCACATACTAATAGAGTCACCCATTTATAGTACTAATTTATCTTGCCTCAAACAAAAATTAGTCTTGTACACCAAAAGAAAGTGAGGATGCTCCCGGTGTAAACCAAAAAGAAAAAAGTAATAATACCAACAACCATCAAGAGCAGGCATAGAAAATAATGGATAGAAGCAATGCAGATGTATATCTGCATATGTGTAAGAAGTTTTGTCTACTTATCAATGAAATAAAATGCAGAGAAAATAGATGATCAAGGAAATGGAGATGTAGCCATTTGTAGGTTTTATGGCAGAAAAGAAAAATAGGAAAGCAAAATACGTAGAAGGATTTGAATGAGGAGTAGGGAATGATTTTATTCATAGCAGTAACAGTACATTTATAATATTTCAAACAAGCGGAAAGAACTAACGTATTGCCAAGATTTCAGCAATCTTGGATAATAGACTACTTGCTCCTAAAGCTTAGGAACCACTTATTGACTAAGTCTAAAACTGAAACAATAAAGGATAACAGAAAATAACAAGACACGTAATGCAGGCCAAAAAAACAAATAATGAACACTCCTCCTTGTTTTAGGATCTGCAAACTCCAATCCTCTGCCTTAAATGCTCAAACTTGCTAACAGGAAGTGGCTTTGTAAACAAATCTGCCAATTGATCCTCTGACTTGCAATAAACTAAAGTCACTTCTCCATTTTGTTGCATTTCTCTCAAGAAGTAGAGCTTGATGTTAAAATGTTTAGTCTTCCCATGACACACTGGATCCTTTGAAATTGCAATTGCTGCTTGGTTATCAATGAAGATTTCTGTCTTATGATTCTGCTGCAAATGTAAATCACATAAAACCTTTTTTAACCATAAAACTTGATTTACCGCTGCTGTTGCTGCAATGAATTCAGCTTCAGCAGTAGATTGTGCTACAGTCTCTTGCTTCTTTGTGCACCATGAGAAAACTCCTGAACCTAGGCTGAAACAATATCCCGACGTACTCTTCATATCATCAACGGATCCAACCCAGTCACTATCAGAGAATCCATACAACTTGAATTCTTGACACTTCTCCAACTTGACACCATAATCAACAGTGCCTTTAATATATCTCAGTATTCTTCTTGCTGCTCTTAAATGCGTTTCACTAGCACAATGCATAAATCGAGATAAGAGACTTACTGCAAATAGAATATCTGGCCTTGTTGCAGTGAGATACATTAGACATCCAATTAAGCTCCTATAATGTCCTTCATCAACTTTATCAGCACCATCTTCCTTGCTAAACTTCTCCTTTTGATTCATTGGGGTGTTGACTGCTTTGCACTCCTCCATTTGAAATTTCTTTAATATTTCCTTTGCATATTTTTTTTGGCAGATAAACACATCATTCTCACTTTGTTTGATCTCAATACCAAGAAAATAAGTCATAAGGCCAAGATCTGTCATTTCAAAAACCTGCATCATTTCTTGTTTGAACTCCTCAACCAACCTTATATTATCTCCAGTCACTAAAAGATCATCAACATAAAGGGAAACTATGAGAAAGTTATTTCCCTTATGTTTCACATAAAGGGTGGATTCAGATGAGCTTTTTACAAAGCCTATGCTCAATAAGTGATCATTTATCTTGCTGTACCAGGCCCTTGGTGCTTGTTTAAGGCCATAGAGAGCCTTTTTGAGTAGATAGACTTTATCTTCTTCACCTTGCTTCAAGAAACCCTCTGGCTGCTCCACATATATTTCTTCTTGTAAAACTCCATTTAAAAAGGTTGATTTGACATCTAACTGGAATACTTTCCAGCCTTTTTGAGCAGCAACATTTAGTACCAATCTAATTGTATCTAATCTGGACACAGGAGCAAAAGTATCAGTATAATCAACACCAAAGACTTGTGCATACCCTTTAACTACGAGCCTGGCCCTGTGTTTGTTGATTGAGCAATCTGCATTTAGTTTTGTTCTAAAAACCCATTTAACTCCAATGATTTTTCTATCTTTAGGCTTGTCAACCAGCTCCCATGTTTTGTTTTTCTGAATCATTGACAGCTCCTCCTCCATTGCATTTTTCCACTTCGAGTCTTTGAGCGCTTCCTCACAACTAGCAGGTTCACATATTGCTACATTACATCTTTGATAAATGTCTGACAACAGCCTTGTGCCTGTAATTGAAGGCTCATCTTCTAATTCATTTTGCCATAGCTCTGTTGTTTGCTTCCCGGGTTGATTATCTTCCCCATTGTTGAAAGATCCAATTGTTCTTTGTGTATTCTTCCAGTCCCATTGTTGATCCTCATTGAAATGGACATCTCTAGTGACAGTCATCTTCCCTGTTTGAGGATGATAGACTTTGTAAGCCTTTGAGACTGAACTATATCCCACAAAGATACCCAGGACTGCCTTCTTGTCAAGTTTGTCACGCTTAACCTATGGAACATATGTAAAACAAACACAACAAACACCTTGAGAAAAGTTAGAGAAGGCTTATATCCATACCAAGCCTCAAAAGGAGTTTTATCTTTCAAAGCCTTAGTTGGAAGTCGATTTTGAAGAAAGACTGGTGTGTTGGCTGCTTCTGCCCAAAATTGTTTAGGCAAATCCTTTTCATGCAGCATGCATCTAGCCATCTCCATTACCGATCTATTCCGCCGTTCACTAACTCCATTTTGCTCTGGAGTGTATGGAGCTGTGAGTTGATGTTCAATGCCTGCTTCTTCACAGAATAAATTAAATTGTGAAGATGTATACTCCTTCCCATTGTCAGATCTCAGAAATTGAATCTTGCAGCCGCTTTGAGTTTCTACCATATTTTTGAATTTTTTAAATACTCCGGGCACTTCATGCTTAAATTTCAAGAAAAAAATCCAACACATTCTTGAAAAGTCATCTATGAAAAGAACAAAGTATAGACTACCTTGTATTGATGGTGTTCTTTGAGGTCCTACCACATCAGTATGAATTAGTTGCAATTTTTGAGAGGCTCTCCAGGCAGATTTGGGAAATGGCATTCTGTTTTGTTTACCAAACTGACAAGCAATACAATTTGGCAAAGTATCAGAAAGTATAGGTAGACCTCTTGTCATGTCTTTCTTCTTCATGTTCAACATTCTTTGTATATGACAATGACCAAGTCTCTTGTGCCAGAGTTCTGTGGGATTGACTTGAGTGAAATAAACTGCTTGCTCCTCCTCAGTTGAATCAAATAAGAAGCTTTTACATGTCATTTTAACCTTTAGAATCTCCCGACCAGTGGTATCAAAGACAAGGCAATGTTGATTTTCAAATGATACTTTAAATCCTTTTTCTATCAATTGACCTACACTCAGCAAATTTTGATCAATATCAGGCACATAAAGAACATCTGAGATTATCTTTGTACCTGAATTTGTTGAAATTGCGATGGTTCCTATTCCTTTTGCAGCAATATAATCACCATTCCCAATTCTGACTTTTGAGATTTCAGTAGACTTTAAATCCTTGAAGAGAGTTTTGTCATATGTCATGTGGTTTGTACAACCACTATCAATCAGCCAGCATTCTGAACTCCTAGCTGAAAAGCACGTTGCCACAAAAATCTGATCTTCTTCCTCTTGCTCGACAACCTGAGCATTGACTTCCCGCTGTTGGAATTCGCCTTTGCAAATCACAGCTTCATGTCCAAGCTGATTGCATTTGCTACACTTTGCGTCTGGTCTTCTCCAACATCTGAAAGGTGGGTGACCCATTTTTCCGTAGTGCTGACAAGGAGAGTAATTTTTCTTTTTACCTCTGCCTTTGCTTTGGTTGTCTGCAATACTTCCAGCTTCATTATGCTTGGCAGGTAAAGCTCCTTCAGACACATAATCTTGCCTCATAAACCTTTGTTGCTCCTGAGCTTGAAAAGCATGTAATACTTCTACCAAAGTGATCTTGGATAGATCCTTTGTGTTCTCTAAGGCAGCTATTGATGCTTCGTATCTCTCAGGCACTGTAACCATAATTTTTTCTACAATTCTGGAATCAACAAAAGTAGTGCCCAATAATTTAACCTTGTTAGCAATGTTGAGCAATCTGTCTGAGTAATCTTTAATTGTCTCAGACTCTTTCATTCTCTGCAGCTCAAATTCCCTCATTAAGTTCAGCACTTGCATGCCACGAATCCTCTCATCCCCTGCATATTCTTCCTTCAAATAGTCCCAAATTTCTTTTGGTGTTTTGAAGGTCATAATTCTGATAAAAAGTGTTTGTGAAACACCAGCAAATAGGCATGACTTTGCCTTTGCCTTTTTTGTTTTTCTTTCCTTGTGATTTTTCATCTGTGCAACGGTGGGATTGTCAGGCAGTGGAGGCACTTGATAGTCCTCTTCTACAGCCTCCCACAGATCCAAAGCCTCTAGGTACGACCCCATCTTCACAGCCCATAGTTCATAGCTCTCTCCATCAAAGATAGGAGGAGCAACTTGTGAAAAACTGGTTTCAGCTTCCATAGGTCCCGTAAGAAAAAAGCTCTTGATACCAATTTGTAGGTTTTATGGCAGAAAAGAAAAATAAGAAAGCAAAATACGTAGAAGGATTTGAATGAGGAGTAGGGAATGATTTTATTCATAGCAGTAATAGTACATTTATAATATTTCAAACAAGCGGAAAGAACTAACGTATTGCCAAGATTTCAGCAATCTTGGATAACAGACTACTTGCTCCTAAAGCTTAGGAACCACTTATTGACTAAGTCTAAAACTGAAACAATAAAGGATAACAGAAAATAACAAGACACGTAATGCAGGCCAAAAAAACAAATAATTAACACCATTGACGGATATCATCCCTATAAGGTATTTGATTATATTAATAGTTTCAGCAACCTAAAATTATTCTCCCTTATTTCATTATTTCCCTCTACAATTTGAATCCATCCTATCTAAATTTTACAGGAAGATGTTGGCATCCTAAAGGATATGAATTTAGATGCTTACTGGTTTTCCATATCTTGGTCTAGAATATTACCAAGTAAGTTAAATGTTGTATTCTTACTCTTCTAACTTTTATCCCCTAGCTAATCAAATCTTTTAACCTAGTTCATGTGTTTGTAGAAGGAAAGCTAAGTGAAGGTGTAAACCAAGAGGGAATCAAATATTACAACAACCTCATCAATGAGCTCTTGGCCAAGGGTCAAAATCTAACATCTATTTTCTCATACTTGTTATATTGTATAACTATCAAACTCTAAGGACAATATGATAATTTATAGTGAACTCATTGAGATTAATTAATGTAGGTTTGCAACCATTTGTGACCATTTTTCATTTTGATCTTCCCCAAGCCTTAGAAGAAGAGTATGGTGGTTTCTTAAGCCCGCAGATTGCGTAAGTGCAACAATTTCTTATACATCCTGCAATAGTAATTAGCCAATTTTTTTTGGAGAAAAAGATTGTGGTGCTTGAAGTTAGCACTAGGGAATAAAGTTTAATCTCTTTATATTAGTAATCTCAAGGATCAATTATACCATATTATTGATTAATTTTTAAACACACATAAATGCATGCAGCAAGGATTTTCAAGAGTATGGATATCATTGCTTTAATTTGGTGATAGAGTGAAGTATAGGATCACCTTGAATGAGCCATGGACTGAGTCAGGTTGGCTATGCATCTGGCTCGATGGCACCAGGTCGCTGTTCTGATTGGATGAATCCAAATTGCACCGGTGGTTATACAGGAACGGAACCTTATTTGGCTTCACACCATCAACTTCTTGCTCATGCCGCTGCTGTGAGATTGTATAAAAACAAATACAAGGTTTTGTTTAGTAGTTCATGATTTTTTTTTTTTTTCATTCACTGATTTTTCAAGTTTTTCTCTGAGTACTTAGACGTTTAATCACTGTTTCTAAGGAACATATATGGGAGGGGATATAATATCTCTTAAAATTAATGCACGTAACTTCAATTGACTAATAATAATGAAACAAAATGTAGCTTTATATTGATGAGAACAAGAGTATTTCACCAAATAACCAAATACTTGTCTTGTGTTTGCAGGCATCGCAAAAGGGTTTGATAGGCACAACCTTGAATTCAAACTGGTATGTACCTATCTCAGATAACAAATCGGATCAAGATGCTGCTCAACGAGCTCTTGACTTCAATTATGGATGGTGAGTTATAATGATGGACTAGAGTCATTATACTAATTGAGCACATATGTTCACAATATTTTTTAAGAAGCTTTACTTTCCATACTTTATCTAATATTTAAATTAAATATATTATAGGCCAAATTGACTCATTTATTAATAAAGGACAGTTGTTTTACAGAATTCTCATTTAATTTAAAAGATTTTTCTATGAATTTTTCATGTGCATTAAAATGAGAGTAGTTTTTGTCTATGTTAGATGTTAAATAAGTTGTGATATGAGCAAAATGCCATGTCAATATAGCAGCTCCCTATATTTAACAACAAAATTCTAATTTAGCATATAATATAATATCTGAATACTTGCTTTTCCAGCATAATTGAATACTATGGCTCCCTATTTTTAACCAATTGCATTCATGGCTTTTCCACGATGGTTTTGAGCCAAGGATGGGAACTATAATTAGACCTACAATATTGCAGATTCAGCCAAAGTAACATTTTTCAAAATCATAGATTGTTAATAGCACATTTTCTGCAAGTTTTTCAATATATCAAACTACAATCATTACCTCATATGCAAATTAATACATCTTCACAACACTTCATTGTTGTTCCAGGTTTATGCAACCACTAACAACACCTGAATACCCAAAAAGCATGTGACCTCTTGTGGGAACACGACTGCCGAAATTCACTAGTGAGCAGTCTGATCTAGTTCGAGGATCATACGATTTTCTGGGGTTAAACTACTACACTCCCCAATATGCTGCCCATACAATTAAACCAAGCAACGCTAAACCCAGCTTTTTCACTGATTCTCTCGCCAATCTTACATGTAAGTCTTTCAACAGATCTTCAATATACATGCAAATGATCTGAAAAGAAGAAGAAGAAGAAGAAAAAGCTTCAATGTGTGATCAATCAATTAAGTCATTCTATTAATTCATATATGCTTTTAATTTCTAAAAGCATAACTTTGCTTTGCTCATATGTATTATGATGTTTTGCTTATGTGTATTATGACAGTTAAGAATGCTGGGAAGCCCATTGGACCAAAGGTACATACTTACATCAACTTACCAAAAATTCTTTGCTACATCGAGAGTATTACACATAAAAGTGGACTATACTTTTATATGTGCTTATAAGAGTATTACTCTCGTTGAACCTTCGAACTTCTTCAACTTATTACAACTGAATTAGTAGTTGCATTTGTGTTGTTTTGTTTGGTCTTCTTTTTTAGTTTGTAATATAAAGAGAACTCTATTTTATATATGCAGGCAGATTCATTTTGGTTATATATTTATCCAAAAAGAATTTATGAATTTCTTGTCTACACTAAGAAAACCTACAACAACCCTTTATTCTACATTACTGAAAATGGTAAGTTCACCAATAATATTATTTTCCCTTCAATTATTGTAGTTCAATATACTTATAGATGCACAAATGTCTTTCATTTGGAAACCAATTAAATGTACAAGTGGATTTAAATTTTGCATATTTTAAAAAATTTGTAGGTATAGATGAGACCACGATCCAACACTACCACTTGAGAAAGCTCTTACAGATATTAAGAGAGTTGAATTTTATCAACATCTCTATTATGTCAATAATGCAATCAAGTAAGTTGTGTTCCTAATGGATTCTGTCTCTTCCTGTACATACTAAGGTTTATTTATTTCATAATAATAAACTTATTGCATTTTAATTAACCGCTTTTGTTGGCTTTTGATGTTTACCAAGGATGGTGTTAATGTTAAAGGATATTTTGTTTGGTCATTGTTGGACACATTTGAATGACCTTCAGGTTACACTATCCGATTTGGAACGAATTTTGTGGATTTCAAAAATGGCTTAACAAGGCACCCAAGACTCTCCACCAAATGATTCAATAATTTTCTCAACAAATGTTAGAGTTCACATGTACGTAGAGGTGATTCCTCATGAGTAATGACATGAAATTCAATAATGATGTAATCGTGATTATTTAACCATGTGATCATAGGATTACAAGCCTTTAAGGTGGTGAAAATTGTTTGATAAGCTATCTTAAATTTTGAAAAAATGTTAAAACCAAAATATATTTTGTTGAAGATGCAAGTGATACGAACCCCGCCAACATTGTGATGAAACCCATAACGAAGATTAATTAAGGATCATTTCTACTTCAGGCTTGGATGGACAAACCGCAACCCAACACCTATATTGAGGTGTGAACCTTGGTATAGTGAAGATGCCACAATCAAGGATAGATGCTTGATTGATAAGTCGAATAGCTCATAAAGAACTAGAGAGAATATGAAAAACTCACAATTTGGTTTAAACGCATATTCTGAATATTATTGAATTAAAGAGGCCTATTTAAAGGCATTACAAAAATAGGAAACTTGTTTAAACAGAAAAGGAAATAAAATATAAGTAATCTAATCAAATCATATTACTTCTAAAATTAAGAAACTAAATAAAGTAACTAATCCAAATACAATCAGCTCTGTAATTTCCTAATCAAATACAATCAATTTGTTGGCCAGCTTGACCATGGGCCTCCACGAATTAGCTTGTTCCAATGCTTCTTGCACCATCCCATTTAGGGCCTCCTTGAACCTCTTTGCCCTAGCTCTTGTCATGGGACCAAGTGGCACTTCAAGTGGGTCTCTACTCCACTTGGCAGCAACATTTCCATGTGCAGTGCTGGCAGCAACGTCTCCATTGGCAGCAGCAACATTCCCATTGGTAGTGCTGGCAGCAATGCCTCCATTGGCAGCATTGGTGGCCATGTTTCCATCATTCCCCTCCTCTTGAAAAGGATTTGTCCTCAAATCCGCAAGGTATACATAAAAAAAGGAATATATATTAGAAACAAGAGTTACATTACCCAAACTGGACTTACCTTGAAGCTCTAATATATCAACTTCAGTATTGATATATTCAAAAACTTGGATCAAATCTTCTTCTCTTGTTTTCAGCTGAAATCTTGTTGGAAACATATGTATCTTCTTTCTCTTGTGTAATAATCCTCCAGGGTCAAATATTATCCTTTCGACAGCATTGTGTTGAACTTTCTCATGCAATTTTACTACAAAGAAAACTTTCAATTTCCCACTTAAGCTAGTATACTTATCAATCAACATGTGATAGTAATCAATTCATGTGGGTTAATGAATTATAACCAAAGTGAAATAACAGCATATCAGTAGTCAACATAAAAACTTTTCCATTTATGGGCCATGTGAATTTCACTACATATGCCATAGGATCACCACACAAACTTGCAAAAAGAGAATATGAAGTTTTAGAATGAACAAACCTATCACACTCAAATTCTCTATGCAATAGCAAACACAACAATGATGCATTAGAAAGCCCCTTGAAAGTATTGAAAAACTCTCTCATGCACAGTATTCAGCTTAATCATTTTGGCTTCACAGAATGGATTTCTCCAAAATTTCACATGTTTATGGATTTGCATAAAAGCAATTGCAAAACAAGCATTGGGCTTTTTCTGAAAATCAATATCAGCAACATGTAATTTTCTATTGGATTTATATCCCAATGACACTTCACATAAACTAGGAATAAGAATGTACCTTAAAGGAAGATTTTCAACACTTGCATGTTCCTTTTCATGCTTGCATTTGCTAGCATATAGCAAGGGCTCCATGAATTCAAGCCACTTCTCATGCCATTTCTTCAAATTTCTTTTTATCAGATCAGTTAACACATTTTGCCAATGTTCAAGATGATCAATGAAATTCCCATTATAGACCAAAGCATCTCCAAAATATTCAACAGCAAAATTACACAAAAATGCACAAAAGAAACTATGAATCACACACAACGGATTTCCTTTTAAGAAAAGACTATCATGTTTATCAAGCTTGTCAAATGTAATTCCACATTCATTGAAGACATGAAAATAGTTCAACTTAGCAGTACTTGAAGCTTTAACGAAATCCAATTCCAATGAATTCAAATCAAGTGCAAAGACAAGTATATTCTTTGGTGATACTGAATCAAGAATGAAACAACTTTTAAAATCATGCAAGAAAGACATAGAAGCATAGTAGTCAAATCCCAACTTATTTGCATTAAGGATTGATACTTTCCTTTGACATGAAGAATTAAGAACCATATTATCCTTAAAGTGCAGCAAGGAATCAATAGCACAAGTCAAGAAAAATTCATCACTCCTTTTCACGACAGTAGGATCATGACAATAGGATTTACATATGTGACCTTCATGCATATGAGTTTCAAGCTCCCCAATCAAGGAATTAACATCCCTATTGACAGATTTATGTTCAGCAGTTCCAATTGCATTCAACATGTTAGAACAAGTAACATGATCCTCATACAATGTATTAGCATGCTCAAGTCCTAAAGACTTTGCTCTACTACTAGAGAGTAGAATAAAATCGCCTATGCAGAAATTTTTATGAGTTAATCCACCCCACACATCAATCATAATGACAATATTAGGATCATACTTAAACAAATATTCAAATTTCTCAATCAATTTAGATTTACCTCTAGGATCCATTGGAGTTTTCATCTTTATATCACATGATGATCCACTAGGCAATTCCTTTGAGAAATCTCTATGAAAATTCTGCAAGAAAGAAAAATCACTAGAACAAGAGTTAGGAAATGTAATCATGAAATCATGAGAAAAACTCACACTCTTATCCTCACTTTTTCTTGTGCACTCATGCAAGAATTTTTCTTTTATCTCAAGTACTCTCTCATTTTCTTTTTCCTCCTCATTTTTTTTCTCCTCACTTTTCTCACAATTCTCACATTCAATCAATCTATCCTTTTCTTTTGGACTCTCACTTCCATCTTTATCACTATTTTCTTTTTCAAAAGTTGCCTCTTTTTCTTTTGCACTCTCATTCACTATTCTTTCAGAATTTTGCCTTTGAATTCTCTTTTGATCTTCAAGTGCCTCTTCTAGTTTGAGAGAAACTAACTTAAATTTTCAGTCATTCATGGAAAGAATGTATCTATCCTTTTTATCATGAGTACCCTTTCTTCCAACCTCCCAAGGATGCCCCAAGAGTAAGTGACAATCATACATTGGTGCCACATCACAAAGCACTTCATCCTTATATTTGCCAATTGAGAATGCAACTAACACTTGCTTTGTTACCCATATGTCTCCACTGCCTTCCAGCCACTTCAACCTATAAGGTTTAGGGTGCTTTAAGGTGGGTAAACTTAGCTTCTCAACCATATAAGTACTAGCAAAGTTAGCATTCTTCTCACCATCAATGATCATGCTACATACTTTTTCGTTCACATGGCATCTAGTTTGGAAATGTTTAGGTTGCCTCTCACCACTAACTCCCTCAAGCTGCCTAATGGGTGGCATCTTCATGAATGGGTTCTCTAAAGCCTCTGCTATTACAGCCCTTCAATGCTGGTATTTTATCTTCATCTTTTGTGACATCACTACTCTTCCTAGAGTTGATTACTCCCCAAAAAGATTCTTCCTCTTCTTTCTTCTTGGGTTCAGCTCTTGCTCCCCTTGGTGGAGCTCGGCCTCCTCTAGGCATGGGAGGCGGCTCCCTTCAGGCATTTTCTATGCGGTCTATTCTGTCATGTAAGGCTTCCAGCTCCACTCTCATCATTCTCCTCACCTCTCGTCATTGCCTTCATCATCTGTTGTGGATCTACACCACCCTTGCACCTATTGAAGCCCTTTCATGAGACATGCTTGCTGCAAGAAGAAAATGTTAGTAAAAAAATCCTCACTTCACACAACTCACATGTTTCCTCTCAAGGATTGGCACTCTAATTCACTCGTGTTTACAAAGAGAATAATTTGGCTTTTGCTCTCTGTAATGTATGTCACTCTTGCCTTTTTCCTCTCTTAATCCTCTCAAGAGTTCTTATTAAGCTAAGCAACCAGAAACAGAATTTTTCTGGGCAAGTTTCTCAACCGAACAAGGTCAATCAATTCTGGAAAATTGCAGAATTTTTTGGGCACAATTCACACCCGAAACAAGGCAATCAAATCTGGAAAATTTTCAGAATTTTCTGGGCATAAAGGTATACGAATTAAGTGGCCAATTCTGGAACAATTAATTGGCAACACAACAAATATGAATTCTGGAAAAACAAGGATGCAGAATTCAAGCAAACAATTCAAATCTGAGAGATATCTTGCAATAAACCAAATCTGAAATCTGGGAAACAAACATGCAAGACACCAATTCGAAAATTCTGGAATATACCAATTCAAGACATCAATTCAAAATTCTGGACAATTCAAGACAATAACCGAATCTGAATTCTGGAAAGTAAGAGTGCAGAATTCAAATAGTCAAATCTGGAAACCAAGAATGCAATAACCAAATCTGAACAATTTTTTTTTTTTTTTTTTGAATATGGGAAAACCAAGAACACGTTCTCCCCTTTGCTGTTTCTATTTTCTATTGTTGTTCTCTCTTTTCTTTTCTTTTTTTTTATCAGATTTCTGAATGGAGAAGAAGTTCAGAATTGAAATTGTTTAAAAGAAAGCAATTAAAGATAAGCAAACCTGAGACTAGAAGTAGTCTCTGATACCAACAGATACGAACCCTGCCAACATTGTGACGAAACCCGTAACGAAGATTAGTTAAGGATCATTTCTAGTTCAAGCTTGGATGGACAAACCGCAACCCAGCACCTATATTGAGGGGTGAACCTTGGTATAGTGAAGACGCCACAATCAAGGATGGATGCTTGATTGATAAGTCGAATAGCTCACAAAGAACTAGAGAGAATATGAAAAACTCACAATTTGGTTTAAACGCATATTCTGAATATTATTGAATCAAAGAGGCCTATTTAAAGGCATTACAAAAATAGGAAACTTGTTTAAACAGAAAAGGAAATAAAATATAAGTAATCTAATCAAATCATATTACTTCTAAAATTAGGAAACTAAATAAAGTAACTAATCCTAATACAATCAGCTCTGTAATTTCCTAATCAAATACAATCAATTTGTTGGCCAGCTTGACCATGGGCCTCCACGAATTAGCTTGTTCCAATGCTTCTTGCACCATCCCATTTAGGGCTTCCTTGAACCTCTTTGCCCTAGCTCTTGTCATGGGACCAAGTGGCACTTCAAGTGGGTCTCTACTCCACTTGGCAGCAACATTTCCATGTGCAGTGCTGGCAGCAACGTCTCCATTGGCAGCAGCAACATTCCCATTGGTAGTGCTGGCAGCAATGCCTCCATTGGCAGCATTAGTGGCCATGTTTCCATCAGCAAGTGTGAGATGAAATAACATTAAGTTGCACAATCAAAAAATCAAAGATAAGTGTCAGAAAAAAAATAAAAATAAGTCAAGTTGCAAACCACCAATCTGCAAAGCCTGAAGCTACATGGTATCTGAAAACCAAAATGGGGCTATGAGAGATGCAGCCTTCTTGAGGCTTAAGCAACCCATTTTCATTTGACCAAATTATGGTCCAATAGGAAGTTTCCTTAGTGATTAAGTTTAATATATTATATTATGTAATCTATACCTATAAAACATAAGGCAAGCATTGGTAACCGAATATTGATGTTGAATTCAGATGATTATTAAGCGTTAAATACTCCTCATCTCCTCTCTTTCTTTGTGCATGTGTGTGTGTGAGTGTATTATGCCATATTGATATCAAATTGGTATCAGAACATAGTTATAGCCAATGCCGGTTTTAGAGAGATTTGTGAGAAATAAAAGTATTCTCATACTTGAGAAGTTTTGTGAGAGAGTTTTTTCAAAGAGAGAGATGGCAAATTACAATATTGTGTGGTCAAGTCCCAAATTAGATGGGAAACTCGATTATAGTTATTGGGAGATTTTGATGTCTATCCATCTCAAGGCTCACAATATTTAGAGTTTTGTTGAACCACGCTTTCAAGAAGGAGCTAATGCAACTGCTCAAAGGATGGACCAGTTAGCGTTGTCCCAAATTCACCAAGGAGTAGCTTACTCAATTTTTGATAAAATTGCTAATACCAAAACTACAAAAGAAGATTGGAATATCTTGAAGATGGCTTACAAAGGTGTAGATAAGGCCTAGAAATCCAAATTGCAGTCTTTGCATAGAGAATATGAAAGGTATGAAATGTCTAGCTCAGAATCTATTCAGCAATATTTTTCTCATGTTACTGATCTTAACAAGAAGATGAGAGCATATGGAGAAGATATATTTGATAGCCAAGTGGTGGAGAAAAAATTTCGCACAATGCCTATTAAATTTGACATATTGTGACTACAATACTAGAGTCACATGATACAAAGACAATGACTGTAGCAGAGTTGTAAGAAAGCATTGAAAGCCACATGAGCAAAATATTAGAAAAAGCATAAAAGACAACTGAAGAAGCCTTACAAAGCTAGTTGAATTTCAATAATGTTATAGATTCTAATCAAAATGCATATGGTAGAGGTCGGGGTTTTAATAGTGGAGAAAGAGGAAATTTTAGAAGTAGAGGTAGAGGAAGATGTCATGGCAATAATTTTAACCGGTGGAGAGACAACGATTTTAGAGCATTCAGTCAAGGGATAGGAGGAAATAATTTTGGGTCTTCCGGTCGATGAAGAGGATGAGATATTTTAATTATGGAAGGTATGGATACAAAGCTGGTGATTGTAAATCCATATCTCATTATAGTTACCAGGCTAATATTGCAAAAAATTTGTACTAGCATATTGGTGAGACTTCTAATAATGCAGAAAGTTTATTTCTAGCAAGCAACTCTTTTGTGAAAGATGAAAATATTTGGTACTTAGATTTTGGTTGTAGTAATCACATGTGTTAGAATAAGAAGTTATTTTCCTCTTTGGATGAAAGTATCTAGTCAACATTTAAATTTGGGAATAATACAAATATTCCTATTTTGGGGAAAGGTCACATATTTATTAAGCTGAAGGATGGTTCTCAAAACTTTATCTCTGATGTTTTCTATGTTCCTGGACTTCATCTTAATTTACTGAGTATGGGACAACTATCAGAGAAAGATCATCACATGCATCTTCATCATTGTTCTTGCACCTTGATGGACAGGAGTGGAAAATTTCTTGCAAGGGTAAAGATGACATATAATCACCTATTCCCACTAAAAAATCATCATGAATTTTTTTTTTTGTTTGAGTTCTGTGATACCTTATGCAAATTGGCTATGGCGTATGCAATTTTGACATTTTCATTTTTTTTTGGGGCTAAATTATTTGTCAAAGAAGGAACTAGTTTCTGGCTTACCTGTTATGAATATTCCTAACTATGTATGTGAAACATGTGAGTTGAGAAAAAAAGCTCAAGGATGTATTTCCAGTTGGAAAATCTTGGAGAGCAAAGAAACTATTGGAGATTATTCATTTAGATCTATGCACTGTGGAAGTTCCATCTAATGGAGGTAGTAGGTATTTTATCACTTTTATTGATGATTTTAGCAGAAAGGCATGGGTGTATTTTCTCAAACATAAATCAAAAGCTTGTGAAGCTTTCAAATCATTCAAGGCATCTGTAGAAAAGCAAAGTGGTTGCAAAATTAAAGCATTAAGAATAGACAGAGGTCAAGAATATCTTGCTTGCATAGAGTTCTTTGAGCAACATGGAATTCAACATCAAATGACCATCAGATACACACCTCAATAGAATAGAGTAGCAGAAAGGAAGAATAGAACTATTATGGATATGGTAAGATGCATGTTGAGATCTAAACAATTGCCTGATGAATTTTGGGCAAAAGCTGTTGCTTGTGCAATTTATATTTTGAACAGGTGTCCATCAAAAATCCTTAATGACAAAACACCTAAGGAAGCATGGAACGGGAGGAAACCATCAATTTAGCATCTCAGAGTCTTTGGGTGTATTGCTTATGCCCATGTACTAGATCAACTAAGGAGGAAGCTAGATGACAAAGGTGATAAATGTATTTTTATAGGCTATAGTACAAATTCAAAAGCCTATAAATTATATAATCCAAAAACCAAAAAGGTGATTATCATTCTCATTCGTGATGTAACATTCAATGAAGAAGGAATATGGGATTGGTCTTCAAAAGGCCAAAAAGAGCCAGTGGTGATTTCAGAAAGCTATGAAGAAAAAAACACTCAGGCAGATCTAGTACCTCAACCAGAGATATCTATGATAAACACTTTTTACTGTTTATCTGTATACTCTTATACTTACTTATAGCATTTCTAACTGGCATTTAATTGTTCAATTAGCATCTATTTTTATCATTGAGGTCTAATTGGAATTTATTATATTTCATATTAATTTTTCCACTTTAAGGTCCAATTTTACTTATTAGGGATTTTTAATTTCAGGAATGGACCTCGGGAGGCCTCGAGATTTATGTCCAAGCTTAGGATTGGAGCAATGATTTTCATTCATTCATGAAGCAAGGGCACAAGGATAATTTCTCAATTTAAAGAGGGCGAAATAGGCTTTTGACAATAAAAGGAGTGGTATTTTTGTAATTATTGTAATTAGGGCTTCATTAATGGCAAACTTGTAATTATTGCCATAGGAGACATAAGGAAATTCGGCCAGCCCCCTTCCCAGCCGCAATTCACTTTCTCCTTCATTTTTCCTTCACTTTTCTCCCTCTCCCATGGTTGCCTCCATGAAAATGGAAGGCTAGGCGCATTTGTGGTCGATCTGGGAAGGCTAGAAGACATTCGGTTTGACTCTTGAGACCTGTGATTATGTTTAATTTGATTTTAATGATAGTTTTGCTTCTCTACTCCTTATTTTCTTCTCTGTGATTGTGTATGGGGATTATTATGCATGATTACTGGATGGGTTTGTGAGATTTCTAGGCCTGATCACCCTAGGATTGATTTCCATGGAGTAGAACTTGATTTGGTTGGATAGAAATTCAGAATTTAAGTCTTGGGTGTTCTAATCCTTTGCTGCGATGTTGGTTGAGGTTAGATTTGGTTCCAATGACCATAATCTATGTGATTGTGTAGTAGGAATTGCCGAGCTAGGTGCAGGGATACCAGCTTAGTAAGGGTTCAACCAAATTAATTAATTAGGTAGGTTAATCTTGAGATTTTGGGGTTAATCTGGTTAATTGGCATAACTGAAATTAAATTTATCTTTAGGTCGAGGATAGAATCACCGTTGTCTGATAGTTTCCTAGGTCGATTTCATTTCCATCATCTGTTTACTTCTATTTTACTATTTTTCGCATTTATTCACTGTTGAATTACTGAAATCGTCCCCCATTTCGCCTAATTAATTGAAACCTATACTAGTGGTTCTTTGAGAATATGACCTTGGTTTGAAACTCGAACTTGGTATTTTTAATTTGACCGCAACCTATAGTAGCGACGCTATAGGGCACGCGTCAATCTAGCAGACCCTAAAGACATTGTCAGTTACTAGCCAAATTGGGGACTATGTGATAGGTACTGATAATGACCGTTCTGATGAAGAGATTATAAATTTTGCTTTATTTGCAAATTGTGAACCAATTAGTTATGAGGAAGCATCAAATGACTTGAAATGGAGAAAAGCCATGGATGAAGAAATACATGCAATTGAAAAGAATGACACGTGGGAGTTAACACATTTACCTGCTGATAAAGAGCCTATAGGAGTAAAGTGGGTATACAAGACAAAATATAAGCCCAATGGAGAGATTGACCATTTTAAAGCTAGATTGGTTGCAAAGGGCTATAAGCAAAAGCCAAGTATTGATTACTTTGAGGTATTTGCACTTGTTGCAAGATTGGATACTATTCGCATGATTATCTCTCTCTCAGCTCAAAATAACTGGAAGATTTATTAAATGGATGTTAAATATGCATTTCTAAATGGCACTTTACAAAAAGAAGTATATGTTGAGCAACCTGCAGGGTAAGTTGAAGAAAGCATTGTATGGATTAAAATAGGCACCAAGAGCATGGTACAAAAGAATTGATTCATACTTCATAAAGCATGGTTTCAAAAGGTGTCCTTTTGAGCATACTTTATATGTTAAATTTGTTGAGCATGGTGATATTCTAATTGCCTTTCTTCATGTTGATGATTTGATTTTTACTAGGAGTAACTCAAAGATGATTGAAGAGTTTAGGGAGGCTATGGTAAAATCCTTTGATATGATAGCTTTGGGTTTAATGTCTTATTTTCTTGGAATTGAGGTAATTCTGCAGGATGATGGAATTTTCATTTCTCAAAGGAAATATGCTTATGAAATTTTGAAGAAATTCAAGATGCAAAATTCCAAACCAATTCACACTCCAGTTGAAGAGAAATTGAAGTAGGTGAGAGAAGGTAAAGGGAGAGTTGTGAATCCAACTAACTACAAGAGCTTAATTGGAAGTTTGAGGTATATAGCTGCAACCAGACCAGATATTGTTTTTGGAGTTGGATTACTCAATAGATTCATGGAGGAGCCTTGTATTTGCCATTTACAAGGAGCAAAGAGAATCCTTCGATATATCAAGGGTACTTTGAATGAAGGAATTTTTTATGCAAGTATTAATCTTGTGAATCTTATTGGCTACATAAATAGTGATTAGGTAGAGATACAGAAACAAGAAAAAGCATATCAGGATATGTTTTTTATCTTGGGACTGGCGCAATATCATAGTCTTTGAAGAAGCAACCAATCGTTGCACTATCTATAGCTGAAGTAGAATACATTGCAATAGCTAGTTGTGCTACACAAGCAGTATGGCTGAAAAGAATACTTGAAGTGTTACATCAAAAGCAAGATAGTCCCACAAAGATATTTTGTGATAATAAATTTGCTATTGCACTGTGCAAAAATCCAATTTTCCATGGGCGATTCAAGCACATAGACATTTGGTTTCACAAAATTCCCAGGTTAGTAATTGAAGAGGAAGTAGTGATTAATTATTGTCACACTAAAGAACAAGTTGCAGATATTTTTACAAAGCCATTGAAGTTTGAGTTATTTTACTAATTGAAGAAGTTGTTAGGGATGAATTTCTACCAACTTGATTTAAGGGAGGCAATGTCAAAAAAATAACAAATAAATAAATCAAGTTGCAAACCGCCTGAAGCTACAAAGCCTGCAGCAAAGCTTGAAGCTACATAGTAGCTGAAAACCAAAATGGGGCTATGAGAAATGCAGCCTTCTTTAGGCTTAAGCAACCCATTTTCATCTAACCAAATTATGGTCTAATAGAAAGTTTCTTTAATGATTAAGTTTAATATATTATATTATGTAATCTATGCCTATAAAAGGCAAGCATTTGTAGCGAATATTGATGTTGAATTCAGATGATTATTAAGTGCTAATTACTCTTCATCTCCTCTCTTTCTTCGTGCATGTGTGTGTGAGAGTGTATTATGCCATATTGATATCAATAAGTGAAGGAAATTTAAAATGAAGATTACTCACACACTTAACTTTTAAAATTTTTGGACTGAAAAGCAATATTAAGCTTAAGAAAAGTATGTTCTTTCACATGTCCATGTCCTATCTATATCATATATTGGTTCATGGAAGACAAGTTGATTTAGAATATGCAATTATTTTCTAGGGTTTTTAATGTTAGGAATTACGGTTGCTTTTATTCTGTTTGGACTATCAATTGTTTGAGTAAATATCCATTTTAGTAATTGTTAGATAAGATTGACATCAACTGAAGACGTATCAAATTTTTTATATCAATTGAGAAAATTTTGACATCAAATATGGATTTGTGAGATTATTTGATATCAAAAGAAAATTTCTGTCCATTCCTCTATCAATCTTGATGGGAGATGCTGAGCTGACACGCCACCCTTCCTAAAATATCCTTAATAGCTTCCACATATTCTTCCTCCTATCACTCTCAAAACCCTATCCTCCATAACAAGTCCTTATCTCACCACAAATAAAACCTCAATTTTCACCACACCAAAAAACAAACCTTTGTGGAGCCAAGGAGAGTAAACAATTCATTGATTCTTCAAACATTTCTGGAGAAATATCAAAGGTACCTCCTCTGCCATGATTATAGCTTTAATGTGTTGTAAAAGAACTCAAAGTCAGAGCAACCAAAATAGTACTGTTAGCCACTGTACAAGAATCCCATGTATGCAAAATGAGAACCAATTAATGCTATTAGCGTTTACCAAAAACTGAGCACTTACCTCTAAATTGAGAACAATGATTTTCTCTCTACTCAAAATGGTTGAAGGGTATGATAAAAGAGGGACAAGAATTCGAAGATCTCTTGCGTTAATTTCAACCCTTCTCATAATTGCATACTTGTCCACATCCAATATCGTCCCTTTACCATTATGGTCCAGCGAAATCCAGCTTCACGCAATGGCAGTTTTCTTCACCAAAGAAGCTTGAAGATCAACTACGGACCCCGAAAAGAAGCCATTTGTTAAACTATAGCAACAACATCTCCAAAACCACTAGCAGATTTTGTCAACAACTACTCATGATCAAAGAAACATAAAACCATGTAACAATCAACAAATGTCAATGAAACCCCAAAATGTTCGCCTATCAATACTTCATCCGTATTAAAATAATTGTCTTTTAAGGTTTTTCACAAAAATTAAGAAATACAATAAATAAGTTCACAAATGACACAATTTTATTAAATTGTCTTTATTTATATTTTTGAGGAAAAAGAGAATGGTGAGTAGGTGTGAAAGACAAATACATTGGGTATAAATTAAATGTTGAGGGCAAAGGTAGAAAAACAATAATCAATATTGTATTAGAATGGTAGATGAACAATCGAAATAAAATTTTCTTTTTTAAAAAAACAATTATTTTAAAACTGAGAGAGAAATTTTTTTAAAAAAACAAAAAAGAAAAGGAAAGGAAAAATTAGTAAAAGACTCGACAAAACTCTAAAAGGAAACCATAGGAAAAAAAAAAAAAAAAAAAAAAAAGAGAGGCGGGGTAGTCAGTTGAAACACCAAACCAAATTTTTCAATAGAAATTCCCAATTCTTTGTGCCAAATCCTCAGATTTTGCATCTCCTTGTGGGGCAACCTCCCTACTCTTGCAGTCAAAATTTGGGTCTTTATATCCTACCTTTGCACCATGTCTGTTGAAACCCACATAACATAGAGCAAAGAAAAGGGGTAGTCGGCTGCATCGTGGGGTAGTTGATGAGGTGGCATACCATTGTTCATCAATGGAGGTAAGCAATTGCTAATTTGAGCCAGAACCTAAACCCATAAAATCCAAAACCAAAATTTTTGTTTCAAGTGATAGATTTCCTGGGCAAAAATCGAGCTTTAGGTGGTTGAAAGAGAAAGCCACCAAGAGAGAGAGAGAGATAACTTGATCAGAGGTGGGTGACTGGTTGAGTGAGGGAAAGAAAGAGAGACAGGAAGAGAAAGTGAGAGACTGGAAGAAGCTTAGTGTCTCTATTAAAATTGACATAAGAATTGACGGAAGTCCTTTTTTAATGTCAAATAATCTTACAAGTCCTTATTTGATTGCAAAATGTCCTTAATTGATGTCAACAATTAGATAAGTTCAAAATTGATGTTAATCTTATCTAAAAAGTATCAAAAAGGGTATTACTTTAATTATTTTTCAATTATTACTATTTTTCTTATTCTAGATTAAGACTGCTTAACTATTCAATTATTAGGTTTGCTCCATTATTAAGCTGCTAATCATTAGGCTACTTTATTGCCTATGAAAAAGCTCCTTTTGTAAACATTTTGACAGCCTCTTATGAGTTATAGTTATTATGATTATTTTCCTTTCAAAGACTATTTGAGCTTGACTCAAGGAACTACTTGCCCCAAAGAGTACTCTAGGTTATTATTAAGGGTGTACACAGCCTAAGGGAGTACTTTCAGGTTTTTTTTTTTTTTTTCTCCTTTTTGTTTTACATCATGAGTAAAGGATATATAAAGTGAAGATGACCTTAACACAACTAACAGCTTAAACTTTTGGGGTTAGAGCCATTATCAGACCCAAGAAATGTTTCCTCTTATAGACCAAGGTTCAATTCTCATAGTGCATTGGTTCTCCCAGTGTCAAAGGGTCCCCATGGTTCCAACAAGAAATCATCACTACTCACACAGGAAAGATCCACCTCTTTGTTCTCAATGCACTCCCTTATAAAATAAAACTTTGTATCTATGTGCTTGTTTCACTCATGTAACAAAGAATTCTTTTCCGATTGCTATAGTAGTTGTCCAAGAAAAAAGTAGAAGCTTCTTCTTGAGACACACGTAGCATCTTCAATAGCCATCTAACATTCATCTTGCTTTAATTCAATACCGATATAGTAGGGCATAAGTCCCATATCATTCATCACAAATTCTTTAGTCATCACTTTCCTGAAGTTATCAACCATCATTGGATTGTTAACTGTGAACATTAAGTCATCCATATATAGATGTCTTCCACATATAGACATATAATAAGAATAGTTCCATCTATGCCTTCTTTGACATAAAGAGCATGTTCTTGCGGGATTTGATAAATCCATGGATTTGGAATTATTTGTCAATACAATTATACCAAGGTCTTGGAGCTTGTTTAAAGCCATATAATGCCTTCTTTAACTTCAACACTTTATCTTCATGCCCTTTCACCTTGTACACCAAATTTTGTTGGACATACACCTCTTGCTTAAAACCATTAAAGAAGGTGGAGTTCACATCCGTTTGATAAATATCTTCCACTTCTTTTGTGTAACCAAGGAAATGATTAAGTGAATTGTCTCCAATTGAGCCACAAGAGCAAATACTTCATCATAACTATGAATCCCATGTAGCCTTTGGCAACAAATCTTGTTTTGTACTTTTAAACTTCTCCTTGAACATTTGTTTTCATTTTATAATACATCATCATAATCTTTCATTTCTTTAAAGGGAATAAGGAAGATAGGTAAAAAAGGAACAAAACTCTCTAACCTAAATTTTTTGGCTTGATTACAAATGTATAGTACATGGATATTTATAGAAGCTCAAGACATCTCTTAGTCTAAGTGACACAATAAACTTTTAACTCCTAGAAACTACAAGTTATGCATAAGAAAAATACTTTGAACCTCAAAATACATGAATTAAACTTAATTATTCCATTTTCCAACGTCCCCTTAAACTTGATTGTTTTTTGTAACTCCAATCCGAGCATGTATTTGCAAAACTTTCATACTTCAATCCTTTGGTGAAAACATTAGGTACTTGACACTACGCCAACAAAAATTTGTTATAACAATTAAGTGAGCTCTTTTATAACATTTAGATGCACTGCATATTTGAGCATGGTAATAGGTTTAGGTACCTAAAGCAACATATAAATAAATGTTATATGTAGTCACTCATAGACAACCCTTCTACTTCAAAGTGTTGTTTAAATGTATTTGTATTTTAATACTACATCATATTTTTGACTGCTTATCTTGTGAATTACTGTCAAATATGTAGCTAGGAGTGTTGCATATGTAGCTAAAATTCAATAACAAAATCACAAATTACACACACACATATATAGGTCTCCAAGTACATGAATACAAAAAATAAACTAGCTGCTAGGAGTGTTCGCAATTCAGTTTGGATCGATTTTTGGCTAAAAAGTCATCCAATTTGATCTTAAAAATAATCTTATGTTTTGGTTTGGATCGGTGAATTCAATTTTTGTATTTTAATTTTTTTTTTTTTTTGTATCATCAAGAGCAAAAATACAAAACATAATCATTTCAAATTTTCAATATAAAAAGTATAAGAAATCCAAACATTACTTTAAAGTATTTGACAGTGTCAACTATAATGTTAAATAACTAAATACTAAAATAACAATCTTTAAAGACCTTAAAAAAAATGCAACTAATACAAAGCTCATAAGAACATTCTATGACACAATAGTACATGGTATGTGCGATTTGCTTCAGTTTTTAGAGAGGAAACCCAAAACGGATCCAAACTAATTAAGAAATTGTCGTTTTTGGTTTTTTGAAACAGTTGAGCGGTTTGAAATGGATTGAATTGGTTTATAAACACTCCTAATAGCTACTACTGCAAATTACACACTCATGCAATAATATGCTCAAAAACATAGTGTGTCTACACTTCCTTGATTTAGTTTAGTTTAGGTTGAGGGTAGATAATGCATTGAACTCTAGAAAGTACCTCACAAAATCCAAAATTTACAAGAGATCATTTAAGTTAGAACAAAATCAATATAGTACAAATTATAAGTGAAGTAGACATAACACTATAAATTACATATATCAATAGGAATCTTAATTTTGTTTTTTGCAATCCTCGTGAACCTCTAGACATAGTACATGTAGTCTATGCTATTATTCAGCTTAAGTACATTTGAATGGAAAATTATGTTCTATGAAGTCAATAACAATCATATTTTGATTAATAAAAGTTAGATACATCCTTCACACATGTAGATTTGATTTGCTTATTTTTGGGTGCTGTAGCTCAATGCAAAGCATCAGACATTATCAAAGATCTGCTAAACACGAAGAACTCAACATATAAGTACATACTAAGTATGCACACAAAATGCTTATTGATTAATAAAGATATTCAATTCTAGGCAATTGCTTTGGTCCATGCAAGGAATCCAAAGTGTACAGTCTAGTCTCCTCTCGTTGATCGATGGCATGTAAGATCCAATGTGTTATGTAAAATATATGGTTAGGAAATCACACAAAACACGCAAACAAAAGCAAATTATTGGGAATTAAACCTATAAGTGACTCATAGTGAGTTATATGGTGCCAAACACAATATTCCCCAATCTTTTGTTTTTTTTTTTTTGGGAATGTATCAAATATGTGACTTAGCTTCCAATCCATCCTCCAATTTCTCTTACACTATTTGATGTGGATCGATGAAGAAAAAATGACCCTTTTGCTCGGGAGTCATTATGGTATAGTGCAAGAACATAAATTAACGTTGTTAAATTTTGCATCAAATATCAATGAAGGTGCTCTCGCAATCATGCTTAATGTCGTTGTTTAGTACCTCATGACTAATCCACTTGTCTTCGTGATAGCAAATGTATATGTCTTCAATAAATGTAACCAGTGGTAGTAGATCTCCAGAAGATCGACATATAATGTAGAGGTGTCTTGAGGTGCTTGCAATTCAAAGTTAATCTATCAAGGCTGCGTGATATTTTAGTCAATTTTATCAGCTTCAAATTAAATTTGTATAGAGGACACCACCACTGCCGATTCCGTTAGATGCAAGGATTTGATATTCCTTCTTTTTTTTTTTTTTTTTTTGGGACTTTGTGGCGCCAAGTCAAATAATATAAGCTAGCAATGAACAGTAATTTTATATGCCAGTATAGTTAATAGTTGGATTTAAAAGTTATCAATTTACTTATTGTAGCGTTTAGTATGACAAGGTTGGTTAGACATGCAACAAAAGTCTCAACTGCTTCGCATAACACATCTGCACTTGAGGTAGGTACTAGCATTGGAGTGGATTCCTTAGGGGGATGATTAGTCTGTACGTATAAGGGTATATATTTTCATAGTAAACAAATCCAAAACTACACCCATAAACGTAGGATGCGTTTGATACCAATACTGGACAGTACAAGTAAAACAGTACAGTACAAAGAGTTGAGGTACAGTACAACTTTTTGTACTGTTCATTGTTTGTTGTTTAATGTACTAGACAAAAAAATTTATATTATTTTTGTCTAATTTATCGTAATACTTTATATTATTATTTTTTAAAAAATATATAATACAATTTTAATATTTATAATAATTAAAATAATTTATAAAAATATAAACTTTAAAAAAGCGTTGTCGGTCGCTGACTATTGTCGGTATCTCACCAATCACCGATCGTTGTGAATACCTCTCCAGTTGATAACCGTTGTTAGGACTTACCACCATTGATTTGATGAGCCAAGGTATAGAGAATTGTAAGATGGTTTGAGAGATAACAATGTTAAAATTTTTTGTCCAGTACTTTGGACAAATCCTTGTTCCATGGTTTGGTGAATAACAAAAATTTAAGGATTTGTCCAGTACCATGGACAAGTTTTTGTCCAGTACTGTGGTCTTTTACAAAATCAAATAAGGGACAAAAATTTTTGTACTATCCAATCCCTTATTTTTTAGCAAATCAAACGGACCCGTAGAGTATGAATAAAAATTGCATATAAAGGAAGAGAGCAGGTGAAATCCAAACCAGTTACAATTATACTATGATGAATGATATTTTCATTTTATGGAATTGGAATTACAACATTAAAATGAGTTAATAACTGCAAAAATTACATGGACTTCAAATTACAACATCTACTCATTAGGGCTATGCTGGGAGAGATCTCTAGTCTTTGCCTATATATACACATGTGCTGGCTCCCCATTGAAGTTTTTGTGAATACGTATTAGGTTTAGTGAGTAGTTTAAAACTCTTAGGCACAATTTGTGTTCTTTGTTCACATTAAATTATTGCTCTAATGCCATCTTCAACAATAAAAAAAGGAATTTCCGACAGCTACATATAATTCTAAAAGCCATACTTCTACATGTCTGCTGTAGAATGGTCCACAAATCACATATAGATATTGTATTATTTTCCTTCATGTGATGGAAGTGCTTGGCTCCTATATCTCTCTGCCTTTGACATCATGCTGTGTGATTATGTTTGTTGTTATTTGGTTTCTTTTCTTCTTTTTTTTTTTTTTTTTCCTCTTATATTTTTAGGGGGTTGTTCTTCCAATGAACATTTTAGTTCTGATATCTCTAATATTATTTAATATATATATATATATATATATATATATATATATATATATATATATATATATATATATATATATATATATATATATATATATATATAATATATATATATATATATATATATATATATTATATATATATGTGTTTCGGAGACTCCTTCGTATTTCCTCTGAGGAATTTTTTTAAATAAATTTTCCATTGTAATTCTGTATTGTTTTTTCTTCATTACGCCATGAAGGAAATTTGTTCAAAGCTGCACTATGATAATAATTGTGTCCCAATACTAATGTCTGAATAATTCGCACATGTGTATGATATTGTCAAATTAATATGAACAATCAATAATGTGAAAGAACAAGATTATAAGTGCACAACATAGTATTATATAGATAAACACATTTAATTAATTTAGTTGTTATATATATTTAATTCATAAGTAAGATATAAATAGCACTTGAATTCACTAGCAAAAATAAAATAAAATAAAATCTTCAGTTACTATAATATTCGGTTCTCTAATGTATTTAAACTATATAAGTATTTTCAAGTTTTATTTCCAAGCTAGAATCAGAATTTGCACATTTATAGTATCAGTTGTTGACTTTTGCGATATACATATGTTGCTTCTTCAATGGAGAAGCAAAGAGGAAACAGAAAATATGGCTACAAGTAATCCTTTGGAGTAAAACCTTTTTTCTCTCCCACAATGTATAATCTTAAATAAAATATTTACATTTTAAATTTACAAATTAAATTTTCACATTATAATAATCATGTCAAAAGTCAAATAAAACCTTCAAAAATCATATCAAAGTTAATTTTTAAGATTGACATTAGTGTAAGAAGCAATAATGTATTTTTATTCTATTTCGGTTTTATTCAAGCATGTTGGGGATGATTTATGTATGGATATGGAGATTTCTTTAGTAGCTAGTGTTGAAGGATAATTGAATTCAGCTGCCATGCTTTCCCGCAAGTAAACATAATGCAAAGTTTAGGTGGAATGTCAAAGAACATGGTAACCATGAAAGAGTTCTAGAAGGAAATGGCAGCAGCTTTTGTTTGACTCCGTGGTTTCGGAGAGATAAACATGTATGACTATCCTTTTCCAAGCAGTAAATGTCAATTGTATAATGACTTCATTGAAGCTCATCTTTTAATTTCTTTCTTCATAAATTTTGGATAGGAATGAAAATAAGCTAAGCTGGCTCGTGAACTAAGCTAATTCAACTTGCTGATAACTTAATAAGTTTGACTTGTGAGCTAATGAGCTGAGCTTAAGCCCACAATTTTAGTTCGCTTATTAAACGAGCTAAGCTTAAACTTTATAAGTCTAACTCATTAGCTCGTAAGATGACTCATTTATATATATATATTATATATATATATATATATATGTATTAATTAACATATAGTATAGTATGTTTTATATGTATTATATCATTATATAACCTATGCTATATCAATATATTTGTAAGTATATAGACCTAGATATTTTTGTTTCTTTCATAGGTCTTGATACCATAGGTACATACTGCTTTATCTAGTTTTAACAAAGCAACCATGTGTTTAGAGAGTTGTTTTATAATGTTTATAGTAATTTTTATACTTTTTTTTGTTATCTTATTAAGACTATTTATTGAGTAGTGTTTATTTTTTAATGTTGTGAAATGATATCTTCTTTATTTCAATAAATGAATGTGATTAGTATATGATTTGCTTAATTGAACTAGCTGGAACTCACGAGCTTTAAAGGGAACCGAGCTTGAGCTAGAAAATTAGCTCACCAGTTAAGAGTCAAGCTTGAGCTCACTAAATTTTACGTGAACCGAGCTCAAGTTTAGCCTAGCTCAGCTCATTTCCATGCCTTTGGAGTGACCAAGCGTTATCCATTTATTGATTCAATCCAACTTTGAATTTATTTTGTTCCAAGCCAAGAATTCAAACAAAGGTGTGGTCGGATCTAATAAGAATGAAATATTCTTATAATTCTCTATTGCTATATATTCTATTCGGTTCTAAATATTAGGCGATTTCTAAAAGAAAATTTTGATCTATTTTATAAAGTGGTGTGTTGGAAGAATGAAAAAAAATTAAGTCTATCATTTTTGTATTAATTGTTACATATGGAGAATAGTCACAGTGAAATATAGAGAATATGCAATATGATGTCTCAATTATTTTTTATTAATAAAAATATTAAAATAAATTATTTAATTATTATAATAAATGAAAATAAAACTAGAAATTTATAATATTTTTAAAAAATACATAAATTAATTAAGAATACATACTATTGACATGTCACTTTTTCCCTTCATCCCTTTTTGGATCAGTCACAGACTTACTAACTCTACTAATGGTATAAATGAATTCATCAACTTCAAAGAACTCTGTAAAAACTGGAGTCGCATTTAAAAGATGAGTGCTCTGTCATGGAGTTAGCAGCCCTAATAAATGCTACTAGCTACATTAATTTTTCTTGACTATTGAAAATAGGCAAATCTATTATTGCTCAAAAGAACACAAAGCAATATTTTGAAAATTGGATCAACCATTCAACCAATAAAGACAACGACGATTCACCATTCATAGTTCAAATAATGTTGAACAGTGGTCTTATTAATTAGTATTTTAATTTTCTTTAAAATACTTTGGCTTGTTTTATTTATTATTTATTTCAAAAGGAAATAGTGTTATATACTCTTTGTTTTATATTACAAGGTCATTTTAATTAAAACAGACAGCTTAAGAAAATTAATTAAATTTAGTTAATTTATTAATTTTTAAAAAATAAAATATAACATTTTAAATTTACTTTCCATTTAATATCAGACTCTAATTGATTATTACAATAGTATGTTAATTTTTTATTTTAATCAAAATATAATAATTAAAAAAGAGATAATATTAATTAAGATTATATAAGAAAAATAATAAATAATTTTAAAATTTTGTAAAAATCTTATATTAAAAAATACCTAAAGTCTAATACTATAAAATAATAGAGTATTCAGAAGTTAATATTTTGATTTTAAAGATAAATAGATGTGACAAATACTAAAAAGGTCATTTCATTCTAGATGAGTATTAGTTTTACAAACTCTACTAATAATGTGGATAAATTCATTGCTTCATTGAAATGTGTGAAAACTACATACTCTATCGCTGAATTAGCAACCCTAATAAATGCCTCAGCTACCTTAATTTTTCTTGACTATTGGAAATAGTCAAATCTATTGCTTAAAATAACATAAAGCAATATTCTAAAAATTGGACCAGTGATACAACTAATAAAGGCAACCTCAATACACAATTTAGTGGTTTAACTAATGTTCAATCGTAGTCTAACCAATATTTTAATTTCCTCAAAATATTTTGGGTTGTTTTATTTATTTATTTATTCATTAATTAATTTTAGAAAGGAAGTAGTGTTATATATAATAATAAGTTATTTTGGGTTGTTTTAAGGATAAATATATATGACAAAAACTGAGAAAATCACTAGGTAATAGAAAATGTTTTCATTTTCTTTTTCTTTTAGAAGAAAAAAAATTATTTCTCTCCTCAACGAATTGGTGAGCACAAAATTTACATCAAAACTTTCACCATCAAGCAAAAATTATAAGGAATTAACCATAATTCAAAAGAAGACCTCTGGAGGGCAAGTGAGCTTGAGCAATAAATACCCCTGACAATAAAGACAAAATTAGACGAGAGAATGAAAATGGAGAAGAGAATATATGGCCCACAAAAAAGAGAAGACTGAAAAATAGTCAATAATAATAATAATATTATTATTATTGAAGTATCCCCGTTGAACAATAGACCAAGAAAACATTATGATAATCTCTATGTTCTATAAACTTTTTTATATTGTGATTATCTTGATTTTTTATTTTTATTTTTACACCACCTTAACATTTTTATACAATAAAAATATATAACAACAAGCATTATATTACTAAGTGATGTCAACTCCTTAATCATGCAATGTCATTGAGCTCTATTAAAAATAAAATTTCCAAGAACATTATTAGTTATGAGATCACTTTTTATAGTTTCTTTTAATATCATTTTTATTTCTCTACGTAATCAAATCTCTTCACCGAGACAGCTTTCTTTGCACATATTTTTCCTATCTTAACCAATTTTCTATTCTCAATAAGTGCCATGTTAAATTTTCCTTGTATTTTGTTTTGTATCTTACTATTTCTTGTGTGACCATATATATATATATATATCTTACCATTCTCACTGTTGCTATATAACCCCCATTTACTAATATCGTCTTTTCAAAGTTTAATATTTAATATTATAGAGCGCAAATCGCATAGAAGGTCAATAAAACTTGTCTTTAAACCTTGATTAGTATTTTGTGGTTACAAATTACCCCTAATACATTTCTCTACGTCTATCATTTTGCTTGAATCCCATGTGACATCTTTATCAATTTTCCTATTCCTTCGTGATATTAATTCAATATACATGAATAGAAATTCATGGTATGACATGCTATATATATATATATATATATATATATATATATAATATATATATATATATATATTAATATATATATATATATATATATATATATATATATTCAAAATGACAAAATATAATATATTAGTTTCTATTAAATTTAAAATTCCAAGAAAAGTTCAAATAAAGTATCTATATATTATAATATAAATAGAATTATCATATAATTAATACATCATATTTTATTAAAAATCTTTTAACATGCTCCTAATTTATTATGAATGAGAATAAGAGTAAATGATAAGTTATAGAGGTTAATTGAAAATATCCATAACATAATTGAAAAGTAACAATTAATATTATATTAAATTTTTAAAATGACAGATAAATAAAAATAAAAATTTTCTTTTAAAGCGACGAATAAAAAGAACAGAGACAGTAATTCTTTAAAAGGTTGATGATTCAAATTCACAAAGCAACGTCTCACAAGAAAACTCAAATTCTGTTCATCTCTAAAATCAATGTCTTATCTCAATTTCCTTTACAAGAAGCCCTATTTATGGGCTACAAAAAGATCACAGAAAAAAATTATATTAGGTGGAATAGGAATCCTCTACTAAACAGAACAAATAGGAAGATGTTTAAACGAATAAATCAAAGAACTTCCTGATATGATATTTTAAATAAAATAGGAAATGCAGTCCTAAAATCAAAGGGTTTAAAAAGTTTTATTTTATTGTTATGGAATCAAGTTGGGTTAAATTTTTTCAGTGCCTTGTAAGGAAACATCCCATTGTAACACTGCATCTCATCTTGACCTTCATCTCCCATGCTTGACCACCTCCATTCTCCATCACCTTGTGCTCATTGTAGAGTCTATATAAAGACTCAATTTTACTATAGTCAATCAATCATAATCAATAACAAAATTTCAAGAATATCAAAGTTTAAAAGAGAAATCAAGTTTTGTATTATTCAGATAAAATATACGAAAGGTTTTCAAAGCAAGGCCTATATATTGGCAACTGCAGCACACTATAACAACTAGCCCACAATGAAAAACTATGTATATTTCAATTTTGTATACCTCAATGCACTATATGGACCAAGATCACTATTGTTGGACATACCCTAATATCGATTTTCTTCCCTCAACCGTTTCTCTTTGTCTCTTTGTGATCCTTACCTCTAGACCATGCTTCATAAAAAGTCCAATTGAAAGGCTTGGATAAACAGGATGGCCTTCCACCACTTGAACATGATAATTCCATAAAATAGCACTGGCCACCATCTTCATTTCAACAAAACTCATTTCCTTACCCAAACAAGTTCTTGGCCCTGCATTGAATGTTATGTACTTGTAAGATGGGACATGAATTATTCCACCCTTTTCCGAAATCCATCTTTCCGGCTTGAACTCTAAGCAATCCTTACCCCATATCTCTTCTGATCTTCCCATTGTGTACAGCGAGTATATGATCAATGTATCTGGGTTAACATGATGGCCACTGGGAAGTATGTCAGATTTAATCGCATGTCTTAGCGCGAAAGGTATTGGGGAAAAAGCCGCATTGCTTCGCATATAGTTGCATGGAGGTAAACTAGCTTTTCTACTTCTTTTTTACCTAAAACCATTCGCTTTTCTTCCTTGGTTGGAAAATTTTCTTTGAGCTCTTCAAGAATCTTAGCTTCCACTGATGGATGTGCCGCGACAAGCCAGAAAAACCAACTGAGTCCTGCAGTTAGCGTATCTTTCCCAGCTGAAAGTATGTTTAGCACGTTGTCCCGAATAAGCTTGTCATCCATTTGTCCCTTCTTTTCTTCCTCCATCATCATTATTTCTGATAACAGCTCAAAGTCTGCTTCCTCCACTCCATCACCACTTTTGTCTTGTTGTTTGCGCTTACATCTTATAAACTCATTAAAGAGTAGTTCAGATACTTTTCGGGCCTCGCTCATTTTTCTTTCTTTCCCAATTCCAAGCCATTTCTGCAACTTCCACAAGCTTCTTGGCACTACCATACGGTAGAACAATGCAACTTGTGCTTCACCAAAAAACTTCTCATACACGACCAGTGGCAAGTCAATAGAAAGACAATTTGGGTCAAACCCTAAAACCATACAGCAAATATTGTCAAAGGTAAATCTATTGAAGACATCTTGTAAATCTACTTCCATTCTTTTCTTCTCTACATGATCAAGAAATGGAAATAGACAACTCTCTACTTTCTTCTGAACTATTTTGTCAAGGAACATATGGAAGTTTCTCTTTTTAAACAAAGAGTGCAGAAGTTCCCTGCTGTATTTCCATTCCTTCGAATCGGTTAAGACTCCATTCCCAAGAACTTCGAAAATCTCGCGAAATTCTGGCCCTTTATCGTAGTTGCGAAAGTTAGTGCTTGTAATGTGAAGCACATTCATGGCATCGCAGGTAAGTACAGCACTGCTTTGGGTGAACCAGGGTGCTATAAACTGCCCTGTACCCCCATTTTTTTTTAGGGTTTGGGTCACGTGATCATGGATATTTGGCAAGTTATATAGAAGTGAAGGCAACATTCTAAGTATGGGCCAATCTGTGAAGAGAGAGTTTCTGTTGCGTCTCCAATGGAGAAGGAAGATGAAGCAGAAAATGGCTACAAGCATTTCCTTGTATTCAAGCATGGTAGTGATGATGAATGATGGATATGGAAGTTTCTGTAGTAGCGTTGGAGGGATGATTGGATTCACAGCCATGATTTTCCACGGGTAAATATAGGGCAAAGGGTTGATTCAAAAGTCAAAGAATGGTAGTAATCATAACCGGGGGAAGACAAAACCAACTTAGGCAGATGCCCTGAAGTCAACTGAAAATTGGGCTTAGCTGCGTTAGCGTGTGAGCTGAGGTATCCCGTAACTAATCGACAAACACTTTTTCGTTCGTAAGCACTGAGCGAGCCGACTTGTCTACGAAGCTTCGCTGCTCCGCCTGCCCCAGTTCCTTATTGTTTCATTCTTGAATAGGGGAGGCCTTACTCCATCCCTTCCTATTTACACAACCTCTTCTAAAAGTTTTTGATCCCCTTAGTATACTTCTTCGATTCAAAATTATATCGTAATTTTACTTACTTTATATCTCTCGAAAAATATAATTAGTTGGTTAAAAATAATGTATTTTTATAATATTTTTCTTTAATATTTTATCTTTTAAATTAAATGTAAGAGAAATTATTAAAATAAAATTTTAAGTAAAGATATTTTTAAAAAATATTATTAATTTTTTTTTAAAATAAAAAAATAACTTTATATTTTTAAACAGAAAATTTTACAAATACAATTTTATAATTTTGAACGGAGGGAGCAAGACTCTCCACAAAGTTTAAAAGCATTTACTATTTTTTTTTTCTCATATTCATTTCTAATTTTACAATTTTAATTAATGTAAAATCTAATTTTAAATAAGAATAAAATAAAAATGGTGTGTTAATTTTTAAAAAAATATTAATTCATTAACTAATTTTAATAATTTTTTTAAAGTTACTTGGTTCTTGTATTGATTAAGTTGGTTAGGCCCCACTTTCGATAATTCTGTTCAATATATGGTATTGATAAATTTGTTTAGGCTCCAGGCTTTACTGTATTAAATAAAGAAGATGAGCTGATGAATTGCGATGAAATAGTTCTCTTGACTTATTTAAGGATTGAAAATGTTGTAATTGTTAACAAAAATAATATTCCAAAAGAAGTATTAAAATATCTTATTGATACTTATATCTGTTGTTGTTACTTACTATAATACTTACAATATAATAGTTATTACTTCCAATATTTTTTTCAAATGAAAATTGCTTTAGTAATCTTATTTGAGATGAATAGATAAAATAACTATATTATTTATTGAAAGTAAAATGTTAAATGACTTTCCACCTTAAAAAATGAAAAGATTAATTAGATCTCTCCAATAATTTTGTTGAAGGCCCCAAATTATTTAAATATGCATGATCTTTTTTTATATATATATTTATAAGACACATTTTAAAAGCTTTTATACTCTAGGTTTAGAGTAAAAAGCATTTGTAGTTTATTTTTAAAACACATCATTCTCTCTCCAACATTTTTTTATTTTATTTATTAGAATGCTATCATTGTTTCTCTTTTCTCTCTTTAATGACTTTAGTTAATGGTAATAATTGTTAAGTGTTTGATAAAAATTAAAAACGTTGAGACATTAACTACTTTTAACTAATTTTCTTAATTTACGTATTTCTGTAAAAATATTCTATAAAAATAATTCTATATCCTCTTACTTATTAAATGAAGAAAAAATCGAATGTATTTTATGTTTCTAAGATAATGAATGCATTTATTTTTTTTATTTAATGCTTACTTTATATAATACTCTCTAAGTTTCAAAACAAAAAATTATCGTTTTTGCATAAGAATTAAAAAATGCAATAAATAAGTTAATAAATGATACAATTTTATTAAGTTGTCCTTATTTATTTTTTTAAGGAAAAGAGAATGGTAAGTGAGTGGGAGAAAGAAATACATGAGATGTTAATTAAATAATGAAGGCAAAGGTAAGAGAAATAATTAATGTTACATTAAAATGGTAAATAGATTATTATAATAAAACAAATTTAAAAAGACAATTATTTTAAAATGAAAGTATTAAGAAAATTTGTAAGAAGATGTAGGAGAAGAATATAATATGACTCATCTTATAAATATGACCTGGAGAAGTAGTAATCTGTAAAGAGTTGGACATGGACATGCCAACTGCTGAGCCCGCGTAAATTGACCGTAGGGATTCGTAGATTTAGACATTAGTATATGGCGTTCTTTATCCCACAAGCAGTAATGTCACCTACATAGCTGGTGCATTTAAGCTTTGAGAATTTGACTATCTTTTTTCAGAAATAAATTCCACCTGCGACATTTTTCTTGACTCTATATATTCAAATTTTGCATTTCTCAGTCAACTGCTGAGCCCGCGTTACTTGACTCTAGGGATTCATAGATTTAGACATCAGTCTATGGGCTATCTTTATCCCACAAGCAGTAAATGTCACCTGTATAGCTGGTGCATTTAAGCTTTGAGAATTTGACTATCTTTTTCAGAATTCGACTCTATATATTCAAATTGTGCATTTGTTAATAGTTAAAGATTAATTTTTTTTAGAGAGATCACTAAAATGAATATAGTCTCTCTTAACATAGTATTTTTTATATACAGTGTTGAGACTTCTTTCAACATGTTTAAAAGACTTAATTATCTATCAATTGTATCAAACTTTGTTAGTTACTTAAAAAAGTCAAGAGAAATGGTTACCCAAAAAAAAAAAAATATGAAGAGAAATGATATTTTTGTATGTGTTGAAAATTAGAACAGTATGACATTTTATTTTTAGTATCAAATGCATTAAATTTATATTTCCATACTTATTTAGTTTAATCATTGTTGTTACTTAATTATTTGATAATTTTTTCTTGCGTCATTCACATTTATGTAATATACTATCTTCAAAGGAAATTGTATTTATTCTATATATAAAATATTTTTGTTAGGAATTAATAAACAAAATTTAATTAATAAGAATGTTGCAGCAAATGAGGCGGTGGCCGTCGCCGGCTAAACAGGACCACCGAGTCTAGTTGTTTTTCAAAATTGATTCCCAATTTCTGTTTGTGCATGATTCTTAGGAGGTTTCCTTGAATGTTGGAAGGCAGAAGTTTTAAAAATTATAAAAATTAATTTTTTATATAAGTTATGTTATATTTATGCTCATTTATATATTATTTATTTATTTATTTATAATTTTACTTTTAAATAACTCTCAAATTAAAAAGTTTATATTAAGATATACATTAAGAGTTATTCACGTAACATTTGTCTTCTGATATTACCTAAATTTAGAGGAGCCAATGGAACTCAAGGTTGAGGTTCCTTGGTTGGTTAATGGAAGAGCAGTCCACTAAAAATGTAAGAAAAAATAAAAAACAAACAAAAACAAAAATAACATATTCACACGAGATAAAGTCAAAGGCAGAGAGACCAAGGAGAGCCAAGCACTTCTGTGATATCACATGAAGGAAAATAACACAATGTCCAATGTGTCCCCCAACACATGAAAAGTTCTTTGAATATGTATATGAAAATATTGGTCAAGTGAAGTTTGGTTGAATTGACACCACTTCTAACACTGTAGTTTTAGCACCCGGTTTGATCATGCCCCCTTCAAGTTAAAATTCTTAAGTTTTCCTATTTATCTTCGACAAAGAAAAAAAAAAAAAAGAAAGTATGAAAGTATTGACTTAATAAGTTTACTCATATTATGTTCTAAAAATAATTGTTTAAATGCTCATGCTGCTAGTTTTATGTTATATTCAACAATTACAAAAATATCTTGCACCAGAACTAAGAAGGAAACATTAAGAGAGAGAAAGAAGGAGGAGACCACTGCTACAACACTATTTCAAGCACAAGCATCCGCTTCACAGCTCAAAATTTTTTTTTGATTTGAGGGCTTCAAAGTTTGAATCTGAAGTTTCCTTTATCTCTCCTTATCATTGGATTCTGCAATAATTTCACTTTGGTACTTGTCGTTGGGTCGCCATTTCAACAAGCTCCCAGCCAAGAGGGAGTTCATTGAACCACTCCTATTCCTATGAAATTACTAAGTTACCCTCAATTAAAAAAATGACCACTCTCCCTCTCTCACCAATCCCTCCCCCCACCCCCCAAAAAAAAAAAAAAAATCCTTTCCCCGACCATTCCCCTTCTATTTCAAACCTAAACCCTAGACTATCCTCTTCTATTTCAAAATCTCTTTTTTCCTTTGAAAGGGCTAATAAAATTGTTGCATCTATGTTGTCTATTCTTCATACAAAGTTAATCTATAGTAGAAATCAAGGTACAAAATTAATATTTTGTTAAAAACAACCCCATGGTTGTACGAACCAAAAATGGCTCTGTAGAGCCGATCATCACCAAAAGCAGCTCTATAGAGCTGTCCAAGTGCTTGAATAGCTCTATAGAGCCATTTTGATGCCTGAAAGACTCTGTAGAGCCGTTTCAACTCTAATTTTCCCATTCCTGTGCATATTGGCTCATTTTTTCTATTTTATAATATTTATGAAGATTGTATTCGTTGATTTTGATATTTTATTTCTCTAAATGCAGTAGAATGTGATTAATTATACATATAAAATGAGCAACGGTCCATACTTCAATTGTTAATACACCCCATTTGAGAATGTGGATTTAACAACAAATGCAAATTTGGTTGACAAAGTATGTTAAAATTTTGATGTTAAACTAATAGTTGAATATTTTGTGCATGTTCCATTGTAATGATTGGTATTGAATTGTGCTCATAGGTGAACGAAGATAAAATATGTGATGCTGGTCCTTCTTATGTAGGAGATATCTTGACTTCTCTTTTTAGCATCGATCAAATATGAATTTTTTATGGAACAACGAATACATAATACATAATTTAGTTCATGATCATCAATTGACTATGATTTGTTTGTTTACATACATTTACCATAAGAGATAACCTTCTCAAATGGGCAAGAGAAATTGGAAAGAAGGTCGAATTTGTCGTTGTAATTGTTAAGTTTGGGACAAGAGGTGAAGGGAAGTGTACACAAGTGATATTAGGGCACAAATAAGGTGGGAAGTATAAGCCCTGAAAGAAAACCCATATAGGGACAAAGACCACAACAAGAAAATGCGGATGTCTATTTAGAGTGAAGGGAAGACAATGGGCTAGTGGTATATGGAAGGTGCGAGTACAATATGAATCCCATAACCATCCCCTAGCAAAGTCGTTGGTTGGACATCCATCGTAGGATGCTTGAATCATTAAGAGCTAACCATGGTGAAAGACATGACCATGAACAAGGTTCCTCTTAAGGATATACTGCTATCTCTGAAGAAAAAAAATGCATAAAACTTAACTACAATCACATAGATATATAATATTAGACAATAATTAAAGCTTAAGATTACGAGTCCACGAACACCACTACAACATTTGATGAAATCCTTGGATGATTACAAATATTTGTATTGGTATATGAGTTATAAGGGGTTAGATATCGTGAAGGACATATTCTGGATGCACTCTAACTCAATGAATTTGTTGAGTGCCTTTCCTATTGTACTCATAATGGATAACACATACAAGACCCATAGGTATCATCTCCCACTACTTGAGATTGTTGGTGTGACATCGACGGAGTTAACCTTTTCGATGGAAGTTTCATACATGGAGTCTAAACTCAACAATAACCTTCAATGGGCTCTTGAGAGGCTAAGGGGCCTATTTTGATAGAGTGACTTATGTCCAGAAGTTATTGTGACTAACAAGGATCTTGCATTGATGAAAGCTGTGGGAATTGTATTCCCTACTACATCGAATATTTTATGTTGGTATTACATTAATAAAAATGTGGAATCAAAATGCAAGCAGTTAGTGCGGGACTATGCAGTGTATGAGAGGGTGATAGATGCGTGGGAAGCAGTTGTTGATGCTTCCGATGAGGAAACATACTATCATGCTTATAGGGCATTTCATAACACATGTGCTGGGCTCGATGGCTTTGTTGTGTACTGATAAACACTTTTTAGTGTTTATTTGTGTACTCTTATACTTACTTCTAGCATTTCAAACTTGCATTTAATTGTTTAATTAGCATCTATTTTTATCATTGAGGTCTAATTGGAATTTATTATATTGCATATTAATTTTTCCACTTTAAGGTCCAATTTTACTTGTTAGGGATTTTTAATTTTAGGACTGGACCTGGGAGACCTTTGGATTTATGTCTAAGCTTAAGATTTGAGCAATAATTTTTATTAATTTATTAAGCAAGGGCATAAAGGATATTTTCTCAACTCAAGAAGGGCAAAATAAGCTTTTGACAAAATAAGGCGGGGCATTTTTGTAATTTGGGCCTCATTAATGGCAATTATGTAATATAGGGCTCATTAATGGTATTTTTGTAATTTCCTTGCATGGAAAACCTAGCAAATTCGGGTAGCTCCCATTTCCAGCCGCCACTTACAATTTCTTTCAAGCTTTCTTCATTTTCTTCTTCTCCCAAGGCTACCTCTATGAAAATGGAAGGCTAGGCGCGTTTGTAGTCAACCTGGGATAACTAGAAGACTGTCGGTTTGATTCTTGAGACTTGTATTGTGTTTATTTTGAATTTAATGATAGTTATGCTTCTCTACTCCTCATTTCTTTCTTTGTGATTGTGTATGATGATTATTATGCATGATTGCTGGATGGGTTTGTGGGATTTCTTGACCTGATCACCCTAGGAGTAATTTCCATGGAGTAAAACTTGATTTGGTTGGATAGAAATTCGAAATTTAAGTCTTGGATGCTCTAATCCTTTGCTGCAATGTTGGTTAAGGTTAGATTTGGTTCCAATGACCATAATTTATGCGATTGTGTAGTAGGAATTGCCGAGCTAGGTGCAGAGATACCGACTTAGTGAGGGTTCAACCAAATTAATTAATTAGGTAGGTTAATCTTGAGATTTCGGGGTTAATCTAGTTAATTGGCATAACTGGAATTAAATTTATCTTTAGGTCAAGGATATAATCACCATTATCTAATAGTTTCCTATTTTGATTGCATTTACATCATCCTACTTTATTGTTTATCGCATTTATTCACTGTTGAATTGCTGAAAACCCCCCATTTCTCCTAATTGACTGAAACCTACACTAGTGGTTCTCTAAGAACATGACCCTGGTTTGAAACTTGAACTTGGAATTTTTAATTTGATTGCAACCTATAGTAGCGACGCTATAGGGTGCACGTCAAAATTTTGGCGTCGTTGTCGGGGAATCAGTAGTATTTTTGGTTATTTTAGGGTATTTTTGTATATATTGAGATTGTGTATATATTATTTCTTGTTTCTGTTATTCTGGGTATTTTGTTTTCTATGATTTCGATATTTTTCGAAGGCCCCACCGAAAAAATATAGTGTCTGATTGTCCCAGAACTTAGTCAGGTTGTAATTTTTGGCTCTGTGGTCAATTTTGACCCCCTCGTTTATAGGGCATCAATTTCAGTTATTGTAGCCAAATTCCACTTCCTCGACCATTTTTTTCATTTTTTGAAGATTTTTATTCCATTTTTTGGCTTCCGGGATTACTAGGATTACAGCTGTGGTGGTCCCATAATTTTTAAAAACCATTTGATAGGTTACTTTTACTTATTTTGTGATTTTTCAGTTGGTAGTTTAGTGTTTTAGTGTTATTTCTTGTGTATATATTTCTATGGCTTTGCTTTTTTTTGTGTTGTAGTACTAGCTGTTAGTGTATGACTAGATCTTCCTCTGTACCTGACCTTTTTGCATTAGATCCTGAGATTGAAAGAACTTTTAGGCTTAGGAGGCCACATTGTCATAGTGCTAATAGTGCTGCAAGTGCCTTTGTAGTTAATAGTAGTAGTGATAACCCTTTTGTTTCTGTTCTTGTTAGTGGTTCCATTTACATTGATCTTTCTGCTCCTGTTTTTCATATTCCTGTTGACACTTCTTCTATTGTTGATATTGATTCCATTGCTATTAATCATGTTGTTAGTCCTGCTGTTGATTTTCCTACTGTAGTTGATAATTTTGCTACTGATAATTCTGTTGCTAGTAATTGTGTCATTATGGCTAATAGAACTTTAAAAGAGCTTGTTGCCCCTGATGTTACTTGCCAGCCTTTGTGTATTCAATACCCCCATCTTACTGTTGATTTTGAGCTTAAATCTAGATTGATACACTTGCTTCCTAGATTTCATGGTTTATCAAGGGAAGATCCTCACAGGCACCTTCAGGAATTTCATGTTGTCTATTCTACAATGAAACCACAGGGTATCCATAAAGATCATATTAAGCTTAGGGCTTTTCCATTTTCTCTTGATAGGGTAGCAAAGGATTGGTTATATGATCTTCCTGCTGGTTCTGTCACCACTTGGAATTATCTGAAGCGGTAGTTTTTAGAAAAAAAATTCCCTGCATCTAGAGCAGCAACAATTAGAAAAGAAATTTGTGGGATTAGACAGATGATGGGAGAGACTTTACATGAGTACTGGGAGAGATTCAATAAGTGTTCAAGTTGTCCACACCATCAGATTAGTGACTAGTTACTCATTCAGTATTTCTATGAGGGCCTTCTACCTATGGATAAGAGTATGATTAATGCTGCTAGTGGTGGGGCCCTAATTAATAAAACTCCAGGAACTGCCAGAGACTTGATTGCTAATATGGCTGCCAATTCTCAGCAATTTAACACTAGAGGTGTTGTGACTCGTCCTGTTCATGAGATGTAAGGTTCACATGTTGACCATTTAGTAAACAACTAGCTAGATGAGCTTACATCTCTAGTCCAACAGTTGGTAGTGACCCAACACCAAACCTCCATCCCACAACCACCTATTAGAACATGTGGTATTTGTGCTTCCATAGCTCACACTATGGATGCTTACCTAACTATGCAAGATGATCCTACTGCATTTGAGCCAGTAGCAGCAGATGCATTTCTTGACAAGTCACAGTACCAGCAGCCCCGCTATGATCCATATAGCAATACTTACAATCCTGGTTGGCGTGTGATGTGTGAATTATGGATGGAATAAAAGGGTGAAATAGGATGTGAAATATGGATGGAAATACAGTGCAAGTGAACACTATCAATGTAGCCAGCAAGAATTCCGGGGTTGTCGTACCTAAGGGATTGTGATTGATTACTAAAGTATAAGAACTCTAATAATGCTCAAACGGTTGAATAAGAATGAAGACAGCAAAATAACATAAAAGAAAACAACATAACAGTAAAGAAACTAGAGTAGGAATATGAGTAGAAGAGATTAGATAAAGGCCTAGGGATTCAGATTTCACCACAAGTCCTTAGTATAGACTTTCATGATTCAGTTATGACTTTCCACAATCATTAATTGCCAGCCATGATTCCCTAATCTCATCAACCAGCCTTGGCGTGAGGTCAAATTGAATCTAATTACAATTACCAACCCTGCTACGGGCTAGTGCGAGTTGTAATAACCATAATTGCATTAAGTTCCATGGACATCCCTTTACGGTATTCTAGGGGATCTCCCTAGCTCCAATGTGATTACACAAGGTCATGGGTATAAACAGCCTCAAAACCCAATAAATTTAACCTCTGTGATCTAAATTAACTAATCATCTTCCGAGTCATAGAAAACTCACAAGTTTCTCCAACTAATTGGCCAGATCAGTTAAGAGTGAAGTGCGGAACATTAAACCTCAATTAAATAAAAGATGAAATTGTCATAACATCATCAATCATGTCTACACAAGTACTTGGGTTACATCTTAGCCCCTAGAGAAGAGATTAGTTATACATGATTGTGGAAGAAAACATAATGATGAAATAAAAGAACATAAAAGATGGATAGGAGTGACGCCTTGCTTGTTTGCTGCCTTGTGGACTCTCTAATGTGTTGTCCTTTACTTCTCAGCCCTCCATTCCTAGTTAGACTCATCCTAGGACTCTAAGTTGAGTTACAACTCTAAGTTATAATGCAGTCCTAATCATATTTTAATTAGGATTCTAATTACTTTACAATTACACAACTTCAATCCTCCTTAATTAATGATTCTGGAAAGTCTTCTATGTCTTGGAGTCTTTAATTCTTGTAGGAGAATGATTCCCAAAAGTCCAATTGGGTTAGAACTCTTTAGATCAACTTTAGAAAGTCTCTAGGGCGCCATGGCGACGAGGCTTAGGCACAACGGCGACAACTGGCAGAATGGTTTTGGTGTTCTCGGGTAGAGATCGCCACGGCTTCGAGGGTAGCTCGCCATGGCGAGGACTAGCAAAATTGCCACTTTCTGTTTTCTGCTTCCAGTCGATGCCTGAACTTGCAAAATAAGGAATTTACAACAAAAGCAAGTATTTTTACCTTAATTGGAACATAAATGCAAAGGAAATGAATCATGAAAGTCTATATAAAATGTGATTATTAGTGTGATCATCTAAATCTTAGATATGGCAACACTCAACAGCCATATAACTCTGCAGCCAAGCCACCATTTCAGCAGCAGTCCTAATTTCCAAACAATCCTGGGCCAAACAACATATATTCTCACAGTAATAACAAACCCCTGCACCTCCTCCTACTGCACCTACACCTTCACAAACTTCTGGGAGTTCCTTAGAAGAGATGATGAAGCAGCTGACATTGAATAACCTTCAAATGCAGAAAAATAATCTTGAGTTTTAACAGCATATAGAATCATCAATTCAGAATTTACAAACTCAGATTGGGCAGTTAGCTTCTACATTGAGCAACATTCAGCAAGGACAGAATTCTGGCCAACTTCCTTCCCAAACCATGCCCAATCCTAAGGGGAATGTGAGTGCCATTACATTACGAAATGGGAAAACATTAACTTCACCTGAGCCTCCTGCTACTTCTCCTACTTCCACTACTAGTAGCAAGCATTCTACTGAGTGAGGAAAATATAGTAGTAATGATCCCACTCTTACACATGACTCTACCCAACAACCAAGCATTCCCATGCCATTTCCACAGAGATCTATATAACTAGCAAGGAAGATAACAGAGGCAGAGAAAGAAAAAGAGCTTTTAGAGATGTTCAGAAAGGTGGAAGTGAATATTCCTCTTCTTGATGCCATTAAGTAAATTCCCAAGTATGCCAAGTTTCTAAAAGAACTGTGCACCATTCCATGCATCATTGGGAATCGCAAGATTGAGGATACCATGCTAGACTTGGGTGCTTCCATAAATGTAATGCCCAAATCAGTGTTTCAATCTCTTGGCCTTGGTCCCTTGCAACCCCTGGAGTTGTCATTCAATTAGCCAACTAGAGCACTGCATATCCCTCTGGCATGGTTGAGGATGTCTTAGTAAGGGAACATGATTTATTTTTCCCTGTTGATTTTTACATACTTGATATAGAGGGTGATTTTTCTAGTAAATCTTCCATTATTTTAGGCAGACCCTTCTTGAGAACTGCTTAGACAAAGATTGATGTGGATGCTAGTATTTTAACTATAAAATTTGGTGATAGTATGGTACAATTTAACATTCATGATGCTATGAGATTACCTTCTGAGAATCATTATGTTTTATGCATAGATGTTATTGATGAGATGGTTAAGAATTCTAGTTATGATCATGATCATTTTTCTAATTTTCCCAAGATTGTAGAACTAGATGACTTTGTTGAATTTAAATGTGATTGTGATGGTTCTACATCTTGTGGTATTTGTGCTAAGATAGCTGCTTGCTTATATGGTGATCATGATGTTTCCATAACTGATGTTGATGATTATATGGTGGTAGATTCCATGGATATGAGTAGTATTGATTTTGTGGATATTGTTGATAGTGATTTTGTGGGTATTGCTAATTCTACAACACTTGATAGTGATTCTATTCTAGCAACATGCTTTGTTAAGCTTAATGCAGTAGATTTACTTCCTTCTGTGATCTAACCACCTGTGCTTGAACTAAAACCTCCTCTAGCAAAAATAGAGCATATAGCCTATTGAGCGGTAAAAATGTGCAATATGGATCTTGCCCAATCCGGTTTGGAAAGAAAATTAGAAGAGTTCCGGTTAAAGGCTTATGAAAGCTCTAATTTCTACAAAGAAACAACCAAGGAATTCCATGATAGCATAATTGTCAAAAAAGGAGTTTGCCATTGGTGAAAAAGTCCTCCTCTACAATTCATGCCTTAAATTGATGACCAGTAAGCTTAGATCTAGATGGGAGGGTCCATTTGTTGTTAATAACACTTTTTCTTATGATGCAGTGGAGCTTGAGGATGTAGCAACAAAGAGGCGCTTCAAAGTGAATGGGCACCGAGTCAAGAGATTTCATGAGGAGATTATTTTAATGGATGTTAGATATCCACCATGAGGGAGTTCACTTCTTTTCTTCTCTTTTCTTTACTTTTATTTTCTTAGTAGTTTACATTTCATGTCTTTTTAGTGCTTCAATAATTTCCTTTGATGATTTGAGATTTATGATTTTGTGACTTGATGAGGACTTTTCTGGATTTTTATGACTTGAAACCTTGATTGCCATGATTTATTTATGTTTCGAATTGATGATATGGTGATAGATGATGGATGTTTATGTTGAGGATGCTGGAAAAATATACCTTGTAAGCTTTTGAGCCTCTTGAGCATCAATTGCATATATATGACATGCTTATTCTTTCTTGTGTGCATTCTCACTCTTTATGTTTGTCACTCTAGAACTTGCACTAGTTATTTTTTGAGGCTACATTTTCATGTGCATGCATAAAGATGATGAAGGCCATTTTTCTTGCTTAGCTACTTATCCAAATGACCATTCTTGCATTATTTACCATTGGTTAACCCCCCATGAGCCTATTATCCATCTTTGGTTGAACTCATCCTAACCTTAAATGCAAAAACATGTTTCCTTATCCTTATGGAGTTAGAGAGCATGAATGTCATATATATGAGTTCTTAGCACTTTATGGTTTTACTCTTTGTCCGAGACGGCCAAAAATAAAGTGTGAGGAGGTGGATTTGTTAGTTGCAAGTGTTGATTTGTGCAAAAAATTTCAAGCTAAGTGTAGAAAGTTCAAAAAAAAAATGAAAAAATGAAAAGAAAAGAATATATATTAAATAAAAAAAAGCAACAACAAGAGAAAATGAAAAAAAAAAAAAAGAAAGAAAGAAAAAGAATAAAAAAAATTATATATACAATAAATGTTGTTTTGTGGCCCTTGTAATTGAAGGGAGTGAGAGTCAGAATTGTGCATTTTTTTGCTTGAACTCTAATTTTCATGCTCTTTTGCTCTCTTTGATACTTATTTTTCCATATTCATTTTATCCTTCCTTTCTTCATCTTCCCTTAGCCCCATTACAACCTTGACTAACGTCCTTTTGATTTATGAATGCATATATTTTGAGTAGTGGAGATTATAATTTTTGCAAGCCTATGGTAGTGCTTACATCTTGAGTTGAGTGAGTGTAAACACTTTGCCTATCCTAAACACTTGAGAGTTCAAGTAAATAGCATCTTGTGAGACCATCATTCTTAATATATGCTTTCATTTGACATTGCCTTGCTTGTTAAATTCTTGGAATTTAAAGAATTATGGCATGATTGGTTATGTTCTTATGTTTTTGACATCCTCTATGTTACACATTGTCTCATTCTTGATAATCATTGGAAAGTAGAGTAGAAATAGTTATGTTTTGTTATGAGATTTTTGCATATTGCCATTGTGTAAAGGTGTCGTGGTTCTCCTCCAGATCTACCTTCTTGAAATATATATCTAGAATTAAATCCTAATCCTATTCAGCCTTGGACTCTTCTAGCAATTGAAAAGCAGAATTCTTTTCCAGCTCCAACTCTTCTTCTTAACCACTTGATAAGTCCTTCTTTGACAAGGAGATTAATTCTATTGGTGTTGGAGTTGGATTAGAATTCTCCTTCCATCTTTTTAGCTCTACTTGGCTATTTAATATATATAATCCTAGTTCTACTTGACATAGGACTCTTGATTAAATTATATCTCTAAGTACAAGTCAATCCTAATCATACTCTAACTAGGACACTAAGTGGATATATTATTTCAAGACTTTAATTCTACTTGAACCATGATTCCAGAGAGTCTTCCAAGCTTAGGAGTCCCAATCCTTGTATGACAGGCTTCCAAGAAGTCTAATTGATTTATAACTCTTCAAAACAGGTGTAGAATTTCTCCAGCTCGCCACGACGAACATTGGTAGAACTGGCAGCATTGCTATCTGGAATACCTCGCCATGGTGAGCTCTGGCAGAATTGCCATTATGCTTCTTTTCAACTTGGCTCCTCAATGGTTGGAAATTAATCACTTGTGAAAATACAAATGTTAGTTAGAAACATGCAATTAGGCTCAATTTATATTATCATCCATATGAATTCAAGAATCTAAAAAGTGATTTAAATCAAATGAAATAGTCTAAGAATGTGCCATTAAACTAGAAAAATATGGGGCTGAAATGTGATCAAAATAAGTCCTAACACATTGCTCTCTTGTTCTTTAATATAAAGTTATATTTTGCCCGAGATGTGCAAAGGATAAGTGTGGGGGGATTTGATAAATATTTTTTAGTGTTTATCTGTGTGCTCTTATACTTACTTCTAGCATTTCAAACTTGCATTTAATTGTTTAATTAACATCTATTTTTATCATTGAGGTTTAATTGAAATTTATTATATTTCATTTTAATTTTTCCACTTTAAGGTCTAATTTTACTTGTTAGGGATTTTTAATTTCAGGACTGGACATGGGAGACCTTGGGATTTACGTCCAAGCTTAGGATTAGAGCAATAATTTTCATTAATTCATGAAGCAAGAGCATAAAGGATATTTTCTCAACTCAAGAAGGGCGAAATAGGCTTTTGGCAACATAAGAAGTGGCATTTTTGTAATTTGGGCTTATTAATGGCAATTATGTAATATAGGGCTCATTAATGGCATTTTCGTAATTTCTTTGCATGGAAAACCTAGCAAATTCGGGTAGCTCCCATTCTCAACTGCCACTTACAATTTCTTTCAAGCTTTCTTCATTTTCTTCTTCTCCCAAGGTTGCCTCCATGAAAATGGATGGCTAGGCGCGCTGTAGTCAACCTGGGATAACTAGAAGACTGTCGGTTTGATTCTTGAGACTTGTATTGTGTTTATTTTGAATTTAATAATAGTTATGCTTCTCTACTCCTCATTTCTTTCTCTGTGATTGTGTATGATGATTATTATGCATGATTCTGGATGGGTTTGTGGGATTTCTAGGTCTGATCACCTTAGGAGTAATTTCCATGGAGTAGAACTTGATTTGGTTGGATAGAAATTCAGAATTTAAGTCTTGGATGCTCTAATCCTTTGTTGCAATGTTGGTTAAGGTTATATTTGGTTCCAATGACCACAATCTATGTGATTGTGTAGTAGAAATTACCGAGCTAGGTGCAGGGATACCAGCTTAGTGAGGGTTCAACCAAATTAATTAATTAGGTAGGTTAATCTTGAGATTTTGGAGTTAATCTAGTTAATTGGCATAACTAGAATTAAATTTATCTTTAGGTCAAGGATAGAATCACCGTTGTCTAATAGTTTCCTAAGTTGATTGCATTTCCATCATCCTACTTTATAGTTTATCGCATTTATTCACTATTAATTACTGAAAACCCCCCATTTTGCCTAATTGACTGAAACCTGTACTAGTGGTTCTCTAAGAACATGACCCTGGTTTGAAACTTGAACTTATAATTTTTAATTTGACCGCAACCTATAGTAGCGAGGCTATAGAGCGTGCGTCATGTACATGGATAATGCGTGGTTGAATCCACATTTGGGAAACACGACCACAAATAGGTATGAATGTATGTTTATGTCTCAATATATATTATCATATCCTCTTGCATTTTATTTGTGTGTTACATGTCTCATTGTGGCATTGTTTTTGTCATACAGGGTGGAGGGTTAACACGCCAACTTGAAAAGAATGCTATAAAACTCAATAAGGGATCTACATCATTGTTGGGAGGCCATACATGGTCTAATCACACTGTAGCATAATGAGATACCACTTTAACACAGTCTTGTTAAAGTGGAGCACAAAATGAAGGATTCGTTGTTCAGTGCTTTGCATCATTGTGTTTCTCTTGCTACAATTAGACATATGTCAAAGGAGCTAAAGAGGGCATTTACATATGTTAGTTCAGCAAGGTAACATATGGTTGTCGCATGAAGACTGCACATGGGTTACCCCATGCACATGAACTTGGGTAGTGGAGAATGCTAAACATGCTTGTTCGGTTGACTTTAATGCACCATCATTGGAAACCTTGACATGGGAGGTTTAGGATAAAGATGAAGGGGTTGTGCCTTACGGGGAAGTTGTTGAGATGTTATGGGCCAAGTTCAAGAGTCTAAGCACTAAAGATGAGCAGTGGATTTTGTACACAAGACAATTGAACTAGCATCTCTAGACATCACTTCATTACAGCCACCACCAAAGAAGATCAAAAACTTCAACAAAGTGAGACCCATCATTGTTTAAGTATGTTGACACCATGTATGGTTCTATACATAATAGCACATCATTAGGATCTAGACTTTCCACATGAGACTCTGTGACACCTGACAAACCGCCACAACCTAATAGTTCATCTACTAGGCAGTCATTTGGCACAAGTTTATCACACCCATCCAACACAACCTCTATGGCAAATGTAACTACGTCTGATAGAGCTTCATTGTTCAAGCAATCTCAAGTGTTTGTCAAAATGGCTAATATCATATCTATTCCTATGCTATACTAGTTACCATTATGCATTCATGGTTTCGTTAAGGATGTGATTGATGTGCAACCTAATGGGAATTGTGGCTATCAAGCAATTGCATTAGGACTTGGGCTTTCTGAGGACGAGTGGTTCAAAATCTATCATGAATACATTGCAAAGGTGACAATATAGCAAAATACTATATAATGACATGTTCCTCGAGCAAGGGTATAAACAACTTTTATCTTGACTTACCATTGACCCCAGTGTGCATGGTGCACCACTTGATAAGTGGATGTCCATACCATATATGCCTTATGCAGTTGCTTCATAATTGAATATCGTACTTCTTGTCTTACACCCACAAGTGTCACATTCATATTTTCCTCTTCACTCTCAAGCCCCATCGAGTCTTTTGAGGTAGAGAGAAGTCGTGGTCACTTATGTTCATGGGAATTATTTCAAGTAGGTACCCATTTGTCATTATTATATACTTATCATTAGTCTGAAGCCATATTTAACAAGTGTAATGCTTTTTTTTTTATGATCCCATAAGTGAAGCTTAAAGACGATGCCCCATTGCCACCAATAGCACCACAGTGGATGTATTCAGTATCGAATGAATCACGTGGCTAGTTGATACCATATTTGACACATAATAACTGATTTGAGATGTTTGCAAAGCAATGCCATGATTCGATGTAAATAAGAAACAATCTTATGAATGACTATACATGCAATTTCACTTAACATTTGGACATGTGTTTACCAATTTTGTGCATAAAAATTTTATCTATGCTTTGACATGTCGGTTTAACAATCTTCTAAATAACTATACATACAATTTCACTCAATGCATTTGGGATTGCTTATTGACACATTCAATGACAAAATGACCTGCATAAACATTTTGGAACCAAAACAGCTCTATAGAGCTACCTAGAAGTTCAAACGACTACAGAGGTTTATTTTGAACCTAAAATGGCTCTCTAGAGTTGCCTAGCATGCCAAAAAGGCTCATTTTGGGTCCAAAAATGACCTTTAGGGCCGTTTGGCCTTTCATGCATGCCAAGTAGCTCTAGAGAGCCGTTTTGGGTCCATAATGGACCTTTACAATCATTTGGACTTCTAGGCGGCTCTATAGAGCCATTTTGGTTCAAGAATGTTTCATGCAGACCATTTCGTCATTGAATATGTCAATATGCAATCCAAATGTTCATGGTGTGAATTTGGACATTGTGTGGTTCAATTTAGAGACTATCTACTTGTTTAAGTTATAGTTCAGAAGTCCAAAGGTATACAAGAATAGATAAATTCTACAGTGTTAGTAGCTTTGTTTATTCACTTGCCAATGACACCTAAATAATCATAAAAACTTAACAAATAACTTTCATTTAAGTAAAACACAAAACATCAAGTGAACATCAAGTAAAATAACTTTCATAAAGTATAATGTTTGTACAAACAATACAAAAGGTTCTACGATGACTAGCCATTACATTCAAATATTTAAGCAAACATACAAAGTGATGCAACTGTAATAACTACTATATGGACCCCTAAATGACCAATCTTAACGTATATCTGATGTAATATCTGTCCAGCCTTAAAATGCTCGTTCACTAATCTTTTGTCGAATATGGTATAGACATGTTCGACAATAGACACCATACGCTCCTACATGACTAAAGAGTTTATATTTTACAAGCATTTTTCATCAATGTAACCAATAAATAACAATAAATTTTAAATAAACATACCAATGACTCATCATATGTGGCCAGTCTTGGACACCACCCTCTACTTCTCCTAGGGTCACACCAAACAAAAAGCACCATCACACGTGGGGAGCTGGGCAACATGTATGAATGTGATATCTTGTAATGTCACTCCTTATAGTCTGCCATGACTTCGCCAAGCATCATTATAACAGACCCACGTGACTCAACACTTAAGACGTGCTAGTTGAAGCGATCCCATATCTCATCCACCTCTGTCAAATATATGGTGTCGTCTGATGCACGGATAGAAGGGTGTGGGATCGACTAGACATAAGATAGTTAGTGAAGCACTTGCTCTGGCTGATGAGGCACACATCACAACCCAAATCGTAATCAACTAGATAAAGAGGCGACAAGGTGAAGTGGATGATGAGTGCAAGCATTGGAGTAGGGTGTTCACTCTACATCCCTACATCTCAACTAATCCAACTAGTATCGTATTGGAGGTAGCTGTCCACTCCCTCGACAAGATATTCATCGTGCTGCTAGTGGGAGGTCCTCACAGTACACCACATTCATGCAACTAGCGTGGCGAAATCCAAAGAAGTGTTCAAATATCCACGCTTGTAAATATGCACAAATAAGTTAGTCAATACAACAAGATAAACAATTAGATAAGCTAAACTTATATGCATAAGTTATACAGGTAAAGCCGGTAAGCAGCTAGCCACCTACCTCGCCCTATGCGTGGAAGCAAAGCCTAGATGCCTATACACATAGGTGAGACAAATGCCCCCCAAGGAATATTAACAATAACATTTAAGTCCCACAGTAGCTCCAAATACTCTACTCACACAGAGGTGGAGGATTTGTCTATGAAAACCATGCATCTAAGCACAAATAGCATGGTGGCCCTCGCTTATAAACCCACCTGCTCTGTCTAAGGTGTCCACTAATGACCCTTAGTAGACTGTTGAATTGGAATGTTGGTTTCTTGTTAGCATCCAATTCCTCAACTACAAATGTAGGTGGGAGCCCTAGGAGATCACACATAGTACCAAGTGCAACTCCAAAGTCAAGGTTGGCACAGATACAAATTACCTCCCATTGGGAAGTGCAATAGAGATGCCACATCATCTAGGGTAATGGTCATCTCGCGAATCGGTAGTTGAAATGTTTTAGTGTCTACATGTCATTGTTCTATTAATGTAGCCAACATTGCCTTATCTACCATAGATTAATCAAGGCTAATAAGTGGCTCTAGCCCCAAATGCTTGACGATATGGCGGACCTCCTCAGGCATTCCCTCGAAGTGTAGGGCCCTCAATTTATTGCCATGTATGACAATCTTCAAAAAAGGATGATCCTATGTTATCACAATAGCCTGTTAGATTCATATTTTAACACAACAATAAATGATTAGACATGTATATTTTACAATTGTTGTAACTTACTAGCTCACCTGTCCATACATGCCATGCAGTGTGCCTGCCATACCTCTTGAGCACTAAAATCTCATATGGACCACTTGGGGCTAGAGCCATGAGGAGGTCATGTCTCTAGATTACCTTCATTATGTGATCACATCCTACTCCCTCATCCTCCTCTGCATTATCTAAGTCATCAAAGGGAGCCATCAGACAAATATCATATATCAAATCCTCTTCAGTGACAACCTGTGCTTGCCTACGACTCACCCGCTCTCTACAGTTAGAAGCAGTCGGTCACCGATGTTCCACATTTTGAGGCTCCTCCTCAAGTTCAAGATTTCTATAGCTTGGGTTTTTAGTCCTTGTTGTATTTATCTACAACAATGCTCAATGGTGAATTTACATTATAAACATAAAATTAAAAATTGAAATCCAATGCGGTTATAGTGCCAAACAAATTTGGACAGTCGTTGGGTGCTATAGATGGCCAAACAACTCTACATATCTATTTGGAGCCCTAAACTACTTTATAGGTCCATTTAGAGTGTCAAACTTCTCTATAGGTCCATTTGGGTTCCATGCACCTCTATAGAGCCATTTCGACTTTTACCCACAACCATGGCTATTTTTTCATGCATGAAACCAATTTACCAATATTTAACAAAGAAAAAAAAAAGTTCGAAGAACTTACATGAAGATGTGTGTTTCAACAAGGAGGACAATGAAAATGAAAGAAGGAGATGGAAAGGAAAAGGCAAGAAGAAGACGAAGGAGTGGGGGGTGGCTAGTTCTTTGTTTCGGCAAGGAGGGAAATGAAAGAAGAAGAAGGAGATGAAGTGGATGATGCAGTGTTGAGTCTCTAATGGGAGGGGCATGGGTATTAGGGTTAAGGGCCTTTTGGGAATTTTTGTTGGTAATTTTAGGAGGGGGCTGAAATATGAAAGTGGGGGGTAGGTTAATTAGGTCCCCAAACAAGATGATGGTCACCATTGTTGTTTAGATCCACCGAAGATGATGCTCTCAATGAGGGAGGAAAGGAGGAGGGCAATCTCGTCATAAATTCACTCCATTCCCCAACGCAATGTTTGGCAGGAGGGGTTGGGAGGGGAGAGGAAGGGAGAGGAGAGATTATTAACATTCTTACTTGTTTGTTTCATATTATAGAAGGAGAGAGGAGGGATTTTTATCTCTTATTTTTTCCCCATTTCTTCACCTCCAAAATTGGAGGGTTTTGGAGAGGAGAGAAACAATTGTTATATTTGGATGAAAATATCTTTATATTTGATTTTCTTTCTTCACTTATAAAGTTATAATGGTAATTTTACATATTTTCTCTCCTCCTCCTCTCCACTTATAAACCAAATTAGGAGAGACCCCTCCTTTCCCCCCATTTGAACCAAGCACTCCCTTAGGAAAGGCTCAATCCTCCTAATTTAGATAAGGAACGTTCTATCCACTAAATAATGGAATAGGTATGTTGTGAATACACTCATAAGTGTATTTTCATTTTTTACATCTCTTTTTTCTTTGTGTATTTCTCTTATTTTTTGTTTGTAGTTTTACCCTTACAATATACTCAAAAAAAGTGAAAGTATAGTTTGAGCTTAAAACTTTTGATATGAAAATGATTTTTCTCATAGCTGAAATGGGGTATTGTACCGAATTTTTCATTCTAATATAAACAATAATCAAACAGGTTAAACTTGGCTTTCTATTGGCATAGTTTGTTCTAATGTTTCAAAAGCTGGACCAAATATTAACTCGGAAATGTCATCGAGTCATCGGATATTTGAAAAATAATTTTAAAAATAAAAATTGTACAACATAAAAATAAAATTATATATTACATAAATTCAACTAATATAACATACACATAAGTTATAATCTAACAAAATATAATGTATATAATTCAGATTCAATTAATATGGAGTAAATTATTAAGATTAAATATTCAAAATATTAAATTTTAATCCTAGTCTCATATTTTATATATATGTAACTTACTTTGCTTACGAGTATTATCAAGGTTCATAAAAAATATATTATCAATGCATATATATATATATATATATATATATATATATATATATATATATATATATATATATATATATATATATATATATATATATATATATATATATATATATTATTTTATGCATTAAATATGACTTAATTTAATATTTTTATAAATTAATATTCTTAAATGTTGTTTTAAGTATAAATACATTCATACCTTGAAAAACGTATTGCAGTAGCACAGTTGATTAAGGATAAACTCTTCACCTTGTTATTTGACGTTTAAATCTTTCTACAACCATTTAGGAAATTTTTGCTTCAATATCCGGTTGAACTAACCAAAAATCGTTTCGGTCAATCTCAATTTTATGGGCAGTTCTTAATCCAACTAGTTGAACTATCTATGTCGGTCTAGTTTTTAATGTATTAAATACATATCTATTTATCTTTACTCACTTTTATACCTCTATATTTTTCTTACTTTTTTATTTAAATTTTTAATTCTTACAATATAATAAAAAGAAAAGTGGATGTACCACTTGGATGTGCAAGTAATTTTTCCCATTTCTTTGCAAGTTGACATACAATTACGGTCTCCGTAACAATAATATATATTGCTAGAATAGCGTTTTTCACAAGTAATATTGATTACATAAAACCTCTTGTACATAGATTTTTTTGTTTCGTCATAAATTCAAGGGAGATTGGGATAAAGGAAAAATTATAACCCACAATCTTAAAAAAATTTGAAATCGAATGAAAAAGTTTTAAGAGCCCTTAGGAGTGGTGAAATATTAAACTAAATCTCACTTAGACTTTAGCTTCGATTCCAACACTCATGTATTACTTTTATATAAAACTTACGGAGATTTTAGTACAAGTTAATTTTCATTCTAGGATTGGCAATGATGCATTTACGTATTTCATATGCACTTAACATTCTTGGGAATATGGCGCTATATTCTGCCGCTAGTCATCAACGATGAGAAGTGGTTGGTCGTCTATATGGCTTGTAATTTCTCCCGATTGAATGGGAACTTGGTGGGATTTCTTGTTGGGGACACGGATAGAGGTGACTTTTTGTCTCACGAGAATCTTATAATATTTAATTATTAAAATATTTTTATAAATAAAATAAATTATGTATAGTGATTAGGGACAAAATTAATTATCTTATCACTTATTTTATTGATTTTAATTAGTCTTAGAATTATAAAATAATATTTTAACTCTATTACTACATGAATGATCAACCAATCAAAATATAATAAGATAATAAATGAGATATTAAGTAAAATAATATATTTTATCTCTAATAACTAAAAATAATTTAATAATTTAATTGATAAATAATTTTTTATAAAATAAAAAATATATCAATGATTTTAAATGAAAAAAATTAAATTTATAATTATTTTTAAATTATAATTTTTAATTATTAATCTACATTTAATATTATTAATACTCAAAATGTAATTTTGTTTTTTCATAAAAAATTTTGTAAAAGTCTACCCTGTCCTGTGGTGAGTGGCCACCGTCACCTACGTTGGCTAAACATTCCAATGCCACAAATCCAACATCCTCACGTCTTTAGGTGGGAATACGTATGTATATTTTCTTTATCAAATAGGTGAAGAAACGTTTAAGTGAGAATAGAAACTAAAATCCATTTCTGCGAAATGTATATATATTTTAATATTTATATCAACATATTTTGTCTTACTTATCCTATTTCACATCTTTTGATCGCTTAAAAGTATAAAAAATAATATTTTTAAAAATATCTTAATATTATAGCATTATTTAATAATTTATATATTTTAATTGATTAAAAATACGAAATAATAATTTTTAAATATCATTATATTATAACATTATTCAATAACTTTTTACCCAATAACTTTTTAAATATCCTTTAACAACAGTTGGAACAGAAACCTTCTGAATTACAGGAAGTTATCCAATACTTAACTCATCAAAGAATCAATCAAGACAATATTAAATTGATTAGAAATGGACTTATTAGTTTGGTCAAATAGTAACAATACAATCTATCTTTAGTTTTGAATAACAATTGACGTAATATGCATACGTATAATAAACAATTGACCCACCTGAACGAGAAAAAATCTTGTCACAAATTTTATTCCAAATTTTGTCTAATAAAACAATTATTGGTCAAATTATATTATTTTAATATATATTGACCACCGGGTTTGGTACAAGATATGAGATAGAAGATTTTGTCTCAATCTGAACAGCTCTTAGCCTTGAGAAATTAAACTGGACAGTTTCTGGCACAGTTTCAATAGTCAATCCATCTACCTCACAAGTTTTAACAAACCAAGCCTAACAAACAGATCATTTCTGTCGCCTTCACATTCTGATAGCTCTTTACCAAAGAGAAGAAGGTTGAATTTATCAACTTCACTTAACGTCAACTCAAGAGTTAAAGGAAATTGAAAGACTGGCTTTTGTTGCCATCAAACTGCCTCCAGTTCAAAGAGTGCTCATTGGAAAACCCTCAGATATTTCCACTGCCTTTCAGTATAGACACAAAATCCCCATTTTCAATCCACTCTTCCTCTGCAACTGCCTTAACAGATGAAATCCATTTTCTTGTCAAAGATAAGAAAGCAGGGGCATGCACTAGATTACCAATAATCATGTCTCCTAGCAAAGGCTTCTCTCAAGTATTCTAAAGCAGCAGGGCCCTTGATATGCGGCTTGGCCATTCTCTAGCGTTCCTTGCTTATCACTTTCATAAGACTCTGCAAGTAAACATCAGAGTTATGGCAGAGCAGGTGGAGAATGCAAAAGTGCAACATTAAAAGCCAAGTTATACAAGACAAACTTGAAGATTGGTTCAGCTAGAGAATGAAAAAGGAGGATAATTACAAATAGGGGCCACAGATTGCCACAAACTGATCATATATGAGAACCTCAGCAGAAAAGATCTCAATCAATTAGAGATACTGCATATAACAAAAGTGTCTGTCTCTATCATGACAATTTTATTCTTATAAAAGAAAAATTTTATCGGAGAGCATAACACCATATAATTAGAGGATAAGATATCCTTTTCAGTTTTTAGGCTGCCAGCTCAGAACAATACATAGAGAAAATAGATGAATCACGTCAGTATAACAAGAACATCAGACTCCAATATATGTCTGACAAAGGGACTCCTAGAAATTAACCTGGGCTGTAAATTAAACAGAAGCCAAGTAAACAACCATATCCTGTAGGAAAATCCAAGACTGAAACGGATACTTGATTCGAACCAGATGAACCATATAGCAGCATAAATTGCAACACCCCACAACAAATTTTCCTTCTTCACATCTATCAAAGCATAGAGCCTATTCAACAAAAACAACTCCCAATTCTGAGGAAACCAAGACTCTAATCTCTAAAACGCCCATTCCAGATATAATTAGCTACTGTGCAGCCTTAGGACACAATTATAAAGCACACATCAGGACCAAGGAGAAAGTGTTTGCATGGCCTTCAAATCTACAATATTAAACTTCTAATTCATTAAGGCTTTCCAAATGACAGACTTCTCCATTCTAGGGTATTTGGATTTACAAATGGGATTAGCAAGAAGAAATTTGGCTCTAGTCAGAGAATGGCGCAAGATATTGAAGATCAAACTGTCCCAATATTTTGATTAGATATGGATCCTATTATAATATTTGGATACATCCTTGCAACATGTGTTCAGCATTTACACAAATTTCTAAACATTTCTAGAATTTTTCAAGCACGTAAAGATGAAAAATTATGTTTACATAAAATACTTATAGTATGCATACAAAATAGAAGTAACTCAAAGTAACTTGATATTCATCCTACCCCAATTGCTTCTGGTTCTAGTTTAAACCCTGCATGATTTACTATGTTAGTTATTCTAATTATAAGAAGAAATTTCTATCACATGCTTTGGACATGATTCATAAAGCACATGTCAGAAACTCCATTTATCAAATAAAACAAAACAAAACAAAACAGACAAATTGTGGTCATCAATCAATAGTCAAAGTAAGTCCAATATCAAAAAATTAAAACTTGTGGATTCAGCCATAGACTACTTGAAGATATAACAATAGTCTTCTTTCAGTCTAACAAAGTGCATAAAATGAATTGTATTGACATATTAATATGATCAAATACTGCTTATTAATACCTGTTGATATACAATAGCAAGGAAGTTTTAAATCTGAAGGCTTAGGCTAGGGTCTTCCTATGTGAGTTAAGAGTATGGCCAATGGAAGGTTTACTGTGGGTATATTAACTATGATTGGAAGCAATGAGACAGGTGATGATTAATTGGTGGATAATTTTACATTTATGGTTGATAATGGTTAGAGAAAATTCAAACAATAATCAACTAGAGTTTTATAGAAAATATGTTTAATTTTCCGCCAAAAGAAATAGATCCAAGCAGTGTGGGAAACTGAAAAAAAAAAGAGTATAAATTAAGAAGAAATATTATAAAGAGAAGCTAACTCATTAAGAATAACAAATGCTAACAGCCACCATATTTCTTAACAATATTATATATAATTCTGTACGACAATAACAGTAAGCCTTATCCCACTAAATGAGGTTAGCTACATGAATCACATGATACTATCCGTATGTCATAAAATTATCATGGGTTAAATTTCCCAGTTATCAGTAAGGTTTTTGGTCTGTAAAACTATCATTGGACATTGCACCATTGTTAAACGATAACAATAATGAGGCAACCAGGGCCAAAACACACACCTGGATTGAGTCACTTAAACAAAATTGAAAAAGTATTCAATCTATCCCCAGAATATGCAGCCTCTTCTAATTGTTCAAAAGTTAAGGTAATTACTCTTAATCTCATTATCATTGGCTGGGGCCGAGAGTATTGCATAGTAACTAATGCAAAAAATCCAAAATCTTACAAAAATAGTCCAAGTCCAAATATCCAATGACCTTGATGTTAGCAACTTAAGGGAAAAAGTTATATCAGTACAATGGTAAAACGGAAACTAGTGTAACAGGTGTAAAGTGCAGCATACAACAGAATAAATTACCAGTGAAACAATATCGAGTTATACTTTCCACAATATCTTGTTTCCAACTCTTGGAGACATTTCACACAGCATGTCTCTGTTAGGACCAGAAAATTGGAACAGAAAAACGGACTTGACTTCTTCTTTGAAACAGACCCTAAGAAATATCAAGCTATCCTAAATTTTCACTACTTCAATTGGTATGAAAGCACTGATGCAGGACAGAGTTCACCCTGATGTAGACTCGTAGAGTGAACAGGAATGCCAGGTAATGCCAAAATAATATGATACAACTAATAAGGTTGTAAAATTCAAAATCGTATAAAGCTAACAAGAAGAACACTGGGAATCCTTTCGGATGCAGACAAACCCAATGTCCACCACTCAAATAAATAAAAAGGAGTTTACCTGTTTATGGCACAGATGAAGGAGCAGTTTCTGTTGGTGATGGTAGGACATGGTAAAGGCTAGCAGTAGAGCACGGTGACAGAGAAGGGTAAAATGCAGGAGCATGGCAAGGGATGAATACAGTATGAGCTCAATTTGTGGAGAGGGAAATAGGTTCTGCCATTCTATTACCTTAGGATAATTTTAAGAATTTGTAAACTGGTAATTAAGGCCATTCTATACACGAGGAGTAAGAAACCACAACCTCCTTCACATTAAAACTCCAGAAGAAAATAGGCATTCACTTAGGAATGAATATTCCATGCTAAATGATGCATGGGAATGATCGCTCTTCAAAATTTATGCCCAAAATGGAAGATCATTCCCAAATAATGAAAATCACTGAACGTGTCACAAGACATATGGCATAGCATATCAAAATCTTTTCATGCATTTACAGTTTCTTCATAAGATCCTCAATTTTCTCAGCAGCGCCATACATATTTTTCTGTTTGACTTCATCTAACAACAAACGGCAAGTCCTGTATCTAGGCATTATATCACGATCTATCATCTCCTCAAACAGATGGTAAGCCCACTCAAATCTATTTGCTCTACAAAGCCCATGAATGAGAAGTGTATAGGTTGAAATATCAAGACCAATATGATGCTTTTTGACCATGTCATTCAAAATATCAGTCAAACAATTATCTATTAATCCATTTTTAAAGCATAACTTGATCAATGGGTGGTAAGTCTGGACATCAGGTTTACAAAGGCCGGAATCCTCCATCTCCTTCAGTATGTCAAGCGCATTCTTTTCTTCTGAATGATGACAAAACATAGAAATCATTGAATTGTAGGTAGATGTGTTTCGGGCAACACCAAACTTTGGCATAGTTTCCTTGAATACATGTACAGCCTCATGTATTCTGTCAGCTCTCCCCAATGTATAAATCAAGCCATTAAAGAAAAGTGTATCAGGTTTGCATCCAACAGATCTCATTCTGTCAACTATTTGCAAAGCTTCCTCAAATTTTTCTGCCTTTGCCAATGCCATCAGGATAATAGTATAAGTAACTATATTTGGAGAGCACCCTTGAGCTTGCATTTCATCAAGGAGTTCATAGATCCTACTAAAATTCTGTTCTTGGCAATAACATTGGATGATGGTTGAGTAGCTTATGACACATGGGCGATAGCCATGTCCTTTCATCTCTTGGATGGTCCAGTGTGCCTCATCTACACGATTGGCTTTGCACCATCCATGAATGAAGATGTTAAATGTGTGAGCATTTGGTGAAATATGCTCTTTCAGCTCCAAGAAGATGGCACGAGCTTTCTCAACATTTTCTTCTTTGCAAAGGGTATCCAGCAACAAGTTCATGGATTCTGTGTTTTTCTCCAATCCAAGAGTATGTAATTCATCAAATATCCTCACAGCATCATGCCACATTCCTGCACCAGAAAACCTTCTCATAACTTTAGCTATAGTGTTGAGAGTGATAAAACCACCCTGGTGCATTTCCTCCAAGAGTTCCCTGACCTTATCCATTTGCTTCATTTTACCCAGTATGTCTACCATCAAATCATATGTTTCTGGCGAGTGTCTGAAGCCTGTGCGTGAAGAAGCCCATTTGAATATACCCAGTGCAGACTTCCAATCATTCTTAAATCGATGGAGCAATGTCTCAATGAGGTTGTAAGACAAAGGAACACCATCACAACATTGGTCATCGGCCAGAGACTGAAAAATTTCATTCTCACCGCCTCCTTTGCCAACTTTAGAAATCAAAATGTCCAAACTAGACAACCTTTTCAGATCTTGGCATGGCTCCCTATGCTGAAAGTCTCTAGTTTCTATAAGGTGACAAGATACTGAGAAGAAGTTTCTTGACACAAAAGCCCAACAATATAAGCTAGATAAATCATGTACAACAGCACGATGTATCAGCTGCATGTTTCCTATTGAGAAGTCTTCAGAAATCCAAGGTCATGAAGGAAGAAGACCATAGATGGATTAGGTATAAATTCTGCTCCATGACACTAGCAAACAGAGATTAACTTGTTAAGTGTTTGAAAATCGTTTAAAAAAGCTAAATCTATTTCTTTGGGGAAAAACAAAAATTCAAAAAGAAAGAAATAACCTTAGACTATATACAACTATAACTAAAATTAACAGTCCTATCTCCGTAGCACAGTGGCAGATCTATGTATCACAACATGAAATAATTTTCAATTAGTACATATATCATTTAACAAAGCTGCCCCATTAAAAATGTAAAATTTCACCCACTTATCCCCATTATCACAAAAAGTGTATGGCTTATTTGTTGTTAAATATTGAGCTAAATTGCAAATCCAGTCCCCTAATTTTGTCCAAATGAAAGATTGGGTGCACTAACTTTCATTTGCATTAACTTACTCCATTCTATCATATTTTATTCTTAATCATTCTTTGACTCTTCTCCTTCAATTCTCTTCATATTTTGTCGCAGTTCTCCATTTTCACTCATCTTTTTCCTCACTCATTCACATGCATAACACCCAAACTATCATCTGAAAATTATTTTATAAAACAGAAACCCAGAAGACAGAGCATTCACCAAGGCCATAACACTCATGCTCTGGATTCTTTAAGGAAAGCACAGATTCATAAAGGAGACAGAAGATTACCCACACTTTGAATCTTAAATTTTGATTCCTCTTTCTCGATCTGCTTTCTATTCCTCTTGCCCTTTCACTCTAAACCTCTGCTTCTGTTCTCTGCCTATACCATCGAATAGGGATTATGCTGTCACGTTGAACAGGACGCGGATCCTCTCCATTTTGCGCGGGAACAAAGCTTGAATCTGAAAATACAATGAAATTAAAATTGAATCAAATCCAATCCCTTCCCAAATGAAGATACAACCGTATATCACCCTTCGAAGTAATTGAGTGGCTTTGCTTACAGAGGCTTTTGATGGGAGGAATAATGGCGAGCCTAGGATGGCTAATGCCTTGAGAGAAGGCAAGGGTAGCAACGGTGAGGCTGACGAGTATTAATAGCTGAGGAGCTTCAAAGTGAAAAAATTATTGAAGATCCTAGAAATCCCTACTTACACGACCTTTCACAAAAAATTTTAAAAAATTAAAATATTTTTAAATAAAACTCTTTTAATTTTGGAGATTTTATTTAAGATATTACATAAGCGAGAAACCTATCTAATTTAAAATTAAAAATAAAAATAAAAATAAAAAATATATTTTACTCCATTATTTTATTATTCCTCATTAATAAAAAACAAAAAATAAATATAATCAAAGGATTTATTAAAAAGAAAAATTAAAAATAAAATTATAAAATACCTAAAGTACTTTATAAAAAAGACTAAGAGCATTTCTAATCATAGTTTTTATAAGAGTTGCATGAGTTATTTTTTAATGATTTTTTTGTGGGCATCACAATGACACATTATTTATTACACTCTATATAACTTGAAAATAAAATTTCCTCTAAGGGTGGAACTCATATTACTTGCATAAATGGGTCTCACAAGTTATTTCATATCATTATTTTATTTTAATATTTATTTTTATAATTTGATATTTTTAAGTTTATTTTATTTTATTTTTAATACATTACATATGTGCAAAATTAATACTAGACAAATTTAATAAATTTGTGTACATTAAAATACATAATGCATAATAATATATTAAAATAGATTAAACATCACCCAACATACATAATATTTAATTAAGATCATATCTAATTTTGGTTAATTTGATGCCCAAAACGTCCCCAAATATGCTCTACTAAATCTGCTTGAAAGTTGTTGATGGGTTTGTCTTTGATGAACATTAGCTCTGTTTCTTAGGTATATTTAAAAATCAACAGGAAAATCAAACGAAAGTCCATAGGATACTTCAGTTGTCACTTCATCCTTGTTTGAATGATCATAAGAATAATCAAAGTGGTAGTCATAGGTGTTGTTCATCTTCAACAATCATGTTATGTAGTATGATACATGCATATATTATATGTTTGAGTGTATCCATATGCCATGCACGTGCTGGTCTATGTGTAATTGCTCATCGAGATTGAAGCACTCCAAGTGCTCGCTCTACATCCTTCCTTCCTGCCTCTTGATGTTGAGCAAACAATTTTCTCTTATCTCCTTGTGGCATCGAGATGTTTTTGAAAAATGTAGCCCATTATGGATAAATCCCATCTGCTAGATAATATCCCATGTTATATTGGGTTCCATTGATTGTATAATGCACCTTAGGAGCAACACTTTGCAAAACCTCATTAAACACATTAGATTGATTTAACACATTGATATCATTATTAGAACCTACAACTCCAAAAAATGCATGCCAAATCCACAAGTCTTGTGATGTTACTGCTTCAAGCATAATTGTCGGTTTAGCATGATCACCTCGACAAAATTGTCCTTTCCATGCTACTGGACAATTTTTCCACTCCCAATATATACAATCAATACTGCCTAACATACTTGGAAAATCATGACGCTCTCCCATTTGAAGTAGGCGTCTAATGTCATCACTGTTTGGCTTTCTTAGACATTGAGCTCCAAATACTGCATTTACACCCCAAACAAATTTGTCTAAGCATTCCAGTGCAGTACATTTTTGAAGTGGTGAAAGGCCCATTCTACCAATTGCATTTGGCCTCATTTGGAAATACTCATCATGAGCTCCAAGCGATTCCACAATGCGAAGAAAATACATGCTTGTGCATTTGAAATCTTCGCAGAAATTGGGCATCTATGTATATTGGATTTTCAGAGAAGTAGTCATGGAACAATCGATTGTGTCATTCCTTACGATTTCTTTCTATACAAGTTCTTGTATGTCTCCATTAGGTAGAGCTACATGCTTGTTGCTACCATTGCCTTTCAATGAAAAATTGCATAAGTTGTTTTTCAGTGTTGTCATTCAATTCATCTTTTATGATTTCCCACTCAAGCATTTTCCAAAAGTTTGGATTGGTAGGATCCATTTGAAGGAAAAAAGTAGAGATGCTTTTGCAATTGAAAAGGATCCTAAATTTGTAGAAGTGAATGGTGTGAGGTTTCTTGCAATTATGTAGAGTAATTATATATGTAGTATAAGGCCAGTTTAACTAAAAATGGCTAGCTTGACCGATAATGGCTAGTTTGACCAATAACGACTAGTTTGACTATTAACAGTTAGTTTGACCAATAATTGTTATTTACACATTTTATAATAAAAGACAAATAAAGATAGTTTTTATAATAATTATAATATTAGGTTACAACAAAAGCATAATCAAATGCAAGTTAATTAGCATCTAAATTACTTGGTTACAAGAAACCCTAAACAATCCCATATTTTTCTCTAATCATGTTACATATAATCTCATGATCTCGGTGTTGCCTCTCCAGCATCTGGGATGTGTTTGTCATCAAGATCTTCAGCTCCTATACTTTCAATTTCTCCTTCTCTAAACATTGTCTTTGCCTCTCTCCCTTCTCATCTATCTTCAGCTTTGCTTGCTGTAACCGAACCTTTTCCTTATCTATTAAAATCCTTTCTTTTTCTCTATCATTTTCTTCTTTTTTAAGAGCCGCATTGACATTCAATGCCTCTACTCTTTGGACCAATGTTTCTTGTATTACACCATGGTTAACATTGTTAAGGGCGGTTTCATCCCCTTTTGTTTTTGCTTTCCTTTTTGTTGCTTTTTGGCCAATTGGGCAGACTAGTGTGGGAGATAAAGGATCGTAATCACAAGTTGTTAGATCTGATGGATTGGAAAAAGATGAGTATGCCCCAGAAGCAGAAGTCTTTGTTCTTTTTGAAGAACATTCAGATGATTCTCCTATCGATTTAGGTTCATCTTTCAATAACAACCATGCATGCTAAAACTTGAACTGCTCAGCCCATATCATTTTGGCATCAGTTATGATGTCATTCTCGGAGCTCCCGCTTTTCTTTCATTGAACAGCTGATTTGTAACATTCAACAAATTTTGAAACAACATGATTTATTCAATGACATTGAGATTTTAGTAGAATTAGATATCGTAAATCGCCACGATACTTGTTATAATTGTCATTGATCCTTAACCAAAATTTTTTTGCTTTTTGATCAACCCCCACAAGTGGATTCTTCAAAATGTTAAGCCAAGATTGAATGAGAAGTTTATTTGCCATGTTGAATCTAACTTTGGATTTTTTTGATTGTCGAATCCTTTTTCTTCTTCAATTGGGTTGAGAACGGTGGTACTTGAGACTCAAACATAGACCCGACTAGTGTTTAGGTTCTTTATTAATGGATCTAGTGGCCATTGAAGTCACATGATGGATGAAATGGTTACTTCGCAGTGGATAAACTGGATAATAATATGGAGAATTTTGATATGAATATTGGTACGAATTTTTATTTGGTGGTGGGTACATTGGATATTGATATGGAGGATTTTGAGAATTTTGATAAGGTGGGGATGGAGAATTTTGCATATAATTTGATAAAGGTGGAGAATTTTGATTAGTAGAAGAAGGGGAATTTTGCATGTAATGGCTCTTTACCAATGGTCACATATTCATAATGAATGACAAAAGGGAAATATGAAGAAACGACTTATTTTATAATATTTTATCATTTTTTAATATTATTATAATTCCTTACGGCTATTGTAATTGGCCCTTCTTTTTTTTTTTTAATTTGACAACTAGCGGTTAGATTTCATTTCTATTTCATTTTACTTTTTAATATAACTAAATCTAACCGTTGTATCAATCCAATAGATATAAGCCATCTACTTAACCTAAATTCTAGAATGCTCCATTATCTTATTCCCAATTAGAGATGCGGCTCTGCCGTTCTCCTCAACGACGACAAGCTAGAACCACCATGCTTGCTTTTCCTCACCACGAACCTTTTGCTCTAGCTTATCTTCTTTTCCTCATGCCGCAAACCTTGTTGTAGCTTCTCTTCTTTTCCTCATGCTGCAACCACAAGATTTATTGGGTTATGGTTTCTTTCCTTCCCATTTTTGGTTTAATTTTTTTTCTTTTTATAGATTAGCTTCTCTTTGATTTCTGATAAAGAAAGCTCTTGGATTTTTATTTACTGGGTTCTAGTTTCTTTCCTTACTGTTTTTGGTTTCTTTCCTTCCTGTTTTCTGGTTTGCTTTTTTTTTTTTTTTTTATAGATTAGCTTCTCTTTGATTTCTGACAAAGAAAGCTCTTGAACTTTTATTTTCTTGGGTTCTGGATTCTTTCCTTCCCATTTTATGGTTTTTTTTTATATATATATAGATTAGCTTCTCTTTGATAAAGCTCTTGGATTTTTGTTTGATTTTTTTTTTAACAGCATATGTGATTTCTGTTTAGATTTTGATAGATCGTCTACATGTATGAATCACTTTTCTGTTTGTTGTTGAGAATGAGAGAGGAATTTGGCTCCAAAATTTTTCTCACTTTTCACATGTTTTATAGGCAAATTGGGACCCATTTGAAGTTGTGCTCCCGTGAATTTGTTCATTACCGCATCTTACTTCTCTCTACCAGTAGGGCGCCAACTAGGCACCCTCTAGTCATGGAATGGATGAAAGGTGCATTGTATAGTTTTATGCTCCTTGCAATTACCCCCACTAGAGGTGGTCTAACAACTTCAGTTCATAATATGTTTTAGACGTCCATTAATCTTTGAATAATTTTATTGATGCAAAAATCACTTTGTAGTGTATAAAGAATGATTATTTAAAGAGTCATACACACTTAATTTTATATTTTTTTGTATTTCTCTTATTTTTGTTTATAATTTTACATCTATAATAACTAAAAACTTAAATATATACATAAAGTTGTGCATAAAACAAGTGTACAACTAGTAGTTCTCTTACTTAAATATCTTATTTTATAAGTGAAGTGATGATTTGAGAAGTATAGTGACATAAAAATAAATAAAAGACTAAAATGGTATTTAAAAAAACAATTTTTAATGATGGAAAGCGATATAAACTAAAAAAGTTAAAGTAATTTCTTAAAACAAAATAATAAGTTTATTATCAATTCATTATTATCTTGTATATCCATTAAGCTTCTCAACTCTGCTCATCATTGTGGATGTCTATTTGGTTTCTTAACTCCTAAATCCATTGAAATCTTTTGTGTAATTCTTGATCTTTGGGTTACCTTCCATTATATATAGATTATAATTATTGGCTTTTGGAATGCTTATCATTATAATTATATGCCTATAATGGAGAGTTTTATGGCTCATTTGTACACAAGTAAGAAATTAAATAACAAAGTTTTTGTTATCAAAATTATGTAAATAGAGAGAAAAAAAACAAAAAAACATATAGAACAAGAGGGCTTTCTTCTATTTCCTTATGTACATTCCAATACAAATTAGGTGCTCTATTTATAGGTACAAATTTGTAACTCATCTATAATGCTACATAATATACAATGAATACCCATTACATAGAGGAGTAAAGGTCTTGTAAAGTATAACCTAAAGAATAATGTTACATAAAACCATTGGAAGTTATAACCTCCAAAAAAATAATGGAACATAAAGGACATAACAACTATAACCTTCATAGGTAATGAAAGCCTTTGAATATGGACATTCACACCAAAATAAGGTTATTCATAACACTTCCCCCTAAGATGTTGTATCTTAAGAATGTGCCTCGTTAAAACCATCACAAGGAAAAACCTTGTGGGAAAAAAACCTAGCGAAGGAAAAAAGAATACATCATTCTTCTATATGCTATGGAATGTTGTCTCATTAAAAACATTACCAAGAAAATCCAATAGAAAAAAAAAATGATTAGGGGAAAAATAGTATAGTGTGTATGACAATATCAATTAAGATCTTTCAGTAGATGAATTCCAATGTTATGGACAAGTTTTTCAAATGTTGAAGTAGGAAGTGCCTTGGTAAACAAATTTGCTAGATTATAACATGAAAAAACTCGTTAAATGTCTATTTCACCATTCTTTTGAAGATCATGAGTAAAAAAGAAATTTTGGTTAAATATGTTTGGTTTGGTTCTATCACCTTTAATGTACCCTTCTTTTACTTGAGTGATACATGCAATATTATCTTCATATAAGATTGTTGGAATCCATTTGCTTGAAGATAAACTACAAGCCTCTTGTATATGATAGATCACAAATCTCAACAAAACACATTCTCGGCTAACTTCATGCAATGCTAAAATTTCTACATGATTAGGTGATGTGGTTGTTATTGTTTGCTTCATAAACTGCCATGAAATGACTGTATTGCCACATGTAAATAAATAGTCTGTCTATGATTTACCATTATGTGGATAAGATAAATATCCCATGTCTGCATAATATATAAGGTTATGTTAGGATACTTTTGAATAAAACAAACTCATATCCATTGTACCTTTAAGATAGTGAAGTATATGCTTCCCTCCATTCTAGTGCCTTCAAGTGGGTGAAAAACTATATCTAGCTAACAAATTGACAACAAAAGAAATGTCAGGTTGTGTGTGACCAACAAGATACATTAGTGCCCCAATAACACTAAGATATGGTACTTTAGGACTAAGTACATCTTCACTATCTTTTTGAGGTCTGAAAGGGTCTTTGTTCACTTCTAAAGACCTTACTACCATTAGAGTGGTTAATGGATGTGATTTGTCCATATAGAACCAATTTAGCACCTTTGAAATACTAGCCCCTTGGTGCACAAAAATTCCATTCTTTAAATGTTCAATCTGTAAACCAAGACAAAAATTTGTCCTTTCTAAATCTTTCATTTCAAATTTTTTCTTCAAGCAATTAACAGCCTTTTGGAGCTCTTCAAGAGTTTCAATAATATTCAAATCGTCGACATAGACAACAATTATGGAAAACTCATTTTTAGCCCTTCTAATGAAGATACATAGGCAAATAAGGTTATTTTTGTATCCTTCCTTTATCATATATTCACTAAGGCGATTATACTACATACAACCAAATTATTTCAATCCATAAAGGGATTTATTCAATTTAATTGAACAATGTTCTTGAGAACTAAGATTATTTGCTTTAGGTAAATGAAATCCTTTAGGAAGTTTCATATAAATATCAATATCAAGTGAGCCATATAAATAGGCTGTAACAACATCCATAAGACGCAAATCAAGTTTTTCATGCATTGTCAGACTAATTAAATAACAAAAAGTAATTGCATCCACCACAAGTAAATAAATTTCATCAAATTCAATGCCAGGTCTTTGTGAAAACCCTTGAGCAATAAGTCATGCTTTATATCTCACAATATCACCTTTCTCATTTCATTTTCGCACAAATACCCATTTATATCCAACTAGCTTTACACCTTCATGTGTACAGACTACATATCCAAAAACTTTTTGCTTTGTAAGGGTATTTAATTCTGTCTCTATTGTGTTTTTCCATTTTGGCCAATTTTTTCTTTCTTTGCATTCTTGAATAGATTTTAGTTATGATCCTCATCACTTTTTTACTATATCAATCGCTATATTATATGCAAAAGTATTGTCAATGTTAACATTGTTTCAATTCCATCGTTTCCATTCATGACATAATTTATTGAGATCTCTTCATTTTCACATTTCTCAAGTACCTGAGTTCCATTTAAAATAGAAATTCTAATTATATCTGAGGACTCTTCAAGAGTTACTTATGGAGACTCTTCTGGAATTACCTTATCCTCAATTTGGCTATCTAAGTTCTTAGCTCCTTTCCTTTTTTGAGGATTCTTATCTTTAGAGCCAATTGGCTACCACACTGACTTCTTTAGAATAGACATTTGTCCATTAGAGATATCAACTCTAATTGGAGCATTAACAATTAGAACATGTGACTTAGTCACTTTCTTTGGTTCAGTGAACATGTTTGTCAATTAGTTTGCTAAGACTTGCAAATGAATTTTCTTTTGAACTTCCAGTTCACATTGTTTAGTACGAGATCAAAATGAGATAATGATTTTTCGTTCCAACTAATTTCCTTTTCCAACTGCTTATTTTCTCCCCCAAGGTTGGGAAAATTGTTTCATCAAAATGGCAATCAGCAAATTGAGCCATAAATAAATTGTTTGTTGTTGGTTCAAGATATCTTATTATAGACAGAGACTCATAACTAACATATATTCCTAACCTCCTTTGAAAACCCATCTTTGTGCACTGTAGTGGAGTAATTAGAACATAAATCGCACAATTAAATATTCTTAAATAGGAAATATTAGGTTCTTTACCAAAAACTATTTGTTAAGAAGAGACTTTTTGATAACTTGTTAGTTTAATGCGAATAAGTGCTGCAACACGCAAAATTGCATGTCCCCAAGTAGACATTGGAAGTTTCGACCTCATAAGCAATGGTTTTGCAATTAGTTTTATACACTTAATAAGTGATTCTGCAAGTCCATTTTGTGTATGAACATAAGCTACAACATAAGCTACAAGATGTTCAACTTCAATCCCAACAAACATACAATAACGCTCAAAAGCTCAGGATGTAAATTCATCAGCATTATTAAGGCATATTTTCTTAATTGGATAATTAAGAAAAAGTGTGCTCTTAATCTAATTAATTGAGCAAGTAACCTCGCAAACACCAAGTTGCAAGTTGATAGCAAACAAACATGTGACCATTTAGTCGATGCATCGATTAATTCTATAAAATACCTAAATATTCCACATGGTGGGTGTAATCCACATATATCTCCTTGTGTACTGATTGCTCCTTAGTGAGTGTCACAAATGGATAGATTTAGTATGTGTGTGTAGCATGAATGGATGTAAATATGGAACAATATGTGATGTGTTGGAACACAGTGCAAGTATACACTATCAGTGTAGTGAGCAAGTATTCCGGGGGTTGTCATACCCAAGGGATTGTTCTTGATTACTAGAGTAGTATAACTCCAATATTGCTCAAGCGAATAATAAGAGTGATAACATCAAATTAAAGTAAAGTAAAACAACATGAAAATAAGAGAAATAGATGAAGAATGCTTGCAGAGAAAATAAGGAATAAAAGCCTAGGGATTCAAATTTCACCACAAATCCTTTGTATAAACTTTCATGATTCAGTTATGACTTTCCACAATTATCAATTGCTAGCCAGGATTCCCTAATCACATCAATCAGCCTTGGTATTAAGTCAGATCAAATTTAATTACAATTACCAACTCTGCTACTGGTCTATGCGAGTTGTAGCAACTATAATTGCATTAAGATCTATGGACATCCCTTTAGGGAAATTAGAGGAACGCCCTAATTCCCATGTGACTACACAGGGTCCTCGGTACTGGTCTGTCCTCAGCACCACTATAGATTTAACTTTCGTGGTCTAGATTAACTAATCTCCAGTTAGTCTCATAAAAAACCTACAAATTTTCCCTAACTAACTGGTCAGAAAAGTCAAGAGTGAAGTGTAGAAAATTAAACCTCAATTGAATAAAAGATGGAATTGTCATAACATCATCAATCATGTCTATACAAGAAATTGGGTTACATCCTAGCTCCTAGAAAAGGAATTAGTTACACATAGTGTAACTTCAACACATAACATAAAAGAAAGAAAACATGGAAATAAAAGGGGTAGAAGAAGTTGTGTAGCAGAAGTGGTTCCTTGCTCCTTAAGCCTTCCTTGATTGTGCGTGGTGGTAGAGGTGGTGTCTTTTTGCTCCTTGCCTTGCTGCCTATTTATAATGTATATAATCCTAATTTTACTATAACTAGGAATATAATATTCTAGTAGGATTTAAATACTTCAATCCCACTTAAACTAGGATAGTAGATAATCTAATTTGCTTTGGCAACTTCAGTCCCACTAGGACTCTTGAGAATTTAATTCCTTTGGCTACATATCTCTTCTAGTTTCTCTCAAACTAGGATTCCAATTAGGATAATGCTCTTCTTAGTCCTACTTGAATTAGGACTCTTAGATGAATTATAATTTTGATTATAAAGTCATTCCTAATCAAGCTTGAAAGAGGATTCCAAATGGCTGCACACTTCCAATACTTCAGTCCTACTTGAACAATGATTTCGGAGAGTCTTCTAGGCTTGAGAGTCCTAATCCTTGTAGGACATTGCTTCCTGGAAGCCCACTTGGCTTGGAACTCTTCAGATTTGCTTCAAAAAGTCTCCAGGGCACCACGACGCTGATTGACAGCATTGGCAATGTTGGTTTTGGGATAGGGCGCCACGGCGCCCAAGCTTGTGCAAAATTGTCATTTTCATTCGTTTATCTCCTGTTGGTGCTTGGACCTGCAAAACAGCCAAATGACATTAAAAATATCTTAATCTATATTAATTTGGGACTTAAATGCAAGGGAATTTATGCCAAAATGTCTATATAAATTACACTCATCAAACTCCCTCCCCCACACTTAGCCTTTTGCTCGTCCTCAAGTAAAACTAAAGATAAATAAAATAAGCAAGGTAGCAAGACTTTCAAAAAGGACCTACTAACCATATTGGCTTCAGAATTATTCACTTGAGATTTATTGGAAACTAATCATCATGTCACAACACAAGATTACTCATTACAAGATGGAATAGTCCCACACCCCAAGTAACTCTCAAAATAAACAATAGTTTAGGCTCAATCTCTCACTCAAGTGTATGTCAAAGGTTACCATATGAAAGGGTTATCAAATCATGGAAAGCAATAAGAAAGGTATAAGGTATAAAGTGAAGTGCACATGTATATAATAACTCATCAAGTTTCATGAAATTAAATGCAAAGAAGATGAATTCCCTTACAAGGATAAAAATTCACTCCAATCTCTCAAGTATTTAGAGGGTTGAATATACACTCAAGTCGATGCAATTGAAAATTTTTTCATAGGCTTGCTCCTATATCAAATCTCCACCACTATAATAATAAACCATAACCACTAATCAAAGGGACTTTTTAAGGGTTGTAATGGGGCTTTAGGAAGGTGAAAGTGTTTAATGATGGTGATGAATATCAAGGGTAAAACTAAACCAAGAAGAGATTATGTGAATTCAAAACCCTTTGGTTCACTTACTCTCCAATTACCAAGCCTCATACTTGCATATTTCTCTCCCTTCTTTCTCATTCTTTTGCTTTTCTTGTTGTTTTTCTTTTTCTTTTTCCAAAATTTTCCATAAATTTTTTTTTTCTTTTTTTTTGGATTTTTCCTTTTTCTTGGGAGATTTTCACATCTTTTTGAGGCTCTTTCTTTCCACTTCCCTAGTTACTAACTAGGCAACAGTTCCATGCCTTAGATTCACACAATTCTTCAAAGTGTTGGGTTCAAAATATGGGTAAATCAAAAGAATGGGTATATGGCTTAAAATGTGGTTAAAACAAGGGAAGGCTAAGGCTTAAAAAGGGTCAACTAGTGGTGATTATGCAAGGTGAGCTGTGAAAGGCTAAAATGGCTAATCCTAGGTGCACTAATCACCTTAGTGTCAATGATTTCATTGTGGTCTCAACATGGATAACAGATTAAGTTCTAGAAAAATCAAAAAAATTTGCATGACACACTCAGAAACAATTTCAAGAGTTTCATATATGCAACTCTTATGGTTCAAAAGCTCACAATTGATTAATATTCATCCTCATGCATTCTCATTCATTCCACTATCAAAGTAATTATGCACATAATAGAAACTAACAATGAATATGGAATCAAGGTTGGTTCAGAATTCTCAGAGGCTTTCCAATAATCAAAGGAATAGGATATGATGAATAATCATGCATTGTTTCCATATCAAATCAAGTTTCCTCATCCCATAATATCATCAGTTAAGCACAATTTTCATTACTAGCCATGGTTTTCAGTCAAAACACACAATCATGTAATCACACAACCATGCAAAACTTAAACAAAAATTATGCAAAACAAAACAACTACTACTACTAATCTACTCAAACACTCAATTACTAGGCTACTTACTTATTCAACTAAACACATGTGTCCTCCCCCACACTTAAAATTTGCAGTGTTCTCAATGCAAAAAAAAAAAAAAAAAAAGTAAAGGAAAGGTCCAACCTGATAAAAGTAGTCCACTCGGAGTCGTCCATAGAAGATGATGAATTTTTTTTTCTCAGTTCTTGGGCAGAGGGAGTGGCTGCTGGAAGTTCATAGATACTAAAAGGGGTGCTGAGGTGCTAGAAATTTTTTTTTTAAAATTTGAAAAAAAAATTTTTTTTTTTTTTTGGTTGGGTGAACAGTAATGGGCATTGTGGCGCCCATTGGCAAAATTCAATGCTGGAATGCAGCGCCATGGTGCCCAGAAACCTATTTTTGCTCTGATTTGTCCCGAAATTAATCAAATCTGCTCTCATTTGATACCTAACACCTGCATAGCTTCAAATAATTATTTGACTGGCTCTAAGTAGTAAAAATTACTGACTAAAATAAAGAAACAAAGTGCAAAATGAAATACACAAAAAGAAGGAAAGAAAAACTGTTGGGTTATCTCCCAACAAGCGCTTAGTTTATAGTCCTTTGCCCGACTATCTTAGGTTCTTCATGGCACATCTAGAGGGCTATAGGGAGAGATCATAAGCTCTCTAACTCCCTTTCTTTTCGTGCTTAGGCAGCCAACCATCTTTAATATCTTTTTAAGGGAATCCAAAATAGCACCACTCTGGAATTCTTTTGCCTTTCTTCTTTTTATTCTTGGCTTTCTTTTTCTTTACTTTTGAAGTAAGTTAGGTAGCAAGTTGAACTAGTTTCACAACTTTGACTTCAACCTTCTCTTCTTGGGGCTTTTCATTTGTATTGCATGGCTCAGGATCTTAAAAAAGTTTGAAAGTTGCATGGTCTTCATTGACCCTCAATCTGAGCTCTCTAGCAGCTAGATCTATTATGGCTCTACTAGTTGCCAAGAAAGATCTTCCCAGTATTATAAGGATATTTGTATCCTTCCCCATATCAAGTACCACAAAATCCACTGGGAAGAAGAATTTACCTACTCTGATCAGAACGCTTTCCATCAAACTATATGGATGTTTGAAAGATCTATCAGCAAACTCTAAAATCATCTTGGTGGGCTTTACTTTCTAAAGCCCAATTTCTTGAACAAAGAGAGAGGCATTAGATTCACACTAGCCCCTAAATCACACAATGCCTTACCCACATCCGTGTTACCTATTTTGCAGGGTACAATAAATTTTTCGGGATCTTTTGCCTTTGTTGGTAACTTTTCCTTAGAGGATGGCACTGCACTCTTTGGTGAGTGCAATTGTTTCATGGTCTTCCATAAATTTGACAGTTTGTTAGTCCAGCTTCCACTTTTTGAACCTATTAGAAAAAGGAAGAGATGACTTGTATGGTAGAGGATTATCAGAAAAAAGTATGGACTTTGGCTTCTCCTCTTGCTTCTACAGTTCTGGCCTCTTCTCTTGGATGTTTTCAGGTGCTTTCTCAAGTTCAATTTTAGCTCCCTTTTCTACCTCTTTAGGCGTGGGCTCTTGGGCAGGTTCAAGGACTTTTCTGCTTCTCAGAGATATGGCATGGACATACTCTCTTGCATTGGCTTCAATGGTGCTAGGTAGTGCACCAGGCTGCCTTGTTGTAAGAATTTGAGAAATCTGACTCACTTGGTTCTCTAGTTGCTTTATTGAGGCATTTGTGCTAGTCATAAATTGAGTGATTTTTTTCTATGAATTCTGCTTAAGATGTTGCTAGCTTTGTTATAGCCTCTTCTCTATTCATTTGGGGAGGTTGTTGTTGTTGTTGTTAAAAATGAGACATTCCTTAATCTTGGTTTTTTCATGAAAAATTGGGGTGATTTTTCCACCAAGGATTGTGGGTGTTGGAGTAAGGATTGTTGTTCCCCAGATAGTTCACCTCCTCAACTTCTTCTTGAATGCCTCCCATGGAGTTTCCGTTGAGAATTGATGTTTGGAAGGAAAGAAACTGGTCTAGTTTGGCTGATAGTTTAGCTAATACATCTGCATCCTGAATACCAGCTACTTTCCTCTCATTGTCTCTCATGGAGTTCCAATCAGAGGTATTTGTGGTAACCTCTTCAAGTAACTCATAGGCTTCAGCATAGTCTTTATTCAAGAAGGCTCCTCCAGCTGCTACATCTACTACAGTCTTTGTATGAGAGCCCAATCCACCATAGAATACTTGCATAATAAGTCAATCCTGCATCCCATGCTGTGGACATCTCCTTAACAGCTCATTGAATCTCTCTCATGCATCATATAAGAATTCCTTGTCAAATTGTGTAAAGTTGACAATCTCTGTCCTTAGCTTGGCTATCTTTGATGGAGGGAAGTACTTTGTCAGAAATTTATGTGCTAGGGAGTCTCATGTGTCAACTGAATCGGGTGGCAAAGAATTCAGCCACCTTCTTGCTCCATCTCTGAGTGAAAAAGAAATTAATCTAAGCTTTATTGCCTCCTTTGACACCACGTTGTATTTGAATGTATCACAGATCTCCAAAAAGGATGAGAGGTGTAGATTAGGATCTTCATTAGGTGCTCCTGAAAATTGATTATTTTTCACCATGTGAATCACAGCTGGTTTGATCTCAAAATTATTGGCTTTGACCGCTGGACTTTGAATGCTTGACATGGTGTTTTGAATATTTTGGACAACAAAGGTGCGATGAGGGATGTGCCCTCCATTTGGCTGGATGTTTGGGGCTGCAATCCTTTCCAGATTTGGCTGCAAATTTTGAACCACCCTTTTCTCTTTTTGGATTCTCCTAATTGTCTTTTCAATTTCTGAATCCAAGGGGATTAAGGTTTGCTTCATGCACCAGAAAAATTTTCTTGAAAAATAGAAGAGAGAAATTCAAAGTAAAACAAAAAAATAAAATAAAATTACTTGAGCCAACACCTTGTTAATTCCCCTAATATCAATAGCACAATCCCTGGCAACTGCACCAAAAACTTGATTGCTCCTTAGTAAGTGTCACAAATGGATAGATTTAGTATGTGTGTGTAGCGTGAATGGATGTAAATATGGAACAATATGTGATGTGTTGGAACACAGTGCAAGTATACACTATCAGTGTAGTGAGCAAGTATTCCGGGAGTTGTCATACCCTAGGGATTGTTCTTGATTACTAGAGTAGTATAACTCCAATATTACTCAAGCGAATAACAAGAGTGATAACATCTAATTAAAGTAAAGTAAAACAACATGAAAATAAGAAAAATAGATGAAGAATGCTTGCAGAGAAAATAAGGAATAAAAACCTAGGGATTCAGATTTCACTACAATTCCTTTATATAGACTTTCATGATTCAGTTATAAATTTCCACAATTATCAATTGCTAGCCAGGATTCTCTAATCACATCAATCAGCCTTGGTATTAGGTTAGATCAAATCTAATTACAATTACCAACCCTTCTACTGGTCTGTGCGAGTTGTAGCAACTATAATTGCATTAAGATCTATGGACATCCCTTTAGGGAGATTAGGGGAACGCCCTAATTCCCATGTGGCTACATAGGGTCCTCGGTACTGGTCTATCCTTAGCTGCACTATGAATTTAACTTTCGTGGTCTAGATTAACTAATCTCTGGTCGATCTCATAGAAAACCCACAAATTTTCCCTAACTAATTGGCCAGAAAAGTCAAGAGTGAAGTGCAAAAAATTAAATCTTAATTAAATAAAAGATGGAATTGTCATAACATCATCAATTATGTCTATACAAGAAATTGGGCTACATCCTAGCCCCTAGAAAAGGAATTATTTACACATAGTGTAACTTAAACACATAACATAAAAGAAAGAAAATATGGAAATAAAAGGGGTAGAAGAAGTTGTGTAGTAGAAGTGGATCCTTGCTTCTTACGCCTTCCTTGCTTGTGCATGGTAGTAAAGGTGATGTCTTTTTGCTCCTTGTCTTGCTGCCTATTTATAATGTATATAATCCTAATTTTACTATAACTAGGAATATAATATTCTAGTAGGATTTAAATACTCCAATCCCACTTAAACTAGGATAGTAGATAATTTAATTTACTCTGGCAACTTCAGTCCCACTAGGACTCTTGAGAATTTAATTCCTTTGGCAGCATCTCTTCTAGTTTCTCTCAAACTAGGATTCCAATTAGGATAATGCTCTTCTTAGTCCTACTTGAATTAGGACTCTTAGATGAATTATAACTTTAATTATAAAGTCATTCCTAATCATGCTTGAAAGAGGATTCCAAATGGCTGTACACTACCAATACTTCAATCCTACTTGAACAATGATTCTGGAGAATCTTCTAGGCTTAAGAGTCCTAATCATTGTAGGACACTGCTTCCTGGAAGCCCACTTGGCTTGGAACTCTTCAGATTTGCTTTAGAAAGTCTCTAGGGTGCCACGACGTGACTTCTGGGCGCCACAACTCTGATTGGCAGTGTTGGTTCTAGGATAGGGCACCACAGCGCCCAAGCTTGTGCAAAATTGCCATTTTCATTCGTTTAGCTCCTATTGGTGCTTGGACCTATAAAACAACTAAATGACATTAAAAACATCTTAATCTATATTAATTTGGGACTTAAATGCAAGAGAATTTATGTCAAAATGTCTATATAAATTACACTCATCATGTACACTCTAAAAATATAAGAGGCTTGCTCTCAACTTTTACTAGTGATGTTCAAATAATCAACTTTCCTTGTGAACAAGCAGCACATGAAAGCTCACTAGATTGAAGAATCTTTTGGTTCTTCATTGTATGTCCACGAGAATTTTCAATAATTTTTTGTATCATTATTGAACCAGGATAGCCCAATCGGTCATGTCAAACAATAAACTTATTATAATTTGTAAACTTCTAGTTTATAGTGACATGTATCTCAATTGTACTTATATATATATAGTACAATCTAGAGAAAAGTGCAGGTAATTTTTTTAAAAAAGAAATGATAAAAAGAGTAAATAATTTGTATAAGAGAATTCTTTATTGCTTGAAACAAAATGAAATGTAAAATAGAATATGCTTATATATAACATTTCAAGTAAATTTTTCATTGCTTAAAGTAAAGGGAAAAACTCATTAAAACAAGCTTAAATAATAAGTTTATTTTTGAACAGTCCCATCACTAATTAGGTGATCAATTTTTTCAACTGGGTCTGCAACATCCAAGTGCGAGACATCAATATTTTTATAATCAAAATCATCTTCAAAGACAAAATTTGTCTAAACCTTTTTGACTTTATTTCTAAGTGATTCTTAATACAAATCAATAAGATGCTTTGGAGTATGACAGGTACGAGACCAATGGTCTTTACCACCACAACAATAGCATGTGTTTTCTACATGCTTGCTACTTTGCCCAACCTTCTCATTTTCATTTTTCCGCTTTTGGGGAAATGCTCTTAGTACTACCATGTCCATGGCCACGACCACGACCACGTCCATATCCACATCCACAACTATGACCATGACCACAACCATGAGTTTGCCCATAATATGTGCCGCTACATTCACTTCAAGGAATGGATTAGCACTAGTTGGACGGGATTCATGATTTTTCATAAGAAGCTCATTATTTTGTTCCACGGCAATAAGGCATAAAATTAATTCATAATACTTTTTAAAATCTTTTTCACAGTATTGTTGCTAAAGGAGCACATTAGATGCATGGAAAGTAGAGAATGTTTTTTCTAACATCTTCATCAATGATCTTTTCTCCACACAATATCAATTGAGAACTGATTCTAAATAATGCAAAATTATACTCACTTACAGTCTTAAAATCTTGTAAGCATAAATCAATCTAATCATAAAAAGCTTTAGGAAGAATTATAATTTTCTGGTGGTTACCTTTCTTTCAATTTATTCCAAAGGATAAGTGAGTCTTTTACCATTTGGGATTCAATTTTTAACCCTTCATGAAGATGGTGGCAAAGAAATATCATGGCCTTTGCTTTATCTTGATTAGATGCTTTATTGCCTTCTTTAATGGTGTCTTCAAGCCCTTTTTGCATCTAGCATCTAGTATCCATGACAAATAATTCTTTCTAGTAATGTCAAGAGCCACAAATTCAAGTTTTGCAAGATTTTACATATTTGAAAATTATAATAAAATAACAAGACAACATTAGAAAATATATGAGATAAATATCATTTACAAAATATGTAAAAACCAATAAATCAATGAGGTAAAGATAATAAAAAAATTCTATGCATGAAGAAAAAATATTCATAAAAAATAACGAAAAACTAATCACGATATTATACTAGATAATAGCATTATCAAAGGATGGGATAAAATAGAATAAAATGGTTAGAATAACAAAAGTGAATTCTCAATCATCTTGCTATGGTTCTTCTAGACACAGCTCATTTGGATTATTCTCTTATATGCCATAGTACTTGTGGACTCATGGTAAAATTTTATAAAATCCATGCTATAGCTCTTCAAGGCATATAGACTTATTTGTATAAATTTATTCTATGGCACTTCAAGGCTCATAGATTTATTTGGCCAATGATACATTCACTTGGCGCCACAATATATGATTATAATGTTCTAACATTGACCAAAAGAAACAAAAGATGATTTATAGGGATTGGACGGACAAAATAACATGTAAAGGAGACTAATTTGATCAAAGTAACAGTTGAAATAGTAGTACCTTGTCATGAGAACTCAAAAGCAAAATGAAATTGTAAATCGTGTGGCAGAGAGTGGTAAAAGAGTAGAGCTTTGTGCTGATAATGTGTTATAAAAATGATGTAAATGGAAAGTAAAGATAACACAAAAGCATATAGAACAAAAGAGCTTTCTTTTATTTTCTTGTGTACATTCCAATACAAATAAAGTGCTTTATTTATAGGTACAAGTTTGTAACTCATCTATAATGCTACATAATGTACAATGAATACTCATTACATAGAGGAGTAAAGGTCTTGTAGGGTATAACTTAAGGAATAATGTTATATAAAACCATTAAGAGTTATAACCTCCAAAGGATAATGGAACATAAAGGACATAACGGTTATAACCTTCATAGGTAATGAAACCCCTTGAATATGGACTCCACACCAAAATAAGGTTATTCATAACAATTTCCCTATTCTTTCGCTTTCTATATTGCTTTTAGTTTAATTTAGTTTCACATATTATTAACACAAGTTACTCTTGATCATTCGAAGCCCACTTGTAAAGAAGCAATCATATTGGTTAGACCATTTCCTCTTGTTACATTCACAATTTGTTCTGAATCATTCTATCATGTCGAATCTTGCAAAACTTCAATTAGTGGCTCTTGATATTTTGAATAAAATCTATTTGTCTTGGATTTTAGATGTTGAATTTCATCTTAATGCCATAGGTCTTGGCAATACCATCAAAGGAGGAAATAATGAATCAATGCAAAATCACGCTAAGACAATAATTTTCCTATGTCATCACATCCACCAGAGATTAAAATCTAATACCTTACAATGAAATATCCACTTGTGCTTTGAAATAGTTTGAAAGAAACGTATGACCATAAAAAAAAAAAAAAAAAACTAGTATTCTCCCTAAAGCTCATTATGAATTAATGCATTTACGATTACAAGATTTTAAATTTGTTAATAAGTATAACTCCGCAATTTTTTGTATTAGTTCTCAATTAAAATTGTGCAAAGAAGAAATTATTGATAAACATATGTTAGAGAAAACTTTCTCTACTTTTTATGCCTTGAATGTGCTTCTGCAACAACAATATCGAGAGAAGGATTTGAAAAATACTCAGTTAATTTCATGTCTTCTTGTGGTTGAACAAAACAAGATATTAATTAAAAATCATGAAGCCCATCCAATTAGTTCTGCTCCATTCCTTGAAGCAAATGCGAGTATGAGTAATGATAGACAAAGATGAGGGTGTGGTTAACCCATGCCATAAATGTAGCCAAGGGAAAAATAATGCCTCATATCATAGACTTGTTCCTTACCACCAAAAGTGGAATAGGAAAGAAGAAAAACAAGCAGGCACAAGTGGACAAAAGAAGCTTGACAATTCATGTTATCATTGTGGTGTAAATGGACATTGGTTACATACCTATCATATGACAAAGCACCTTATTAATCTTTATCAAGTATTAATAAAAGAAAAGGAAAAAGGTGGAGACCAATTTTGCCAATCTATATGATGACTTTGTCAATGACCCTATAAATGTGACAAACTTAAATGTGTCTAATTTCTTTGTTGATTCACAAGAAGATAATGATGCTATAGGTGATGAGAAATATTGAATAAGGTAGTTTGTATGCTCTTAGAATTTATCTTCGAAATGATGAATTCTAATTGTGAGTTTTATTTCATGTTAATTTAGTTACATTGTAATACTTTTGCTTTGATTTGTTTAACTTTTAGAAAGAAAATATGAATGGAGATATATGTCTTGTGGATAGTGCAACAACTCACACGATTCTAAAAGATAGGAAATATTTTTCTCAATTAAGCATGGATGAATCTTACGTTATTACAATTTCTAGTAGTACAAGATTAATTGGAGGGTCTGGATTAGCCGTTATGACATTAACAAAAGGAATTAAGTTTACTATAAACAATGCTTTATTCTCTTCTAAGTCTCAGAAATTTGTTGAGTTTTTAGAGATATTCCTCGTAATGGATATCATATAGACTGTATTTGAGGGAAATGATGAATACCTCTATAATACAAGCATTGTTTCAAGAAGAAAGTGATACTAGAAAAATTAACCACTTTCTTTTCCAACTTGTACTACACAAGAATTAATGCAATTGAGATTCATGCTAAAATAAGTTAGAAATTTATTGATACAAAACATTTACCATTTGGCATAAACAGTTGAGGCATCTAGGATAACTAATAATGCAAATATATATATATATATATATATATATATATATATATATATATATATATATATATATATATATATATATATATATATATATATATATATATATATATATATATATTATTGAGAATTCATATGGGGACCTATTGAAAAACTTGAAACCTTTTCAATGTAAGGAATTCTCATGCGCTGCATATATCACTTGGTAAAATTGATTATTAAGTCATCACTGGCTAAAGTTGGAACTAAATCTCCAACATTTTTGGAACGTATATATGGTGACATATATGAGCCTATTCACCTACCATGTAGACCATTCAAATACGTTATAGTATTAGTAAATGTATCTAGAAAATGGTCTCATGTATGTTTGTTGTCAACTTGCAACGTAACATTTGTGAGATTGCTAGCTCAAAAAATTAAATTAAGAGCACAATTTCTAGATTATCCTATCAAGTCTATTCATCTTGATAATGCTAGTGAATTTTCTTCTTAGGGTTTTAATGACTATTGCATGTTAATTGAAATAAATGTTGAGCATCATGTAGCTCATATTCATACACAAAATGGTTTAGTTAAATCTTTTATTAAATGACTTCAATTAATCGCTAGACTCATGCTTATGAGAACAAAACTCCATGGTCCTAGCAAAAGGAAATGAACAATTATTCAAAATGAGCCCATTAGAGAAATAAAAACCCTTGAAGAGTCTAGATACATAATCAACAATGAAACTCTAGCAGTTTAGGTACCTGAAAATTATAAAAATAATGAGATCTCAATAAAGTATGTATTTACAAGGAAAAGATTGAACTACAAAGAAATAGTTGTTGACAACATTTGCATACAATGTGGCACTTAATATTATGAATGAAAATGAGAATTATGAACCTAGATGCATGATGAAAGTTGATGTAGAAAAATTGAGATCACTTGAGTAATGTGAGCTTTTTGGATTTGTAGTCCAAACACCTAAAGGTGTAACAATCGTTAGATACAAATGGGTATTTGTACATAAACAAAATGAAAAAAAAAATGAAGTTGTGCGATATAAAGCATGGCTTGTTGCCCAATGTTTTACATGAAACATGTAATTGATTATGAATACACTTATTCTCTTGTGGTAGATGCTATAACATTTCTTTATCTTATTAGTCTTGCAGTACATAAGAAACTAGATATGCATCTTATGGATGTTGTTATAGTTTATTTGTATGGCTCATTTAACCATGACATCTAAATGAAAATCTCAAAAGAATTTAAAATATTTGAAGCATGTAAATCAAAGTCATATGAACTTTATTAAATTAAATTACAAAGATCTTTGTACAGATTAAAACACACTAGGTGAATATGGTTTAATCATCTTAGTGATTACTTGTTAAAGGAAGGGTATATAAATGATCAAATTTGTTCATGTGATTTCATAAAGCAAGCAAATTATGGGTTCACAATTATTATTGTAAATGTTGATGATTTGAATATTATTGTAACTCCTAAAGAGATACAAAAAGCAATTGATTATTTGAAGAATTTGAAATGAAATATCTTGGAAAATTTTTTTTTTCCTTGACCTACAAATCAGGCATTTGAAAAAAAAAAAAATTATACATCAATCAACTTATACCCAAAAAGTCCTAAAAATAATTTACATGGACAAAGCACATCCATTGAGTACCTAAATGGTTGCTCAGTAACTTGATGTGAAAAAGGACACATTTTGATCTAGAGAAGATAATGAAAAGGTTCTTGATCTTGAAGTATCACACCTTATTGCTATTGGTGCATTGATGTATCTTGCTAACAATACAAGGCAATATATAGCTTTTGTAGTTAGCAAGGTATAGTTCATCTCCAACCCGAAGACACTAGAATGAAATTAAACATAATTTTCAATATCTTCAAGGTACCATTGATATGGGTTTATTGTATGCACATGAATCTAGACCAAAGCTCGTAGTTTATACAAATATTGGTTATCTATTTGACCCACACAAAGCTTGATCTCAAATGGGTTATCTATTTACAAGCGGTAATGCAACTGTCTCATGGCCTTTTACCAAACAAACACTTGCTGCCACTTCTGTAGTTATCATGCTGAGCTTATAGCAATTCATGAAGTAACTCAAGAATATGCTTGGTTGACATCTGAGTCAACATATTCGAGAGACGTGTGGGCTATTATCTTGCAATGGAATTCCATAATACTCTTTGAAGATAATGTTGCATGTGTAGCTCAATTGAAGGAATAATATATCAAAGGGGATCAAATTAAACACATTTTACCAAAAAATATTTTCACCTGTAATCTTCAAAAGAAATGTGATATTGATGTTCAACAAATTCTTTCAAGTGATAAACTTAGCAGAACTATTCGCCATAGTATTCCCTACATTAACATTTGAAAAATTGGTACACAAGATTGTAATACGCCAACTCAGAAATCTTCATTGATGTTATGAACGTGGGGAGTTTTCCTTCACTAAAGTTTTTGTTCCACCTGGTTTTTCTTTAGTAAGATTTTAATGAGGCATATTCCTTGTACAATGGACATCCAAGAGGAAGTATTATGAATCCATCATTATTATGGATGTCCATTTAGCTTCTCAACTCCTAAGTCATCATTGTAGATGTCCATTCACTTTCTTTATTCCCAAATCCATTAAATCCTCCATGCAACTCTTGATCTTTGGGTTATATGTCACAGAATTTAGATTATAACTCTTGGCTTTTGGAATGCCTATCATTATGATTGCATGGCTATAAATGGAGGGTTCCACATGGATCATTTGTACACAAGCAAGAAATCTAATAACAAAATTCTTCTATTGTCTCACTCTCCACAATGCTTTCTATTTACTTTAATTTTAGAACAAGGTTTGCTTTTCCACTCCATGATAAAATATTCCATAATAGTAAATTGTATTAACTTTATGGTTAATTAGGCCCCAAAGAAGGAATCCTAAGCAAACTAAATAAGGTGTTAAGTGTTATAAGGGTAACAATTTTCATGGGACAAAATTTTATCTCATATTCTCAAGCTTTTCTTATATTATTGTGATTAGCAAAAGAAAAAAAAAAAACTGTAAATTATTTTGCTAGTTGTATTAATTTATTGAAATTGAATTTTTTACCAATCAAAATTTGTATAAGAAATGGTTTAAGACATAACATGGGAAAAAAATGTCATTCCATTTCCTTATAAGTTACTTCCTTCTTAAAACACTTCTTTTAACAAGAAAGTTCTCTTGAAGCTTTAAAAACCTATGGAGTGCATCGATATTCCTATTTTGAAATTTTACAACGACCTCTCGTGTTAATAGAAAAACAATTATTCTCCAATTTTAGACCTTCTTTAGTGGGAGAGACATGCATTTGATTTTTTTATATTGATTCGCGCTTCTTGGTTTTCTTACTGTTTTGTTAAAAAAGAAGAGGCTTTCGTCTATAATTTCAATTTACAAAAAGTGAAAAGGAAAATTTGTGAACTACAATAAGAAGACTGCTGGCTTCAATAGAAACTTGTAGAGTTCTTTGTATGACAAGTTAAAATCTTTGCAACTATGCATGGAAGTAGAAGCGGAACTTGGACAAATATATTGAGAGGACCTGTTCCCAACTGATTCCCCACCCCCTCTCCCTATGTTAATGTTTCCTTTAAGTAGTGTTTATGATTCAGGAGTATTTCAAGAAGTAGAAGGCTTAGTCCAAGTTATGCTAGAAGCCTAAACATTCTTGAGTGTATTGTAAGACTATCCAAAATCTGGCCCAATTTTACTAAATGAATTGGAGACCCATACCCACCTAGAATTTGGCAAGTGAGTAGTCAATAGAAAGCTTTGGATGCCTAGTTTCATATGAATTAAGAATCACGTTGTTTCGAGTTTTGAGAAGGAAGTTAAGCTATTTTTTTTATTAGCTACTAAGCAATAATCAATATTAAATAAATAGTTGAATATAATGTCATATAACTTGCACAACTTGCTTAGCGACGTGAATAATCTTTATCTTTTGACATTTCTTATATTTGAAGGGTTGTTCCAAAGTTCATTGTAACTTTTCAACATAAAGTGAATTATTGAATAAATTGAGAAGTTGTGTGCTCTCTTTATCCAAAAATTATGTATCTCTTTGGTGGATTCTGTTGAGCAATGAGTTTTACCTTTGCATTTCTATATCTCTTTTGTAGATTCCAGAGAGTGGTGATTGTGTTTTGCTTGTATCTCTGAAATTTTTGAGTTCCTTAGGGTGGTGGCTTAATTTTTATCCAACCCATTATTCATCTCGTCCATTCTAGATCTGTTTCTATTTGGATTCGTATGCAAGTTGTTCCTTTACCAAATTGAGATTTCACCTTGATTTAGAATCATCCAATTTGGAATTATGAGCTAATAGTTACAGCCAATACAAAGTTTCTACCACATAGACTATAAATTTGCCAATTATCTTCCATTACCTTCTAAAACTGTATCAGTTTAGTTCAAGGAAATGCCCGTGTTTAATAGAAAGATATATATATATATATATATATATATATATATATACATATCTATATATATATATATATATATATATATATATATATATATATATATATAGATGTAATTTCATCAAGTATATTGAGTTTATTGAAAAACTAAAATGCAAAGGACTTTTACTCTTTTAGATTCTCACCAGTTGAGGTGGGTGTCCTAAGTTTGACGAGAAATTAGAAATTTGAGAGTGCTTTATGATAAAATTGCTTGTAAATAACTAAATATAGGAATAAATTTACTTAGATATTAGTTATTTAGTTAACACTTTCATAAAAGAGTGCTCAAAATTCACGCTGATACCAACCACTTCTTTATTAATTTTCCTTTTCCTTTTCTAGTAACTAAGAGAAATATATTAAAAGGAAATAAGTTGACAAGGCGTATATCTAAAGGGACACAATTTGTTTTCTCATAATTTGTCTTATTTTTTATCCCACAAAAGCACCTTAAAAAATTATAAAATAATTTAAAGATTTTTTGTTATTCAAACTTAATTCTTTGACTAATAAAAATACTATTAAACAGAAAATAAGTCAAATTATAAGACAATTAATTTTGTCCCATATCTAAAAAGATTTGGTTCCACTTTAAAGAGTCAAATTTTTCAAGAAGACCTACCATTGTTTGCAAGCCGTTGAACACTTCAAAAGATGTCAAATTTTGGAAATGAAAAGTTTGCCAAGTGCAATTTTGATGGTATGTATATGTTGATAGGTTTTAGTTTTAGATGTTCATGTTTCTTCCTTCTAAAATTCCAATATTACTGAGAATATTCATATCTACATATCTGAAAAAACTTGCTGGTAAAGGTAGCACATCAGAAGTGAATGAAGAAAATTCAGAATGGAATTTAAATAAAGAATTCAACTACATCATTACACATAAAGACAACATTCTCTCCTCCTTAAGTACGTGATACGTATAGATTAGTTTTTAAAAAGAAAATGTTTTTGAAATGCAGAAATAAAAGCAAAAGTCAAAAGTAACTTCTTTTAACTTCCAAACTTTTTTTTTTTCATGTGATATGTTTGTATTTTTATTTTCTTTTTGAAGCATCTTACTACATGCTTCTATCAAAAGTACTTTTTGAGTTTCTAAAGATGCTTCATTTTTTTTTTAGCAGTCAATCCAAATAATACTCATACAATTTCATAACAATTACCATGCTTATGTGTCAAAATACAACTCGTGACAAATGATTCTCAGACATTAGATACTTCAATTGGCCTGAAACACAAATTTGGATGCGGGTTCTATAGACTCCTCTTTACCTTGTTGCAAAGTTTCAAGTCAATTGGAGTTGTCTAGGTGCCTGAAAATCAATTTTCATGAGTTGAACCTTGACACTCAGATGGTAACCTATATAAATGCTTATAAAGCTGCACTAATTTAAATCCTAGTAGATAATGTAAGCACAAAAGAAACTGATCTATTAGCCTACTGGATATATAGATTTTCTTAGGTAGAAATTTAGTGCAGTAAGAGAAAGTTGGACACAACAAAAAGTGGGTCCGCATGTGAGTCCTACTTTTTGTTGGCCCAATTTTTTGTTTGTTGTGTCTATCTTTCTCTTTTTGCACTAAATTTCTATTGCAAGAAATCTAGATCCCTCTAACCCTATTTGAAGGCTACGACAATGATGACTTTAATGATCCTTCGAGACAGTCGCACCTATAGGTCATACAGAGAAAGAATATAATTATGGTCACATTCCAAGTAACATAAACTATCACTGAAAATATTAGGAGTCTATCAGAAAGCTAGCAGATAAAAGACCAAGTATACAATAACAAAGATAGAAGAAAAAATACTACATCAATCAGAGTTTCTACTTTGTGTTTCAAGGCTTTTGTGTGAGTTGGTAACACTGGAACAGGAAAAACACAAGCATATGGACTTTGCCAGTTCCTTCTGCATTAAGGATGTGTTCAACAATTAAGAATGTTATTTCTCTCTCTGGTCTAATGCAAGATATATATTGATGAACTAATTGGAAAATTCAGGACCACACAACATATAGGCTTCAAGTTGTCTCAACTCTACATATACTGCATTAGTAAAAGCTGCACTTCTAATCAGAAGAAAACTAAATAAATTTTTTCCAATGTCAACTCGTAATCCGTCTTATAGAATCTGAAGAATTTGGGTACCTTCCTTCAGTGAATAAGGCCTGCTTATAGAGTTGCATCAGATGCACAAAAGACAACATAATACTATTGGAGTATGACAAAGAGAATTATAATGGCATCATAAGATTTGAATAACTATAGTGTGAACCAATCACTGGTGGTCAAGTTTACAGCTTTACCATGGTTGAAGTCTGAATCAACAAAAAGAATCATATAAACATAATTTATTGTTTGTGTGCGTTAAGAGATACACAAACACACTCACAAAATTCATAAAACGATTCAGAAAGAGAGGGAGAGAGATTACAGTACTAAATCCAGCATAATATGCCGTAGGAAAGACGATGATCTGGCTTCTGCATAGCTTTGTAAATCAGCCCTGGTTGTTTTCGCAAACACGGTTGTTCTCTTTGCAAGAATTTCAAAAGCACCATCCTTGGTATACTTCCAATAAGATATCCTTGAAATACACATGATTTAGTATAGCATTTATAAACCTAGAAGCTGCATGACCAGACCAGGCACACCATACCAAGTTTTACATGCACCCAAGTAATGGTAATCAATGGGAACAGTGATGCCAATTATGTAATGATTTGAGTAACACAAAAGCTCAAATTCACTCTAACATAAGAGAGTAATTAAGTTTGTGAAGTACTTCTAGAGATTCAGATCTTCCACTTGCCACAAAAACATTCTAACACAAGAGGATTGGAAAACATACTACTTAGAGAAAACAGCTTAAAAATCATATTCAACTCAGGTTTCAAGAATTGGTTCCTCCATGAATCACGACATGGAGTTCAGAAGTTGTGAGAAATTCTGAGATCAGTGAGACAAGATGTAAATATACTGATATAACAGTAGAGAAAAGAGCAGATGCACAGCAACAGTTTAGACTCAGTACTCAGTAAAAGATTTATCCCACAAAATACTATAAATCCTTTATCAAGGGAGATTTTATATACCATGAAAAAAAAAAAATCCTAAACAGATACTAAAAAGTGTTAGAGAAAACCATTCTAATCGTTTGAGCATTTAAATTTCACCGTGAAACAGTTTATAACGACAGAAAACACAAACCCTTTCAAGTTAGATTTTCTCTAAACCACAATCAATTAAGCAGTAAAATCTACCATTAATTCAAAATACTAAATTCAAGTTAGATTTATTTTCCTATTCTCTACATAATCACCCGCCAAAAAGATCCAAACAATACCTGAAAATGAGGGAAGGAAATTGAAACTTCGTTTCCGATAGGTGAACACACCTGTTCCAGATCAACAGAGAAAAAAAAAATTAGAAATTAAGAGGTTAGAGTGAAATTTCCGAATTTTGAAATTTGAAATTCAACGCAAAGACATCAAGATCTGAATTTTTCTCGCTCTCTCTGCCTCCATAGCCTCAGAGCTATTCGAAATCTTTCGCTTCTCAGCCAAAAACTCCTCCCAACAATCTTCAATACAGTTGAGGAGCTTCTTGCTTGGTGGGGTTTCACAACCAGAAGTAGAAATTTCCCCTGATGGGATCTCGATTCTGGGAAATTTTCTGGGTTTTTCTGGGGAATACTCAAGCATCAAATTTCTCCTTATCGTCGAAAATTCTCTAAGCCGAGAAGTAGACAACTTCGAAGGTGGAGTCGTCATTTGCAACAGAGAGCGTACGAAAGAAAGTGGTGTGGGAAAAATCGATCGAATTCCAGAGAGCGTGAAGCAAGAAAGAAATAAAGCAGAATAGAATGAACTGAAACAAGAACCCGCGTTAGAAATAAGCAGACTACATTTATAGTGCAAAAGTGCGTTGGCGGTGGCGGTTTACCGTTGTGCATTTTTTTTAAATTTTTTTTTTTTTTTTTACTTTCTTAATGTGCAAGGTATATTTATCAAATAGTCTTACCCCTCAAAAAGTGTAAAAATTAAATTGTGACTGGACCATTTTTATTTTTGCAACTCTAAATTTTATCTTTTAGTTACTCACTTATTTTATAATGTATTTTATGTTGATGATTTTTTTAGTTATTGAATGTAATTATATTTTAAAAAAAAAATTGAAATTTTTTTTAAAAAATAAGTTAATAAAAACATATGTACTTAAAGAAAAAACTCTTATGCTTAGATTAAAAGAAATACCAACAAAAAAAACTATAAAATTGTGTTTATAAATACTCAAACAATTATGAATGTGTTGAAAAAGGATTAGAGAATACTTTTGAAACATCTATAACAATGGCTTTGAAAGAAGTGTTCAAAAAAAAATATCTTTAAAAGATCTAAAAGAAACAGAAAGTATGAAAAAAATTTACTATCATATTATAAATTATTTCTAAATTAAACTCCAACTTGATTTTGAGACTTGAAAGAAGCTTCCTATGTTGTTATGAAAAAGAAACAAAAATCCAAAGTAAAAGCAATTAATTACTTAAGCATTAAATTCAGACAATTTATGATATCAACTCCTAGTTTTGATAGGAAACATGATAATCTTTTTGATAGATTTTAGGATAGGTTTAAATGGAAAAACCTAAACCTAATCAAATTAGAATAATTTTAACTCAAATATCATGAAAAAAAAAAGAAAAATCTGCAAATTTATTGTAACTCAAATATCAATCTAATATAATTCATTTTTTTTATATGATTTGAATTATATAATTTTATTTTAAAAATTTTAATTTAACATTATATGTGTCATTTAAATAAAATGATAAATATTGATATCATATCGATGTGACTTACTTTTATTATATAATAGATATATACAGACACTATTGGAGTATGACAAGGAAAGTTATTCCATTGTCCCATTTTATTTCTTCATATCCAGTTGAATTAAATTAGAAAGGGCATGAAATAATATTTTCTGTCTCATAACATTCGTATTAGTTAAAAAATTAATTTTTAATAATTTAAAATTTTTTACAACACTACTTTTTATTTTTTTTACTTTTAAAATATTGTAAAATAAAAAAAGAGATGAACTATGAGAAAACAACTATATCCAAAAGCCACTATTCCGATTCAATTTATAGTACTCAAGTCTTTCAATTGGTCAAAAATCGATCAATTTACTAATAAAATCATATTCCAACCGGTCAATTGCCGATTAAACCACCAATTAAAAAAAAAAAGAAAAACCAAAACCCAATTATATAAGGCTTTTTTACTTGTATATATCATTTCTAAAAAAAAAATTATAAATGTGTATCAAATAAAAATATTTATTAATATATACATTATTTTTCAAAAGTCATATAATGATAATGTGGCTTTTCTTAGAAGTTGCATCATTAAAATACGGGTTAATTTTTTTTAAAAAAAATAAAAATTATTTATTAAAATACAATTAATAAAAAATTATTTTTTAATATATTACAAATCCATCCAATCGCACCTTTATCAAATATATTTACAAAAAAAAAGTGTTAAATGAAATTGTTTGTAAATAAATTAACTATAAAGCCAATTTCTATTACCCTCACACTTTTTTTTAATAAATAAATTATTTTTAATATAAAATTAAAAACACAATTTTGTTAATGCTCAGTTTCCAAAATATATAAAATTAAAAACATTAAAATAAAAAAAAAATACTGTAATATCTTTTAATGCACACTTACCCAAACTAGCCGTCACTCACAAATAGCCGATAATGTCCAAGGGGATTTATAGATGTAACGGCAAAGGATAGTTACTGAGCGATGTGGACCTAAGAAGGAAAGTTTTTTAGTGGATGATGGTTAGCTCATTGATAATTACCTTTCTCAACCAAGAAATGCGTGAATAAACAAGATTAAAAAAAAAAAAAAAAACATCCTCAAAAACTCTCATTTTAGATGGCAATAGTGGGTCCCTGTTCTCTCTCTTTGACCAAGACTTCACTTACTTGAGATATTTTTCTTTCCTCTTTCTATGGTTATAATTGTAAGGCTGGTTTTCGCCGAACAAGATATTGGCACGAATCCTGATCGAGGGAGACGAAAATGGGATTGGCGGCAGCAAGCCTAAACTCAGTTTGTGCTGCAACAAATACCGTCTATAGGTCCAGCTTGATTATCAAAAGGCCTCTTCGTTATCACTCTCACTTCTCAACGCTTGCCTCTCCTCTCCTACCCCCTTCTGTAAGTTATTCGTTCTTTTGCCTCTTTACATTAATGCTCACCAAGTGTTTGCAAAAAGTGCTGACTGTCTTTATGAACAAAATATATTAGTGGGTATTCCATAAAAGGATGGGTTGTGACACCTTTCCAAGATTTAATCACCTTTTCTATTATTTTGGAGTTTAAGGATGGCATAATTGTCTGAAAATATGATGGAATTATGTGCTTGGAATCAATATATCTCATGTTTGTGATAATTTTATTTTCCCACATTATGGTTTGCATCAATTTGGACAACTGGGCAGGCAGTAAGTAATCATATTGGAGTGAAACCATACACCTGTGGAAGGGACAAAATAACCCATGAAGTAAACGAAGTTATAGTATAACTCAGTTTTGTGCTTTAAGTTTTCGAAAAGATATGTAAATTAAAAAATGAAATAAAATAAAATTGCGCAACCATCTATTCGGCTACAGATTTCACATGTTCTCTTTCAGAGACTACACAGCAATTGTTTTAAGGCCCAGAATTGAATTTAATAAATGTTCTCATCCTGACAAAACAGAATTGAAAGATGAATTTTCCTCCAAGTTCCTATATAACAAGTTTGCTTATTCCTTACATGTTCTTGTAGGGAGGGGAGAATCTCCTTAATGTGCTAGTCCTTGCATTTGTGCAGAATGTCTTTGTGTGTATACTTGCTGTTGACATGGGAAGGGGGGCATGTTCAGTTTTTGACACTTCTAGATGCTTGTAGGAATTTAATGATTATTTTATTCTTTTTTTTTTTAATGAGAAAATGATTATTTTATTCTTAATTTGATTATATGTGGAAGTGATTTTGTTTTCAATGATTATCTGCTCAAAATCTATATAAACATCAAACTAAAATTAGTGTTGATTGTAGAGAAAACGACATGATCATATAGCATGTGGCTATTAAGTGACATGGTAATTTCGTTTATGTGGTTTGGCAGGAATTTTTCTTTAGTTGAAGAGTCTTTTTCCCCATGAGTCAGGGTGACCATGGTCACGGTATCTAGTTCAGTCTATTTTGCCCTGTAACATTGTTTATACTTATTAAAAAAAAGTTATTGTTGCTTTGATGTTCAAATGGATTAATTGGATCACACACTAGATCATGGGAGAGAAATTTACCTCTATATACCAAAAAAAAAATATATTTTTCAATATATACCACTTTTAAAAATATTTACCAATATATACCATGTTTTTTCAAATATCGCATTACCGTACTGCGATATTCGAATATCGCATTACCGTACTGCGATATTCGAATATCGCATTACCGTACTGCGATATTCGAATATCGCAGTACGAATAAAAAATTAATTAAATTTTTTTATTTTTTACAAATAAAATATTAAAAAAATTTATAAATTTTTTTAAACACATATACATCATTCCAAAAATTATTACCAATACATACTATTTTTATAAATATTTACTAATATATATTACCTTTAATAAAATTACATTACCCTCTTACAAATTTATTTTATTTTATAATTTAATTAAAAAATGACACAAAGTTCATGAATTAGTGTTGAAATGTTTCTGCAAGATGATAATGTGTTTCTTTTTCTTGGATGCCTCATTTGAAGGAAAGAAAAATATTTATTTTTTTAGACAGATAATTAGTTGTTTGGAGTATTTTTTTTTTCTCTCCCTTATCTACTATATCTCTTTTTTTATATGTTTATTTTTATAAAAAATTATAATACATTAAGTGAATTTTTCAAAATTAATTAACTCAAATATATATAAAAAAAATGTATTTGATTTTGAAATATGATAATATTAAATTTATTTAGGCAAAATCATTTCATAACGAGAGATTTTATTGTACAAGATGTCGTATGTATTGATAATAATTTTTGAGATTGTGTATATGTATTTAAAAAATTTTATTTTTTTAATATTTTATTTGTAAAAAATAAATAATTTAATTAATTTTTTATTCGAATATCACAGTACGGTTATGCGATATCTGAAAAAAGTGGTATATATTAGTAAATATTTTTAAAAGTGGTATATATTGGTAAATAATTTTTTTTTTTTTGTGGTATATGGAGGTAAATTTCTCATCATGGGAAGGGATTCACTTGCTTCAAGAGTAAGTTTTATCTTACTTATTCCCTCTTTTAACTTATTCTAAAATGTGAATTTTATAGATCTAACCGTTGAATCAAAAGATTTCATATGATAGATCATATTCACAAAATTTTATAAAATTTTAAAATTGATTGATGCTTCATCATATGACCTTATTTTAACGAATAAGAAAGTTTTGAATTATAAGTAAAATATTCCATTTATATGAAATGCATAGAAATTTTAGATTTATAGAAAATTTGACATAAATGATCTATGTCATAACATAAAAGGATTCAATGGTTATATCGGTGAAAATCATTATCTAGAAGAAGTTATAGAAGAGAGTAAGTGTTTAATACTCATTATTGGAATAAATGGATCCCTCCCTGGATAATTGTAAGAATAAATAATTGTAAGCATGATTTATGGCAATCTTTCTATTATACAACTATTTCTTTTCCGCAATGATAACCTATATTGTTTACCTCTGAAGACATGCATTATGAAAGTGGTAATATTCTATCTGCCATTCTTGTAATTAAAACCTCATTACATTCAGTCTTGGGTTTCCTTCTAAATAAATATCTGATGATTTTAAAATTAATTAATTTATTCTCATTCAGGCCATTCAGAATACCTTGATTGTAAGTATTTAGTTTATTTTCAGAAAGAGTGCAGTTTGAATCTTAGAAGATCAGTTCAAGACACTGCACAATGGAAAATATCATGTAGCTTACTCAAAGTTGAAGATGGGATAAATGATGAAGCATGTGAATTAGTCAATGGAATGGAACTTTCACTTGGGGAGGGCGATGATACCATCAGTGCTTATCTCTTGAAGGCAGTCAAAAATAATAATGGGACTGGTATTCTGCTTCTTTCAGATATTTTCGGGTTTGAGGACTCTTTCACCAGAGATTTTGCGTATCGTGTTGCTTGCAATGGTTACAAGTATGTTCCATGTGCCTGTTTGGTTTCTATTTCCATTTCTTATTTTTATTTTCTGAAACGGGTTTTCATTTTTACATTTTTATTTCTTAAGATACGTTTGCCTGTTTTCATTTTCAATTATTTTCATGTTTATTGAGTGTCTAATAATCATCTTAATAAATTTTATTGAATTATTAATATTTTCTTTTCAAAAAGAAAATAAAAGATATTTAAGATTAATAAAATTGCCATTGCCTACCAATTTCTGGAAACACTGAAAACAATATTTTTGTTTTTAGTTCATTTCAGGACATATTTTCAGTGAAAACACTCTCAATTTACTAACCAAACATGTTTTCAGGACTGACGACGAAAATGAAAACAGAAAATAGCTAAATCACAAGTCTTAGCATGGGTGATTTCTCTTTGCAAGTTAGACTCTTCTAGCCTATTTACTTCTGTTCTTCTAAACAAATTTGCAGTGTTTTAGTTCCAGACTTATTTCGTGGAAACCCATGGGCAAAGGACAGGCCAAAGACAGGGTTTGAAGAGTGGATTGCTAGACAAGACCCAGAGGCGATTGCTAAAGTCACATCCACATGTACAAAATGGATGGTTGATGAATTCATGGCTGCAGGAATTTCTAAAAAGCTTGGCATAATTGGTTTCTGCTTTGGAGGAGGTCGAGTGTTGGAGGTGCTGGCGCGAGACCAAGGTGTTAGTTTTGGCACTGGAGTTTCCTTTTATGGTACAAGGATGAATAACCTAGCTACCTCCGATATAGAAGTTCCAGTACTGTTTATCTTAGGGGACAATGACCCACTTTGTCCTGTGAGTCAAGTGCAGAATATTGAGAAGAGAATTGGTAAGGGCTCTAAAGCAGTGATATTTCAAGGTAGAGGTCACGGATTTGCACATCGTCCTGAATCGCCCGAAGAAGATATGGATGCAGAACAGGCCTTCATTATTATGAGAGATTGGTTATATGATAGTTTGCTTGTATAGAAATCAATGATTTTAGAACATATATATGCACATATATATATATATTAATGTCTGTGTGGTCTCACTTGTCAACTCTCAGCCTCCTTACCAATTTTTCTTGTTTCTTCCTTTGATTGAGATGTAAAATGATTTCATCAAAACTTTAACAGTGAAACAGTAGAGAGTACATCTGCAATGGTATAAAAACAAAGCAAACTAAGTAGAGATGTCAATTTGACCCAAATCTAATAAAAGCCCGTTATTTTTATATTATGTTGTCAATTATGTTAATTATATTAATTAATAATTTTTAAATGTATAAAATTTATATTTGTTTTTTCGGGTCAATGGAATGGATTTCGGAGCCATAGATTTTTAAAAGGGCAAACATGAAAATTTTAATAAAAGCACATTCGTAATTAGATCCAGAGAGAGACTGAATCTTTAATTTCGAGACTAGAGTTGAGGAGGAAGAGCCCGCTCCATTGCCATCCCTAAAACTAAGAGGAGCCTTACAAACACCACATTCCATGAACCAAAAGAAAATTATCCCCTAGGGAAAAGAAAAATGGAAAAGAAAAGAGTGAAAGAAGATGGTCTTTATAGATTCATTTTCTTGATAAATAAATACTTATTTGTATTTTCTTGTTTAAATTAATGTAACTGATGAATATGTCAAAATCCTAGCCTCTTACCATGATGAGTCTCAGGCATTCAACAGATGATAATTATGGATATGTCAATTCAATTCAGGTAATCTTCCCACCAAAATTAATTTGAACTAATTTTAGAAATGTTTGAGAATTATATGATCAGATTTACTTTTTTCTTCTGACTGGTATATGAAGGTGAAAGAGTTGAAATAGAGGATATATTGCATATATTTGAATAATTTGTTTATAGGCCGTTTAAATTGGTTGTTAGTTTTACATTTTAAATTTTAAATTCAATCTACATATTTAAAAGGAAGGGTGATGAGACTTTTTTTTTTTAACAAGATACACTAACTTTCAACTAAATTTTTGCAACTTAAACTAAAAGCTAAATCTATTTTGGTTTTTTGTTTTAGAAAATAAAACTAAATAGTTTAGAAAATAAATAAAATATATATATATATATTAACTCTTTTTTTAGTTTGAAAAAAACTCTATTTTTGTTATATTTAAAAATTAAGAACATAAAACTCAAAATCACCCCGATCAAGCCATTAATTATAGATCCCTGGAAGAAGATACTAGGTATTACATGTGCAAAGGTTTGACAATGATAGGAAGGCTATGTTGTGGCTGCAATGAAAGGTTGTTTGCTGGTGCATGTTTATAGTCAGGGAAGAGGGACCGAGAGAACCTTTGAAGAATCAAAGCCATCACCATCTTCGCTTCTAGCATAGCAAAATTCTGAGCAATGCAGGTTCTTGGACCAACTGAAAATGCAAGTAGAGCATTTGAGTGTTTTGCAGCTTTGGAAACTACATTAACGAATCTCATAGGGTTGAACTTATTTGCTTCTTCACCCCAGTATTCCTTGCTCAAGAGTTGACAGCACCAATATAAAGAAAGTGTAGAAAAAGAAAGAAGTGTATCTCACACGTTGGGCTTGAAAGAAAATACTGGTGTAGCTGAATTGTATTTTCATCTCTGTATTATAACTCTGAAACATGGACTTATATACTTGTCCAATTCTAATCAAAACCATTCATCTCAATGTATCAGCTATCATACACGTGGAGTAACAGACCAACCACCACAACTAATTCTAACTACTTATAACAAATCTAGTTACCTCTAACCACTTCTAGCTTAGCTTAACATCCCCCCTCAAACGAACTGGGGATGCCTTCACAGTGAGTTTGTTGCAATTTGCTAGAAATGATGTAGAAGAGAGAGGCTTGGTAAAGACATCAGCAACTTGGTCATAAGATGGAACATGGCATATGCATAAAGATTTTGCTTGGACTTTCTCTCGCAAGAAATGATGGTCAACCTCTATGTGTTTCATTCTCCCATGCATGATAGGATTAGCAGCAAGATAGGTAGCACTAATATTATCACAGAGCAATAGTGGTACTTTAGGGGTTTTAACATGCAATTCAATAAGTAAAGATGTCAACCATTGAAGTTAAGCAGCTGCATTTGCTAAGCCCCGATACTCAGCCTCTGTGCTAGATCTTGAAACAACCTTTTGCTTTCCAGAGGTCCAAGAGATAGGATTAGGACCTAAAAACACCACATGTTTGCTAGTACTTCTGCGATCATCAAGGCAGCCAGCCTAGTCAGCATTAGTGTAAGCCAGCAGTGATAAGTGTAGGCTTTTGCTGAGAAAAATGCCATGAGTGGCAGTTCCTTTCAAATATCTCAATATCCTCTTTGCAGCTTGGAAGTGTGTATCCGTAGGTTGATGAAAAAACTGACACAGTCTGTTAACACTATAAGCAATGTCTAGTCTAGTAATGGTGCAGTATTGTAATGCCCCTACAACACTCTCATATAACGTAGCATCAGGAAGAGGTTGTCCCTCAGTTGCTGAAATGATCTTGGAACTAATCATTGGAGTTGCAATAGGTTTGGAATTCTGCATACCAATTTTCTATAACAAATCAGTAATATATTTAGACTAAGACAAGTGTAATCCTTTAGGAGTCCTAGTTACTTGGACACCTACGAAGTAATGAGAGTACCAAGATCTTTTAGAGAAAAGCTATTGTGTAGAGTTGTGGTTAGTTCTTCAATAAGGGGTAGAGACGAGCCTGTTAAGATCATATCATCTACATAAACAAGCAAATAGAGAAGCTGATTTGATTTTGCAAAAATAAAAAGGTTATTATCAGCTTTTGTGCAACAGAATCCCCATGCAAGAAGTGCTTGTTTCAACTTATTAAACCATGCCCTTGGAGCTTGTTTGAGCCCATATAACGCCTTGTTCAACTTACAGACATGACTTGGGAATTTGGTATTTTCAAAACCTTGTGGTTGTCTCATAAAGATTGACTCTTCAAGATCTCCATTCAAAAAGGCATTGTTGACATCTAGTTGTTTGATAGGCCAGTTGTGAGCAACTGCAACTGTGAGGACAATACGTATGGTTGCTGGTTTAACCACAGGACAAAAAGTCTCAAAATAGTCCAAACCTTGGGTTTGAGTATATCCTTGTGCGACTAGTCTAGCTTTGTGTCTTTCTATTTCTCCTGTGGGTTTGTACTTGACTTTATAGATCCACTTGCAGCCTACAACATTAGTGTTTGCAGGGCAAGGTACTAAGGTCTAGGTATTGTTCTTCATAAGTGCTTGATATTCTGTTTTCATAGCTTCAACCCAATGATCATATTTTGAAGCCTGTTTGTATATAGAAGGTTCTATAGTTAAGGGATTAGCAGTTGCAACATACACTTTGGGTTTGAAAATTCCATTTTGACTTCTAATAGTCATCCTCTTCGGGGGTAACACAGATACTGATGCTTGATTAGCAATAGCTGCAGGAATGTTTTCAGCAGTAGGTTGACTTCCAGTAGAAATATCTTCAACAGTTGTAGAGTGTGGAGAATTTTGCACTGACCCTGTGGTTGCTTCAAGAGTTATAGAATTTGTTGAGATTGGAGACACCCGAACTACACTGATTGAAATTTGTATTGATACTGATTGTTGCTGTGAAGGAATTTTTGAATTTATAGCCTTGAAAGGAAAATTATTTTCTACAAATACTACATGTCTTGAGATGTAAATCCTCTTGGTTTCCATGTCTAAACATAGATAGCCTTTATGACAGTCACTATACCTAAGAAAGCAACAATTTGATGACCTAGGTTCTAGTTTATGAGATCTATATAGTCTTAAGTATGGAAAGCACAAACACCCAAATGATTTAAGAGATGATATATCAGGTTGTTTGTTATCAAGAAGAACATAGGGAACTTGGAAATTTATACCAGCATGAGGCAACTTGTTGATGATAAAGACAGTTGTTTGTACTGCATAAGGCCAATATTTAGTAGGCATTCTTGCTGTTGTAAGCATGGCTAAGGCCATTTCAATAATATGTCTATTTTTCCTCTCAACTCTTCCATTTTGTTGAGGTGTATATGGATAGGAAAATCGATGATTAATGCCCTTCTTTTGTAGATGTGATGTTAAAACTATAAATTCCTTGCCATTGTCAAATTGAACAATCTTAATCTTGTTGTTAAGTTGTTTTTCTGCCAACAACTAAAACTGATTGAATGCAATTAAAGTATCACTCTTAGATTTTAACAAATAGAGCCACATGTATCTGGTAAAGTCATCAACCAATAATAAGAAATAGCAAGTACCATTTACTGAATGACAAGAGGAAGAACCCCACAAGTCAGCATGTATCAATTCTAAAGGTTTTATTGCTTGAGAATATGACTTTACAAAAGGTAATTGATGACTCTTGGCAATTTGACAACAACTACAAATGAGTTTATTTTTTATATTGAACTGAGATAGACCATACAAGGACATGACTTTATTGATAGTTTCAAAGGAAGAATGACCTAATCTATTGTGCCAGGTCTAAAGTTTATTGATAGACTCATTACTAGAATGAGAAAACACCTGAAAGGCAGACAAGGAATTCGCAGAAGTAGACAAAATAGGTTTTGATTGAGACATAGACACTACATTAGCAGTAATCTGTTGAGCAATATTATGAGCTCTTGGATTTGTGGTTTGGTTGATTGTATACATGCCACCTTTAAGCTTTCCTTGAAGTAGAGGCTTTATGGTTTTCTGATCCTTTATCACAAAAAAATTAGGATAAAACTCAAGGTAAGCATCATTATCAAGACATAACTTCTGCATACTAATAAGATTTGATGTAATTTGTGGGACATGCAAGGTATTTTTGAGCAATAAAGGCCTTTTGCTAGTTTGAATTGAAGTCATACCAACACTTAGAAATTCTTAACCTCTTACCATTTCTAACTGTAAGTCTATCTTCATTGTTAAACGGATTATGAAATTGTAGATTGTTCAGGTCTTCTGTCACATGATGTGTGGCTCCTATATCAAGAAAACAAGAAATATCTCCTGCTTCTTCTCTATTTGTCACAACTGTTGTAAAGGCTTGATGATTTTGAGTTTGGCTTGAAGCCTGTTTGGTTTGATGTGCACTATCATATCTGTGCCAACAATCTGCAGCTATATTGCCAAATTTATGACAGATTTGGCATTGAGATTTCTGACCCATCACTCTTCCAGAACCTCTTCCTCTTGTAAACCTTCATTTGTTTGAGTTTGACCTTCCACCATTGCGACCTCCTCCATAATTCTAAAATGGAGTTTTTCTTCCTTTCAACAAGATTGCAGCATTGGCTTGCAAGATAGCTTGTTCTTCAACAGATCTTTGTCGTTCTAACCTTCTCTCATATGTCATCAAGTGACTTTGAACAGATTCAATTGTTATCTTCTCAAGACTAAGTGAAGCTACTAGGGCATTGTAATCTGAACCAAGACCTCCAAGAATAGCCATTATATGATCTTCTGAACTCACTTTTTCACCGATGGCTCTTAGATTATCATACACTTCCTTTACTTTCAGCAAGTAATCCCACATGGTTTAACCTCCTTTCTGAATTGTCTATAATTGAAGCTTTAATTCCATTATTCTAGCAAGAGAAAACATGCAAAACCTTCTGCAAGGGATCCCCAAATCTCATGTACAGTGTTACGGGCCATAATTTGTGCCATGAGAGGTTGTGTGAGGGACGCATAAATCCAGCTCATAACCAACCGATCTTGTCTCTGCCACATGGTGAATTCTGGATTGATGACCAGATTTCCAAATACATCTCTTGTAACTTTTTCTGGACTCGTTCTTGTGCCTTCAAGAATATCTTCTAAACCATTTGCTATAACCACATTAAGAATTTGATTTCTCCAAATGAGGTAATTGTCTTTGCCCAGCTTCACAGTCAGCGCTTGTCCCAGTATTAGAATACTCATGGTCTCCTGATAAGTATGCGCAGCAGCAGCCATTGTTAGATGGCTCTAATACCATCAAGAGTTGACAGCACCAGTATAAAGAAAGTGTAGAAAAAGAAAGAAGTGTATCTCACACTTGGGCTTGAAAGAAAATATTGGTGTAGCTAAATTGTATTTTCATCTCTGTATTATAACTTTGAAACCTGGACTTATATACTTGTCCAATTCTAATCAGAACCATTCATCTCAATGTATCAGCTATCATACACGTGGAGTAACAGACCAACCACCACAACTAATTCCAACTACTTATAACAAATCTAGTTACCTCTAACCACTTTTAGCTTAGCTTAACACTTTCTTCTATGAATTTTTGCAATTGGGATAGTAAGATATGTTGTCTTTAGGGATCAGCAAATTTCTTAATTTCATGTCTTCTGATGTCTTTCTGATTAGCTTAATCAGTGGGCAATACAATATTCACCTAATAGAAGTTCCTCTACAGTTTGTTTCCTTTCAATATTACATATCAAAAGAGGAGGTGGTTTAAGAGTTTTGAAATTGTTACCAGTTTCAGCTTGGACAACATATCTGAGTCGGGAATTTCCATGCAACAGTTTTGTGACACCTCTTATCTAAGTTCTTAGTATTGGACAACTAGAAATCAGACTAAGAAACCTTTTGAGGAATTTTATCAGGAACTTGGTATAAAGAATAGAGAAATAAAGATATATAAGCTTGCTAAAAATAAGAAAAAGAAATTAAGAGATTTTGACTAAGTAATATGTATAAAAGATAAAAGATGAAGAATGACAAGTTCTTGCTATAGATAATGAAGAGAAAGATGAGGGAATTATATTTATAAGCTTTTCAATGATGGACAATGATCAATTAATGATTTAGAAGGATTAGAAATCCAAGAAGACGAACGTAATTTGGCTTACTATCCCAGGATTCAAGTTGGGAGGTAAAAGAAACTCTTAAAAGAATGGATAATGGTAAAGTTGTTGGCCCTGATGATATTCCTATTGAAGTTTAGAAATGCTTAGGAGAACAAGGTATCTTTTGGCTCACTAAGTTGTTTAATGAGGTCTTGAGCTCTAAGAGTATGCCCAATGAGTGAAAGATGAGTATTTTGGTGCCTATTTATAAGAACAAAGCAGATATTCAGAATTGTGTAAACTACCGAAAGATAAAACCTATTAGTAATCCTATGAAATTATGGGAAAAGATAATTGAGTGTCGGTTAAAAGATGTGGCTAGGATTGTAGAGAATCAATTTGGATTTATGCAAAGAATGTCTAAAATAGAGTCTATTTATCTTCTACGAGGGTTGATGGAAAGGTATTAGAGTAAAGAAATAGACTTACACATGGTTTTTATTGACTTAGAAAAAACTTATGATCAAGTATCAAGAGAAGTGCTATGGAGGGCTTTGGAAAAGAAAGGCGTTCATGTGGGTGTGACATATATTCAGATTATACAAGATATGTATGAAGGGGATCTACTAGTGAGAATGTCTTGAGGCGAGACAAAGGACTTTCCTATAAGAATAAGGCTTCATTAGGGTTTAACCTTGTGCCCTTACTTGTTTAATTAGTCCTGGACGTTCTCATTAGGGACATATAAGATATCATCCCTAAATACATGTTATTTGTGGATGCTATAGTTTTGATTGAGGAATCAAATGAATGTGTTAATCCTAAACTTGAGCTTTGGAGACAAGCATTGGAATCCAAGGGTTTTCGCTTGAGTAAGAGTGAGACGGAGTATGTGCATTGCAAATTCAATAGTAGGCAAGATAAAAATGATTTAGAGATAAAAATTGGAAAACATATTACACCACAAGTTTATAAGTTTAAGTATTTGTGTTCAATATTACAAAGTGATAAAGAAGTTAATGAGGATGTCACACATAGGATACAAGTTGAATTGTTAAAATAGAGAAAAGCTTCTGAAATTATTTGTAACCGTAAAGTATCTACTAAACTTAAAGAGAAATTTTAGTATATTGCTATTCAACCAGTTTTAGTATATTGCTATTCAACCAGTTATGCTTTTATGGGAGTGAATGTTAGGCTTTGAAAGTACAACAAAAGCATAAAGTGTGAGTAGCAAAAATGAGAATGCTAAGATGAATATGTGGCTATACAAGAAATGATAGAATACGGAATGATTGCATAAGATGAGATATTGGGTTGACACCTATGAAGGAGAAGATGGTAGAAAATCAATTAAGATAGTTTAGATATGTGCAGAGAAGACCATTGAATGCACTAATGAGAAGAGTTGATTTTATGGTCTTTAGCCTTGTGACAGCGTCAAGAGAAAGACTTAAAAAGATACTCGGGGAAGTTATAAAAATGATCTTATAATTAATAATATTTTAGAAAATTTAGTTTTGAACATAATAATATTATGTAATCTATGTAACAGACCTCATTTAGTAGGATAATGCATGTTATTAAAGTGACACTCTTAGGGATCAAAATAAACTACTAGATTTCAATTTGGTGCAATGAAAAGACTATGTAGTTAGTGTAGCCACCAGTAGTGAGTCATTAAATAATACAAAATTTTACTGTTTAATGGCTCACATTCTATCACCAATATTTTGACAGTAAAAAATACATTTTCGTTAACACACCTACCCCCGAAATGTGTGTATAAAAGGTGAAAAGAAATGGGAATATAGAATATGAATCTCGTAGACCTGTCCAGCAGGTAAACAATGCCAACATTACCAGCAGCAACAATTTTATAGTGTCATTATGGGGTCAAGAAACTATTCATGGTTGCAGCTTAGAATGCAACCGGAGGCAGAAGAATATAGATTGCTTTGACTGACTGCCGATTCCATCAAAATGGATTATAATATATGAGTTGTGCTACATGGAAATCCAGTTATGCATATTTATTTTTATATTTTTTCTTTTGTGATATACTTTTTATATTTTTAATTTTTTTAATTTACAATTTTATCTTTACAATCAATTCACATATATGAAGTGTATACAAATAATAGTAGACATAGCATTTTTCATAATATATAACTCAAAATCAATTTTTTAAGTATTTACTAAAAATTTACACAAAAGTAAAATATATTTTTTGTCTTTTGTATTTAGTGGCTTAATTAAATTTACCCCATACATTTTACAGTTCTCAAATAAATCTTTCACGTTATCAAAATATACCAAGTAGAACCCTCTGGCCATTTCTATTAAGCAAGGTAAATAAAACTTTATGAAGTACATCGTTAAGGGCTATGTGGCACATTATTTGAAATTACACTATTCTCGTTCCTTCCTAATGATCTCTCTTTCTCTTTCTCTCTCTCGTTACTAAAGACAACAAAAAGGAGCTATATGAACGAAGATACAGAGTTAAAAATTTATCGATCACCAAGAAAACTGCAATGAGCATTCGTTTCGAGTTATGGATGTTCAGTGTTTTAATTAAAAATACTTGAAATTATACAAATTAGTTCAAACCAGTTAAGGGAAGAAACTAAAAATTGTTAAAAAAAAAGCACAAAAGGCAACTTGTTCTTCATTAATTCAGAATAGTTAAAAAAAAAAAAGAGGAATATTTATAAAAATCCTAGTAATTTCCCACTGACAACTAAGCATTCTTAGGCCAAAAACCCATAATTAATATTGAAATTCAAAGACTCATCATAGAGAAAAAGAGAAATTTCAGCAAGAAAGAACCAAGAAGCGTGCCTTATATAAAGAGAAGCAAAGAGACTTCACACACAAATTGGAACAACAACCCATGCAGGTTTTCACCTTGCTTTTAACTACCACGCTCTCAAAGCTTTTCAGGCGAGGCAGCTTGATGGGTTCGACTTTTTGACCCAAACCATAATAAAGACAAGGGATGAATTTTGTGTGTGTTTTTTCTAACCGAATGTATTTTCTTGTGTGTTTTAGTTTATTTTGGTTGTTATTTGTATATAACTAGGTCTTCTTTTGTCCTTTGTATTTTAGCTCAGTCTTTCAGGCTAAGCAAAGATGCGCCAATATATGATACCTTTGATTGTTTTTTTTTTTAATTTGTTTGAAGAGTGCTAATTTAACTAGGGGTATTAATTAACACATACCCTATTTTTAATGAACACACTACCCCACCTATTAAATTTACTTAAATAATTCTTATTAAAATGAATACACTCCCTCATTTACTTCCTTTCATTAGCTTCAAACGGCTCCCATTTCTTTAAAAAATTGTTGTGACTACTAAAAAATGGCTTTATAGTTGTTTAAGCATGACCAAGATTTCTAGAACATAAAACGGTTAGAGAGAGCTGTTTAAGGACTTGGTGAAAAACTAAAATAGTTAAAGTGGCTCTTTAAAGCCATCTAGGTGCAAGAGTGTGGCTTGAACACTTGAAACAGCTATATAAAGTCGTTTGGATAATCATATGATGCATATAAATGAAAATGATTGTCTAGCGCCATTTGGGGACACATTGATGGTTTCACTTGTAAATTGGTGGGTTTTTTTTTTTTTTTAACTTTATATTATTAATCCATATCATAGTTGTTGAATTTGATGTTCTATTTCTCTATTTTATGGGTTTGTTATTGTATAGCTTGAGATGAACTAAACACAATATCATGGATGTGTTAAAGGATCAAAACTAATGAATGACTCTTTACAACCGTTCAGGGTCCCAATACTATAGAGTAATTTGAACCATAAATAGAGCCATTTAGCAATGTCATATTCACTCACTACATCATATTAACACAGATTGATAAACGGCTTTATACAATTATTTCTAGTATAGAGCCATTTAGCACAACTGGTTCACATACAGAGTGACAAATGGCTCTTTATAACCATTTATGGTGTTGGTAGGGCAGCAGAAAGAGGTACGGTAGTGTCGTGTGCTATTGTCGGACAAGGTCAGTCCCTCGCGTGGGTGCTTCTAGTCGGTGGCTCTGGATGAGTGTCTTCATGTGACTCGCAATGGAGGTCTTTGTAGGAGGTGATGAAGGGGAAAGGAAAAGAAATGGGGGAGTGTGTGACTAAGGTTTCAGGCTTATCAAGAAGAGATGGGTGAGTGTTTGGGTTGTGTGAGAAGGAGAGGGTAATTTAGGTAATAAAATAGGTTAAATTTAGGTGGGGGAGTGTGTTCATTAAAATGGGATGTGTTAATTAAAATCCTTTAACTAATGCTCCTAAGCATTGTTAAAACTTTGATATATTAAAAAAAAAATTTGAGATAAATAGTATTTTAGTAAATAACTAGTGGGTGCCCCACACAATGTGTGGGCACAAACTAATCAAAGAATTAGGAGATGTGGCATATTATGAATAAATTAAGTATTAAAGAAGCTTGGATTAGTATTATAATAATTATATTAATTTAATTTTTATATTTTTACTAATTATAAGGGTTAGGAAATTAGAAAAGATATTCAATCATAAAAGTTGGAGTAAAATAAACATTTTACTCTTAAATTTATTGCTAAATTTAATTTTGTCTTTGACCTTTCAAAGTTATCATTTTGACTCTCAATATTATATAAATGTGTCATTTTGAGTCCTAAGTCTATCACAATTAATATAAGTGAACGGAAGACATTGATATAATTATTAACTGCTGATGTGTTACGTTAATTGTCACTCTACCACACGCATTATACATCTACTGTGTTTATATATATATATATATATATATATATATATATATATATATATATATATATATATATATATATAATAAAGGGAGCCATTAAAAACAAAACGCCTATGTTTCGGATGCATCAATCGGTAGGATGTATTTATGAACAGATTAGAACAGGGAAAAAAAACATAAATTAAAACTACTTCCATGGAGATGGTGGATGCTCGTAGCTAAATGGTTCCTTTCTTTTCCCACCAAACACATAACTTGAGGGTTGTGGAATGGTGTTCACACGCTCCTCCAAAGCCCAGCTCTGACCAAGAAAAATTTGCAGTAGACATTGCTCTAAGAACACTTCCTTTGGGGCCATAGTTCACTGCTTCCCTAGTAGTTCTAAGCTATAAAGAGAAAAGAGAAAATAGAAAAGTTATTCAAGCACTTCAAATCACGATTAATTTGTAATATAAACTAAAAATCAATTATATGTTCCAGTAGGAAAACTATATTTTTTTTTTGGTCCTCCCAGATAAAGATTGCCAAAACTACATAAACAATGAATTAATAGATGCTATCAATGCAAATTGAAAGAACAAATAGCAACTGCAAAGGAGATTTGACAAGCTACCTTGTCACTTTATATTTCGTGCCTGCTACTTGCTGATTTACAGATAGCTAACATACCGATATAGAATAATGACTTAGAGAAAAAAAAAAAAAAAAAAGTTTGATTTTGAAATAACATATTTATATAATGATAAGGATGAAAATGATAATTTTAAAAAGTTATGGACAAAATTAATTTTAGTAAGAAGAAAAAATATATTTTATTCTAAAATTTATTAGTAATTATTTTGCCTAAAATTGAAGTTGGAGTTACTGTCACTTGCCACAGAATAGGAACATTGAGGAAGCAACGGTGGCGGTGGTCCCCGAATTAGTGGGGGTGGAAGCGGCGGTGGAGGTGTGCCGTCGTATAATTTCAAGGCTGTCAATCTCACGCGGCCAGGACTCGAGGAACAGATTTGTTTGGTCTCAAACCAAAAGACTTGCAACGTGTCGCACACCGGACCGTCAAATTGATCCAACGACTGAAATACTTGTAACTTCAGCTGAATTTTATCGACGCCTGCCTCCTTCGATTTATATCGGCCTTGGACCTTCGTGCCGGCGTTTCGTCGGCAAATTTCCCAATTGCAGCCACTTCTCAACTCTCCATCCGAAGAGTTCTGATTAGAGCCACTGTAGCAACAAAATCATATTTGCTCGTTATCGAGCATGTCGAAGTCTCATCGCAATGCCATATTCATCTTCTTCAAAGATACGATTTTCTACTTTTCCTCTTGTTTCTCGTCATCACTCTATATTCTCTGCATCTTTTAAGACCCTGATACATCATATCACGACAGCATTTCAGAAAGAAAACCCGAAACTCATAAATCCCACTATAGCTGCTAAATTTCAACCCACCCATGTTGAACCCATTATTGTTAACCTTCAATCCAACCCTAATTCTGCCATTTTGTTCTTCAACTGGTCTGAGGAACTTTTGGGTCTGAACCATCCTCCAAAAGCTCTGTATGGTCTTCTTCATGTGTTGCTCCAGCGTAGAATGTTTTGTCCTGCTAGACAGGTTTGTGACAGAGTGGTTCAGAAATGTAGGAATTTGGACAACTTTGGTTGGCTATATAATGAAATTTGGATTCATGGTTCAAATTCTGGTCCTGTATATAGCTTTGTGATTGAAAGTTTATGTCGAAATGGGATGGTTGTTCAGTCAGTGCAGTTGTTTAATCATACATCCAGATATGGAATATCATTGTTGCCCTCTGCATTGTTGACTATGGTGAGATCTTTGGTTAATTCAAATCATGTTGAACTGATTCTTGATAATTATGATAAGATGTCTAAATTATTGAAAGCACAACCTTATTATGTGTATCAGTTTGTTATGGATGGTTTCTTTGAAAAAGGTGAAGTGAAATTGGGTTTGAGATTTCATCAAGCTATGATTGAGCATGGCTTCTTGCATGATATTGTTCCATGCAATGAAATTATAAAGGGTCTTTTCAATGAGAGTCAGATTGAAGAGGCCATTGAGTTTTTTAATTTTATATTAGCTGTTGGTCCAAAGCCAAATGTAGTGACATTTAGCATGCTGATTCATGCTTATTGTCAGAACATGAAATTTGAAGAAGCATTCAAGCTTTACAAGGTGATGAAGGAGACAGGTAGAGATCCTGACTTAATAACTTACGGTATTCTCATTCACGGGCTGTTCAAGACAAGGAAATTTGAGGAAGGACTTGGGGTTCTCTCAGTGGCATTCAAAAAAGGCATGAAGTTGGATTTAGTCATCTTTAGCTCCATTATGGATGCATATGTGAGAAGGGGAGATTTGGTAAAGGTTATTGATGTCTATAGATTGATGGTAAAAGATGGAATCCTTCCCAATCTTGTTGTTTATAGCATTCTTATTCGAGGCTTGTGTCAAAGCAGAAGTATTGGAGATGCCTGTGCTGTATTTGGTCAAATTTTGAAGCAGGGTCTCATGCCTTCTATTTTAACCTATAGTAGTCTGCTTGATGGGTTCTGTAAATTGGGATATTTGAGAGATGGATTGCGTATTTACAGGAGTATGATAGCTGAAGGTTATGAACCAGATGTCATTGTCTATAGCTCATTGATAAATGGTCTTTGCAAAAAAGGTATGATGAATGATGCTCTTAGGTTCCTGTTTCAGGCTGTAAGTAGGGGTTTACAACCAAATATTTATACATTCAACACATTATTAGATGGTTGGTGTAGATTAGGTAGACTGAGGGACGGAATAAAGGTGTACAACCTGATGGGCTCATATAATATAAGTCCAGATGTAGTAACTCACACTGTACTTATTAGAGGATTTGTTGGCGTAGGGAGATTGAATGATGCATTGATTCTTTTCTTCCAATCATTGAAGAAGAGTATCCTGCTGGATGTTGTGACATATTGCATCATAATTGATGGTTTCAGCAAGCAAAAGAATATGTCTGGTGGATTGCAGATTTTTAATATAATGCTAATAAATGGGGTAACCCCTGATATTTCAGTATATAATGTTCTTCTCAATATTTTCTTCAAGGAAAGTTGTCTAAAAGAAGCTGTCTTGCTTTTCGAGAAATTGAATGAAAGAGGGCCAAAACCTGATACGGTAACCTATAACACAATGCTTTGTGGATATTGCTCCTTACACAGATTGGATGAGGGAACTCAACTCTTCAAAAGGATGATGTTAGGACGACATAAGCCTAATGCTACCACATATACTATTCTTATTGATGCTTATTGTAAAGAAGGGCGGATGAAGGATGCATTTTTAATGTTTGAGAATATGTTGAAAGATGGTCCCATACCTAACGTGGTAACATATAGTTCTCTAATGGATGGTTACTTTAAGTCTCAAAATATGAATAGTGCCCTTGAGCTTCATGAGGAGATCCTTAGAAACCTTTCTCCTAACATAGTCAGTTACAGCATCCTCATTGATGGCCTATGTAAAAGGGGACTGCTGGAGGAAGCATCACTTGCATTTCATTGTGCTATAAATAGGCGTTTGCTACCTGACGTCATTGCATATGGTATTCTGATCCATGGTTACTGCAAAGTTGGGAAATTAGCTCAAGCACTGATGTTGTGTAAGGATATGTTGATGTGTGGCATCATGCCTGATGATCTTATAATGAGAACCATTACAAAGTATTATCGTTCATACAGTCAATCAAAGCTTCTGAGGTCAATATAGGAATTTGGAGATCTTTGCTTTGAGGGTATGTAGGTTGATAATATTAGCCTGAGTATTGCTCATCTATCTAGGCCTGGATGATAGGTATGATTCATTCTCTTAATCACAATTCTGCACCAATTTACTAATGTGATTGTAATACTATCTTATACTCAATCATATTTTCAGCAAAATATGTTTAGTTTTTAGTAACAAACAATTTTGTAACTTTTGGCTTCTGGGAATGCTTATAATGAGTATTGGGCAATTATATATATGTATACTTCTTATTGTATATTATTATTTTTCATCAGGAGTGGTGACATCTTGGTTGTTTATATGATTCTGCTTTTAAAGTGGACACCTTTATAAACTTATCTAATATGTTTGAGCATTTCAACTTCCAAATACTGAAGGTATTTTGTATTTGTTATTTTCTTCATGGTTTCACTTTGTTATCTTACACTTTTGGTTTTCTTTCCTTGTTTGGATGATGAAGTCCCTTCCCTTGTTTTGCATAGCAGGTTTGAATTGAGTGTCATAATATGGACATCATAAAAATTTAACTTACTTATCAAGTGGTAAAGCTGGTACTTTTTGTTTGCAATTGCATTTTAACAAAACGTGTCCTGAGTCCAAATAAATTCATGGTTTGGGACTTTGTTATATAGGTACTTACTTTTAATCAAGAAACTGCTTAAATGGGTAGTGAGCCAAGTCTCATCAAACGTTTACTTATCCAGTAAAATGTGATAGCTGTAGCTATAAGCTACAGAGGCTTTATTTCTTGGTTGACAAATGTAGAGTTAACTAATTCTGTGAGAAAATTACTATTTATCCACGTACTGTTAAACCATTCATCATACTTACCCTGCTATCAGACACTTTGCTCACTTTGTATTTCTCGTTTGCTTGTCTTAACTTTTCTGTTAACTGTTATAACTTTTATAGTGAGCTTTCGTTAAGAAGCTTTTTTCAGTGCTTATTTTCATTATAAACATTTTCTCTTTTTCTCTTTGATTATGTAAAGAAAAGAAGTTTAGGACCTTTAGATAAAAACCTGATATGACATATTTTCTGATAGAATGTGAATGGTTTAGAAATTAGTATCTAAATTTCAAACTACGGAACCATTGGTAAGAAAAATAAATATTTTATACTGCAATGGGCATGACAAGTTCATCAAATTTATAAGTTGAAGCTCTATTATCAAAGTAATAACTCCTTTTTTGACCCAAGTACGATAATAAACTACTAGCAGAGCTGAAGCAAGAAGCTCAGATCCTACTGGATTTTATATTGATATAAACATTTTGCTGTTTAGGTGTCTTGTGTCTTTCTAGTTATGATAGAATGTATTAGTATCCTATTGCATGGTGACTTGCTATCTTACTCTAAGGAAGCTGGTCAGGTTTTGCTATTATGAGCCATTTTTGATTAATGACAACATGACACCTGTAAAGGTGACCCCTTGAATGCTTGACACCTCAAATGCGGTGCTAAAATGCACCTAATACAAACAAAAAATTGCTTTGTGGGTTAAAAAATGTAACCTGGACCTTTTGGTTCTTTTGCTGGGTCAGATTTTGAATTTCAAATCTCTTCTCTCTCATGTTTTCTTTCTCTTTCTCAACCAAAACATGCACGGGCTGACATTTTTCTCAACCAAAACCCACCGGTCCTCTTCCTGTTTCCTCCGTTTTTTTCCTTCTAGGTTTGTCCTACTCCTTTGGAAGAGTTTTTGGGTTTTCGCAGTTTTAATTTCAAACCCTCACCTGAAAATTGTCTTGCCGCTTTTGGCTGGGGTGCACTATGTTGAACGATAGAGAGGATTGGGTTTGTGCTCTGCCCTGGTTTGCTAGAAGGAAGACCATGCTCTGCACTGGGAAGAAATGAGAGTTTGATTTTTTCGGTGACTCAATATGCCCCTTTCAACTCCATTTCTCCTGGGTCAGTTCTATGAACTCTTCATGCAGGTTAGTGGTTTTCTTTTTACTTCTGCAAATAATCCCTTTACCTCCTTATCTGCTGATTTTAGTGATGGGTTTTCTTTCTCTTCTCCCACTCTTTGGAGTTTCTAATTTTGGGACAATATCAACCACTACATTCAGGATGCTATTTGAGCTCTTAAAATTAGAAATTATTTCATTGTGATAGCACCAAAGGAAGATAGAAAATTTAAGGTATACCTATATCTAATCTAAAATTTCCATAACTTCACATTTTTTGGTTTCTTCTTTCCATTTCCCTTTTCAATTGACACCTTCATTATTTTTCTATTTTATATGACGGTATTGCTGTGAGAAATTTTTGTTAAGTATCAGACAATGCAATGGGTTCTTTAATCACTGTTGTTATTATTAGTACAGGACATTGAGTTGTTCATGCTGCTATATACACCAGTCCAGAGGTTCATGCTACTCTTACCGCTCAGTGATCCATTCCCTAGGTATGTATTCTGGGTTAGCATATAATATTTAATATTTAAGGTTTCTTTTTCCCTGTGTTTTTGATGATTGGATTTGAAAATTGTCAAATTTGTTCCTTTTGAGAATGATTCCTCAGAGTTTTATAGAGATTATATGTATTAGGGGCTAAATCAAGGCATGATTCTTTAAGATCTGGCTAAAACTGCATTAAAAGCACTGGGTACTGCATTCTTATGCTAAGCCAATTAGCATTGCTTTTCTTCTATTTGCTTAGAATAAATATTTACCTGCTATTTTGGCATTTGGTTGAATATGCATACACTTTTCAGTTGTTGGCATTTGTTTTGGTTGAATATGTACCTGATGAGTAGTTGATTGGTCTTTAGTCAAGCTGTGGCTCCTTTTTCAATGATATAGTCAAGCTTGTGAAGCATGTGTACTGGGACCAAGTCAAGACGTGGTTTGCCCAGTATATATTTGTCATGAACTGTCCTTTTCAGTCATTTCCTCAACCTACAGAAGAACTTTTGGATAGATAATAGAATCCTGTTCTTTGTAATTGCAGATATCCTGTCATCAACAACTTCATAGGGTCCTTTGGAACATTGTAGGAACCATGAAAATCTATATTTTCATGTTCAGAATGCCCCAACATCAAGAAGCTCCAGTTTGCAGCTTCAGGTACCAGTTCTAGATAGCTTGCATATCTCTCTGTTGAATTTTTTTCATATATTTTTGGAAAAAAAAAATGAAAATCTAAAATACTTAACAGACATCTAAAATATGTGAAAGCTTCAATTTTTTGTCCGTAAATAGGGGAACATATAGGGATTTCACCCTATATTGGGGGAAGAGGGTGTACACGGGTTCGGACCCTTGGCTAATGAGCTAGTAGAGCCTTATAAGACTTTTGTAAAATGCTTCATTTTAAGAGCCACTATGCTGTGTTTCTTTATTCTTCACTTTTAGTTGCAGAATTGGGTAGTCTGTACTTTAACACAACTAAATTTAGGCATGTAGGAAATAGATTTGCTTATGTTTTGGCTTTGTCGTATTTTTGTCATGTTTGCATTTGAGCCGTTCATGATTTTGAATCATTAAATAGGTAGCAATTGCGACACACACAAGATAAGTAATGGACGGCTCAAGTATGAAAATGACAATTATGTTGGTAGCAGGAAAATGAGCAAATCCAAATCCAAAGTTGTTGAATTCTGAGAATTTAACCTTCTATTACGTCACTCCTTTACTTTCTTATTGAAGTTTTCCTTGTACACTTAATGCAATCCATAATAGGGAGCATGTAATGACTGCAAGGTTTTTCTCATGAGTATAAGCTTATTTTATGCTCAAGTGGATTTTCACGATGGGATTACATGGTGGTTTGAAAAAATTGAGACCTGATTCAACATGGGGTTTTTTTTTTTTTGAATAAATTCTTTATAATTGGAAGCAGTGGCTTATTATACGAAGATTAAAATTTTAATGGTGAGATGCAAGGATGATTAGATGAGCAATCAATCTTCAGATATTTTTAATTTCTAAAAAGTTCTTAGTTTAAAATGTTAAAAATTAGTCTGTATAATTTACAAATGTTTACAAAACTGTATGGAAGCATAATTAAACCCTTTCTTTTTTAATTTTTGCTTCTTGGCTTCCTTTCCTTCCACTTTCTTTCCCAATTTTTATTTATTTTTATAATTGAAAATATAGATATATGTAAAAATTGATTGTGAAATATGAAACATAGCAATATTTTTCATGAGGGACAAAATATTCTGTCTCTAATATTGTCCTATATTCTGTTTTATATCGTAGTTTGACTAATCATTGCCTCGTTGGACAAGATTCGGGACAGGGTATAACATTTTAGGGTTCAGATGTTGTAAAAATTCAGATTCATCAGCCTTGAGGCAGAGACTTCTTAAGAATCTATACATTTTAAAAATTGATATTAGATGAGTAAAGGGGCTGGATATTAGATATATGCTTGCTAGAATTTTTGTAAAGCAGAAAACATTCACGACTTCAGATTGTATGGGGTTTTGTGGTTGAAGCAAAACAGTTCAGGCAATTTGGCAAATTGACCAAGAATATGCAATTTTTGAACTGTTTTTTATAATTCACGAATCTTGGAATTTAAAATTGAATTCATATACCAAATGCCTCTAAGTAAGAAAAGAGTTAGATTTGAAACAACTTGGAATGAAATGTGTTGTGACTCGGAAAGAGTGAGGGAGAGAAATGTGTTACGGTGGCAATGGGTTGCCACGCCAGAATTCCAATTTGGTGGGGGTGGAGGTGATGGATGTGAATTGGGGTTTTCTATCGAGTTGGGATTGTGGGGGTGGAGTGTTGGCAATGAAAGAAATATGGGTGGGGTAATTTTGTTGAAGTAGAAACAAAAAGGGGAAGGGGTTAAACGTAAAAATGGGTGTTAAAAGGAATAAATATTATTATTTCACTCACTATAAAAATTGAATATTGAAATGCCCATTATAAGCATCGTCCAAGCTATTATGTGGAATTCAAAGCCTATTACGAGAAATTCAATCTAAAAGGTTAAAAGAAATATCAAGTACATTTTAAATTTAGACATATATAAATTATTATTGTCTTTAAAAAGTATTAAATATGGGTGTGCTTAAGAGGAGCCTCCAAGGAAGAGGTCTTAGGATGGTCCATCAATACTCAAAAGAAATAAGTGCTTGCTAAGTTTAATTATATTTTAATAATTACTTTTCTATAAAAATATGATGGACCCAAGAAAACAAACTACACTGTTATCTTTTTACATATACATCACAAGGCAATTGCCATTGTTGAGGAAGTATTCCACATGACACCCCTTTTGATGATTCCTAGATGTGATGTGTCGAAGTGGCCCCTTTGGAAAAAGCAATCACCTAACTCTTTTGGGCATGGTCTTTACCTCATGAGGTAGCTTCACAGTCTAGACTAGGGCACCTCCTTGGCTATCCCTTGAGATCAAAGATCTAGGTCCTTACATCCCCAATAGTGTGAGCACAGTGCTTAGAAAAGTTTTGCTCATGGAAGCACCGAGTAGTCTTTAACAGCTCACATGTAGCGACTCTTTAGCACGAAAACTTTTTTGGGTTAAGCAACTCGGAAGGCTTTAGGTCAAGGAAGCCAAACCGTAGAAGTTTTTCTCAATAACCTCTCCAGGGACTTCCATAACGATCTAAGTGAGGTTGAGGGACTCTTGCTCCAGCAACTGATGTGGCACGTAAATAATCTCACCTTATTCGTGATTAGACTTTTTTGACGTTGTTTGACTTCCTTGACACTTGATTAATACTTGTTAATCCTGCTGAAGCTCTTTTCCTTATGCTTCCATACCACCCACTTCCACTATCTAACAAAAATTGCTTAACTTCCATGGCACCTCTTCAAAAAGTACAGCTTCAACTTACCTTTTTTGTTGTGCCCCTGTGAGCACAATAGCACTTGTTAGTCACGCCATACCAATCAGTTGCACCCATTGACTTCTAGTAACTTCCATGCAACTCGTGGCTTCACTTCTGTGATGCGCCTTCCACGATTCCAATCAGCCCCCCTGTGACCCTCATCTTTCTCACTATAAACATCCCTCCAAACCACCATTAACGTGGACCTTGCTATCACTATGTCTAAATACCCCTGAAACTAGCACCATCAACAACCATTAACACACACCTTGCTGTTACTATGCCCAAGCACTGTTAAAATCCACACTTCACCATTTTTCTCTTCATCTTCATTACCATTAAAACCACCTTGCTGCTACTCTTTTAGAACACTCAGAACTCACACTCCACCATTTTTAATCATCTTTCTCATCTCCATAGCCTCATTTTCCTTTATTTTTACACCATCACAAACCATCTTCACCAACATATTTCATACTCCATTAATCTCTTCTGAAACTTCACTAAAGAATCAAATTTTACCATTTTTCCACCATTCTCTCGTCACTTTCTCATCTCCATAGTTACACTTATCTTCTTCTGAGATACTAGCCCCAAATTCAATCCTTCATAAACAAATTTAAAACTCCATTACTATTACTCTACAAAAGTACCACCAAAGCCCACTTCATTAATTTTTATCATCTTCATCACTCCTACAAACACAACTCAAGCTTTATTGTCGTTACTTTGTTGAAGTTTCACTAGCTATCATACTTCACCATTTTCATCACATTCATAGCCCCTGCATCCTCGTCCCAACATCATTACTATATAGAACCAAGCTCTGCTTTTCTACAACCTTACTTCTACGAATTTAGGAGTGATGTTGCAGCTTTGACTGAACAATTCTTGGTGCTAAATCAGCCCTGCAGAAGGCCATTCACCCTAGCAGCGCCCTCAACACACCTAGATGCCCCTCTCAATCGTACAAAGTACTTGACTCATTCACCATCTAGGCCCTCAAAGGCCCACGCTCTTCCGTGACAACAGTTTCTCCTCGGTGCTTACAATCTTCAACATAAAACTGTTAAAACACTCACCATATGACCAATTTAGTTTGTTATCATGGTAGTTCTGAGCTTTGTCCTTAATTACCATGAACCTCATGAAACAAGTTTGATGACTGGCAACATATCTTACATCTAAATACTTTTTAATTGTTTCTTTCATCCAAGGCAAGATGAAACAAGGGGGTTAGGACACAAATCAAGACAACACTTTATATAATTGAAACAGGACAAAAAAAGATTTCGGGATTAAATCAAGATGAAATTTTTTGTCTTGGTTTATCTTTGGGATAGTCCTGTCTTGGCCCAGCCCAAGAGCACCCATATTAATTCTAATCTTTTAGAGAACTAGCTATTTCTCCTTAAGCTATGCATGGATGGAGAATTAAATACCCTTTTATTTGGTAAAAAAAACTAGTCATAGTTAAGATTTTTGACAAATAGAAAATGAGATAATTTTAAAGTAGATAGGTAACATTGAAGGAAAATGTCTCTATTTCTTCCATGGCACCATACAAATACACATGAATTGGATATAAGGTACAATGCTCTCGCTCTTAAAACTACCTAAGATGCCAAACAATTTAGATCAAAGTTATAAAAGTCTCACTTAATTACATTAATACTATGTTTTTGTTACCGTATAAAGAAATTGATATTTTTTCATTGAATCTATTATTTGTCAAATTCCTAGTCAAGCATATAAAATATTAAGTCAGAAAGAAGACAAATATTTCAATGGACAAGTTCAGATTTTATGTAAGTGTATATTGTTTGAGCAATGATAATAATATATCTTGCACGAGTATGTAAATTACCACTAGCCATGAGCACCCAAAAAAAAAAGAAGAAAGAAAATAGACAAAACCTGCATTTTCCAATGGATAAATACAATTCAAGCCAACTCCATTGTCTTCAGAAAAGTCAACAACTTGAAATCAATTAATGTAAAAGTACCTAACAAAATTGTGATATTTGTACTAAAATTAAATATTTGTAAGTCAAGAATAAAACATGATTTAGATCAAGATGGAACTGAATATTTCAAAATACTACCAAAAAATACTTATAAATAAAGCAAAAATAAATGAGGAGAGTTCATTTACTCTAAGAATAAGTTTTATCCTACTCCCTCTAATAACTTATTTTAAAACATGAAGTTCAAATATTTAACCATTGAATTGAAAGATTTCATATAACAAATTATACTCGTAAACTTTAAAATTGATAGATACTTTATCTTAGCACCTTATTTTAACGATCGAATTTGCTTTATAATCAACCGATTGATTTTACCCAAAAGACTTTTTTTTTCTTAATTGATTTTAACTGGATAAAAAGTCAAACCTGACAGATCAAGTTAAAACGAGTCATGATTTAGGACAAGTGCCAACGGGTTAGAATGGGTTGAAGAGAATAAAAAATAAAGAGGGAACCTGGTTTGCTGCCCCCCCCCCCCCCCCCAAAACACACTTTTGGATTCACCACCCCCTCCCCATGAAATGATGAAATTGCCCTTACGGGCTAAAAGAAATGCAAGTCCCTCCCCTTCCCCCTTCCCCCTTCCCCTCCCCCGAAGCTGTTATAAGGAGAAAACAATTGCCCACAGCTGATTGGACATTAAAATGGCTGTCCACAAGCATTTATGTCGAAGTCGGCCTTGCACAACATTTTTTTGTGGCCAAACGGCTATATAGAGCCATTTTTTACTATAAATGGCTGTGTAAAGTCGTTTTTGACCCTAGATAGATTTTACTTTTTTAGATGTATAATTAATCTAAAGACAACTTGATAGTAAATGGTAAACTTAGTGGCTTCTCAAAGGCACTTGTGTAAATGAAATCCAAATATCGAATCAATTCTACCACACAATATACTAGGAAACAAGAAGAAAATAGATGAAAGGAAACTATTGCCCATTAACCAAAGGAATGACAAGAGTAATGCCATACACAACAATCTTTTCACTGAAGCGTTACAAATATCATATGGCAATTCCTAAACCTTGGAGCCTCTTAGTTCCTTGGAGTGGGGGTCTGCTCCCATGGTTCCATGGATTGGGGGTCTGTTCCCTCATAAGAAAATGAATCCAACTGCTATCTGGTTGCAGTGAACAACTTATTCATAGCATCATCATTTGCCATTTTCCTATTTTTCATATCCCTAGAACCTTCAAAGCAGCTTTTATTATATGGCTCTCTACCCCGCTTACCCCACTGATGACTTCTCTCATTTTCTGAGTTACCTCCAGAGATTTGTGAATTCCATCCAGACGAATTTGTAGGTTCATTTACCTCGGAGGGAGCAGCAAGTCATGACCTTGTGCCTGCCTCCGGTTCACACATTCTCTAACCTTAGAGGCCATCGGTCGACGACGATCAACTAGCTCTAGCTGCATCTCTGATTACAGGGTTTTTTGTCCTTACCATTTTTCCTACAACAATGTTAACACAAACAATTTTAGATCAAATAAATGCAAACATCAGCTCAACTAGCTCTCCATGGCCGTTTTCACCTCCAAACGACTATAGATAGTCAATTTTCACCCACTTCGGCCCTACATAGCCGTTTGTCAACCCATACACACTCAAGTTGGCCAAAACGGATATCCATGGCCGTTTGAAGAAGCAAACGGCTATGCATGGCCGTTTTCTTCTTGGAATGGCTATGGATAGCCATTTTGGTCTTCCATGGCCGACTTCCCCACCTCCATTTTTCACCATTTATCATCCACATTCCAAATTAACAAACAATGAATTCATGAAGTAAAAGTTGAATGGAAGAGAACACATACCTTCAATTATGCGATGAAGATAGCATCTAAAGCACGCAGCGATGAGGAAATGCAAGGAAGGAAGCTGGCAGCAACGTGAGTCAGGGTGGGGGGGGCTAAGGTTTCACGATGCAAATGAAGAGGGTTTGGGGGAGGGTAACTAATGGGCTCGAGGGGCATCATTGGAATTGTGGAAAATCATTAAAAGGGGGGGGGGTGTGGGGAATCCGAAAGTCGTGGGCTGAAAACCAAGTTCCCAAATAAAGATGAACCAAAACAACATAGTTTTATTAAATATTGATTAAAAATTTTGATAAGTCAGGTTATGGGTACTTATGAGTTGAAAGTAAAAACCCGTTACTGACCATTACAAACTAACATTTAAAATATTTTTAAAACGTTTTTAACCATTAACTTAACTTTAACCGATCCGAATATAACCGAGTTAGGTCAAGTTCACGTGGTTTACAAATTTGTACTCAGCCCTAATCACAAGCCTACAAGCCGTTTGAATATTCCAAATTTCTCATACTATATATATGAGTTACCCATTTTATTGTATGCATATAAACTAAGTCTACAAAGAGATTCTTTGAGGATTCACTTTCAGGTCTCTCAATGCCCATTAATTACTTAGACAAAATAGTACAGATTGTGACTGATTTTAGTTACCTACCATTCAGTATAGAATGAACTAGAATTTACGAAAAATCACAGTTCAATATTAAAACAACCTTCTTTAACAATGCAACTGCTGTTGCAACTCGATTTAAATAAGGAAAGAAGTTCATGCAACACTTTTAAATTTGGCCCAACTTCACACCATTACTTGGGTGTGAAAGACCTCTTCGCAAAAGAACAAGCTTTTTTGTTAGGTTGAGTTGGTGCTGAATTCATTTTAGTCATTTTTTTCTAACCCTAACAGATATTTTGCATAATAATTAATACCTTGTATGGTTACTGTAGAAGCCCAACAAAAAAAAACTCAAAATGAGAAGCTGGACTCGTTGGTGAGACTGTAAATCATCAATTGCAGTTTCTTTCTTACCTTTCTCTCTATTTCTGTATTCCATTTTGCATCAAACATTTGTTGCATATTTACGTCTATGGACACAAGTCAACGTTGAAAATACGTGCCTGACATAGAAATGCTATTGCAATTATTTTTTTGAACGTGTATTATTGTCCTAAATGTTGTCCAAAATTTGGGCTTGGTCCCCAAAATATTGGGTCTGGGCTTGAATTTGCTGGGTCTGGTAATAATTGTGTTATTGAATAAATATAACTCTTTTGCACACTGTGTTACCGCTTTTGCCTGTGACTTCGGTGGTTGAGTTTGCTCTCTCATTGACAAGAGACAGGTTCGATGACTGGTACCACACAACCCAAAATCAATTCCAATTAAAGATTATAGAGGTATTATAAAATATCTCTCTTTTACCCTTTTTCCTTTTTTCTCAATTGCTTTCCTATTAAGATTAGAATTCAGTTGTTTATTTTTAGCAAATTCTATTGGCTATAGATTCTTAATCAGTTTAACCACCTTTTATGTAATTAAATATTATATAATTTTTTTAAAGGAGTATTTTAAGTCTATTGGCTATAGAAGTATTTAAGTCTATTTTAAGGAAATATCTTATCTGAGAGTACATTAAAACTTTTCTTTTGCATTGTTTCACATCATATAAGTTTGGGTGTTTTCAACTACTTAATTCCAAAAATAGTTGCAGCTATATACCCAAATTTTCTAGGGAAGATTTATGACCCAAACTACTACTAATAAAGGGCTATACTCACTTCAAAGATAGACTTTATCAAAAAGATAAATAATTATTCATTAGTGCAAACTAAAGAGATGTACGTCAACTCAAATAGTACATATAAGTCATTAATATAATTTATGGCATTCCTACCCTCAAATTCTTAAATGGTAAGTTGACATTAAAGATTGGTTTTCTAGTTATTTTTTGTGGAATATAAATCAAAGGAATAGCCTATATAATAGAATAAGGTTGATGGTCACACAACTTAAAAATTAGGTACTTAAAAGAAAAAATATATCAAGTAATAAGATCAAGAAAAAGGATAAATATAACATTTTCAGACCAAAACATGCCCTTAAAATGAATTGAGGCAATTCCAAACAAGGATGAGAAGTATACGACTATGAATAGGATTCAGAGAACTGTAAAAATTTATGAAAAATTATTATAAAAAATATGATATTTTGAGTCTTATTAATACTAAACATAAACAAGTAATTAATAATTATAATTTAAATTAATATATTATCATAAATTTAAATTAATCATTTAAAATATAAATATATTCTTCGTATAAAAGTAAATGATTTATCAACAAAATTACTACATTCCTTGTACTCATTATCTTCCCTTCCATTATTAGCAATGGATGAGCAGTCCTAGGTGGACCAATCACTTTGCCAACAACTCAGCATATTTTCCTTCATTTTCCCAATTTGCCCTTGTCATTATTCATATTCAGGAAAATGGCAGTCCCATTCTTCTCGTCAGGGAAGTTTACCCTTATTATTTTCCTTTTGAAACCAGATTTTCCTTCGTGTCCAACGATACAAATCTACAATATTGACTTATATAGAATATTAATATATTTATCATATTATAACCATATATTGCTATTAGTTTTTTAGAGTTTAATGCATTACTTTTTTTTTAATAGATATAAATATAAATTTTTTAATATTAGCTCAAATATTTTTAAAAAATTATATTTAATCTTAAAATATAAAAATATGAATTTTTTTTTTTTTTTACTGATCCCTTTTGTTAGTTGTTCTATGTAGTCTCCTAATAAAGACTATATAGATTAGTAGCACTATCAAAAGTAATTTATCATATATATATGCTTCAAACTTCCTCATAATTATGTTGCAAACAAAAAGAATTAAAAAAAAAAAAAGTGGAAAAGGACATAACGTGTGATAGAAAATGGTATAGAAAGATATTCTTTTATATTAATTATCTTTAGTATGCAACATATAGATTTGTCAGTACTATGGTGAATATAAGATTGAAAATATATGATAAAATATTTTTTTTATATGATATGATAAAATAATCTTGAGACAATTACTATCAATAAAGATTAATTAGAAAAATTTAATTATATCAAAAAAGGAGAAAAATTAAATAACACATCAAAGAGTGAGAAAAATTAAATAATTATTACTGTTTAATATGGTCGCCGCTATAAAACAAAAGGAACTGATTACATATAACTAAATGAAATTTATTGCAATGCATCGCACTAACTCTTTTTGAGATTTGTCATTTTTTTTAAAAAAAAAAAAAATCTGTCGTCTTCCCTTTTGTTTTTAACACAATTAAGTTATTTTTAAATTTGAATAAAAAATGGTAATTTTAGTTTTACTTTAGGAGTGAAGTAAAGTTTATTGAAAACTCATAATAATACTTTTTACTTGATCACTTTTATTTATGATAAAGAATTATAATAAATAAGTAAAAAGGGACCTTTTTTTTTACCAAAGATAAACGCTTATGGAGGGGACAAGATTGGGTGTGAACTCAATTAAATTATTTTTTATTAATTTTTGTTAGAAGAAAATTTTAAAACAAATAAAAAATTTATAAAATTTAAGAAAGAAATAATTCAACACCAAACCCAGTTGGCTTAACTTTTTTTATTAACCCTCTTAAAACTATTATTTGATTAATGAATCTAAGAAGAAATGTTAATTTTTTGTTGTAGCAAAAATAAAATAAAATAAAAATTACTCTCTCTGTTCTAAAATATTATCTTCTTATTATTTTTTTTATTATAATTATTTATTTATAATTTTAATGTAATATTAATGATTTTTTTAATTTTTTACTTTTAACATTCAATTAATAGTCTTTCTCTTATTCACTTATCATTCTTTTTTTTAAAAAAATAATAAATAAAAGTAATTTAATAAAATTATATAGTTTGTTAACCTATTTATTATATTTTTTAATTTTTTAAAAAAACTTTAAACATAAATTATTTTAGAAGAGGAGTTATTAAAAGAGAAAAGAGAATCTTTAGACAAATTATTACGTAGCGTAAAATTTTCGCCCTTTCTGGTTCCAGCATAGGATTCCGTATTGGAATGTCTATAGAAACGCCTTTAACCCTTGTTCCAAAACAAAACATCGCACGCTACCTCTCGTTTTCTCGCTGCTCGACCCTTTTGTCTCTACTCCTTCTGCTCTTTCCTCTCCTGAAATGGCTGACGAAGAATCGAAACCTGCGCCGCCTGTAACAGAGAAAGAAGACCCGTCTCCGCCACAGCCTCCGGCGGAGTCTGATTTACCCACTATAACAACTACTTCAGCTCTTGATTCTGCTGAGAGCAAAGAAGCTCCTCCGCCGCCGGCGTCTGAACCGCCTGTTGCAGAAGCAAATGTAGTTCCGGCGGTGGAAACGCTGGAAGTAGCAGAGAAAGAGCCACCACCTCCGCCGCCGCAAGCAACTGTAGAAGAGACTGATTTACAAGCCAAAAGCTCAGAGGGTGTGGGTTTGGTGGCTCAAGATGAGGGATCGAAGCTGGCCGAAGACAGTAAGATTCCTCAGAATTTGGTTTCATTCAAGGAGGAAAGCAACAAAGTGGCTGATCTCTCTGATTCTGAAAGAAGAGCCCTTGATGAGCTGAAGCAGCAGGTTCGTGAGGCTCTAAACACTCGCCAGTTTGATTTTTCCGCACCCAAAGCATCTGTATCTAATCCAAAATCTGAAGAACGCACTTCAGAATCTGAAAAGAAGCCATCCAATGAGACAAAAATTGAAGAAAACCCATCAAAGGAAGCAGAGGAAGTAGCAAAAGAAGCAGCAACCTCAGCAGCATCCGATGAAGTTTCAATCTGGGGAGTTCCTCTGCTCAAAGATGACAGAAGTGATGTGATTCTGCTCAAGTTCCTCCGAGCCCGAGACTTCAAAGTGAAAGATGCGTTTTTGATGCTCAAGAACACAATTCAGTGGAGGAAAGAGTTCAACATCGATGCACTTGTGGATGAAGATCTTGGAGATGATTTGGAAAAAGTGGTCTTCATGCACGGATATGATAGAGAGGGGCATTCTGTATGTTATAATGTTTATGGAGAGTTTCTAAACAAGGAATTATATCAAAAGACATTCTCAAATGAAGAAAAGAGAACCAAATTTCTCAGATGGAGGATACAGTTCTTGGAGAGGAGTATTAGGAAGCTGGATTTCAGTCCCGGTGGTGTTTGTACAATTTTCCAAGTTAATGATCTTAAAAATTCTCCGGGACCCGGAAAGAGAGAGCTACGAATTGCCACCAAACAAGCTCTGCAATTGCTTCAGGATAATTATCCTGAATTTGTTGCCAAACAGGTTCTGAGAACATTCATTATATGCTCAAATTAGGAATTTTTGTGAACCCTATTTTTTAGTTAATCTCTTTCATGATTGTTAAGTCTTTTGTTGAATGATTCATATAGGTTTTCATCAATGTCCCATGGTGGTATCTTGCATTCTACACCATGATCAGTCCATTCTTGACACAAAGGACCAAGAGCAAATTTTTTTTTGCAGGCCCATCAAAGTCTGCTGAGGCACTTTTCAAGTAAGTAGAGTATCCCATGTTTTTCTAGAATTCTATGTTTGATCAATATCATCTGAAAAGTTTCCTTTTTTTTTTTTTTTTTAATGATTGTTGGGTTTTGCCTTCACTTGATTTAATAGGTACATCTCTCCTGAGCAAGTTCCAGTTCAGTATGGTGGCCTAAGTGTAGATTACTGCGACTGCAATCCGGAATTCAGCATATCTGACCCAGTCACTGACATTCCTATAAAGCCAACCACAAAGCAAACTGTGGAGATCATTATTTATGAGGTGTGATTACATTGCAATGGTTCATTTTGGATTCTTCCATTATGCATTTTTTCATTACATGCTCTGTCATATATGAATGTTAATGATATCTGAATCAACGATCTTTTACTAATGCGGGGTCTATGAATCGCAGAAATGTGTTATTGTTTGGGAGCTGCGGGTTCCAGGTTGGGAAGTTAGCTATAGTGCTGAATTCAAGCCTGATGCAAAAGATGGATATACAGTTATTATCCAGAAGGCCACAAAGATGTACCCTAACGATGAACCCGTGGTGTCCAGTAGCTTTAAAGTCGGGGAACTAGGCAAGATATTGCTCACCATTGACAATCCTACTACAAAAAAGAAGAGGCTTCTCTATAGGTTCAAGGTCAAACCCTACAGTGACTGAGGGAAAGATCAGTTATCTGCAGCATTTCGGTAACTGGAGGAAATTGAAGAGTAAGAAAACATGCATGTCATCATATAAAATCCATCATTCTTTCATAATGTTGATCATGATCATTCTGGCTGCAGATTGGCTTTCTGGTGTAAAATTCTCTTTTATTTTCCTATGATGAGAGGTGTCATGGGTGAGCATTGCTCGTGGTATTCGATTTCGAAGTTGGTTCGTGAGTTATATGTATTACCAGAAATATCTCTCACTTTGGTGGTTGAACTAGAAAATATAAGACCAGTTTAGGAGAAGTTTGGGTGTAAAATTTTGTGCTTGTATTCATCCAGTGTGGAGTTTCCTGTAGTTGTATCTTCTTGTGTCAATGCCTGTATTTAAGTATTTTCGATATCACATATATGTAATACAAGGGATTAAATGAGTTATATATATGCCTGATTTGTGGTTTTCGCGAATCTTCGATTTTATTTGTCAATTCATTAGCTTCTATTGAATAACAGAGGCTGTAACTCTATTTCATCTAAGCTTGTGCAGCTGCTTGCTTCTGTTTTGCAACATTTCTTTGCTGGCTTGAAATTGAACGAGAACAGAGATGCATCATTCTTGTTTATTGTTGTAGAGCTTTATGACACCTTGGGACTTCTGACTTTTGGATGGTCAATATATTGGATGATACATACATATATAAAGGGGAGAGGGGAGTGCAGCACTTTTAATTATATGGGTGTAAATGTAATTTCCTTAGGTGGGGGAGTGCGTTCGGAAAAAATGAAGAGTGCGTTAAGTAATGGCCACACAGAACTGTTGGAGGAGCAAGGTATTTTTTTCTACATGCAACAGTGGTTTCATTTCTGGATGCCTCAACTTGCAACTTCTTGCTCAATGACCAGATCAATAACTTGGCTTTTGTTGTAGGCATTAATTGTTGTTAGAATGAATCTTTTTGTACCTTGTACATAATGCTGCTAGGGTTGCACAAATCATTTGCCTAAGTTTCAAAACTGGGGAGTTATCAGTTGCTGGTGCAGTTTTTTTTTTTTTTTTTTGGGTCCCTTTTGCTATTTAGATTCAAACAGAGAACCCATGGAGGAGAGGTTGTTGCTTAGTGGTTCAGCTTCCTCGTAAGGAACTTGCGGCCATCTTACCCTGGGTTCAAGTTACAGCTTGCATCCCCGTTCTACCTACGACAAAAAAAAAGGAAAAAAAAAAATGAGAACTCAAGCTCTGAAGACAACCTCAATATACTGGTTTGTTCTTGTGACAAGGATGAGGTTGCTTCATTTTTTTCTAGTTTGAGATTTGTTACTAGGTAATGTCATTTTTTGTTACACCTTGGCATCTGAAATTGAAAGTAGTGAATCTTAAGGATTTCATTTCATTGTTTTGCATGTTGAGACAACTTGTATTATCTTGTGCATGTGAGCCCCTTTTGTTCCTTACTGTTTATATCTTCTACACATGCCATTTTGCATGTCTATATATGTCTGCACCTCAATGAATGGATTTTGACAATGACTTTTAGTTGAGACCACACATGATTTAGACAAGTTTTACTTTGAATTATCTGGTTCTGTTACTTGAGACACTTTTTTTTTTAAAATAAAAAAAAGTTATTTTTAACCTTTGTGCGGGCTCAGTTTAATAATGAGGATCTTATATAATTTGGTAAAGGTTCTGAAAGTGTATATCCCTTTTGTGTTTCATTTATGGAGAGGTATGATTTTCTTTTTGGTAAGCAGAAGTATGGTTTGCTGGTTAGAGTAATTTGTCATAACTACAATTTTGTTTTATTTTTTGATTGGCAAATATAATTTTATTGAATTTTGATTAGGGAAATGCTTGATGGAGACTTTTTTTAGTTATATTTTATTTGCAGAAGTAAAACTATAAAATAAAAATGTAAAAGAGGGTGTAGATATACAAATATATGTGTAGCACATTTCCTTTGATTGTATGCAATTTTCTATTTGGATTTATGGGGTTGGTGTCATCATTTATGCTGCATTGGTTAAAGTTTGGAGAAAATTAAGGGTTTATTTGAATTAGAATAGTCATCCTTAGATTTGAAATATCAAAATAATTACTCTTAGATATAAGGAGATTAAATTGACCCCTCTGTTATAACTTAATCAAAAAATTAATGATGTAACATAATAGTTGATACATAAAATCTTCTTGGTTTTATTTGGTAAACAAGAATCTAATTAAAACGTTAATTAGATGATATGATATGTGTAATAAACATTATCCAATCTATCTCTTTAGGGGTTCAAACACTACCATTAGATAATGATCCCTCTTAAATATGTGATACACATAAAAAAAAAAAAAATATATATATATATATATATATATATATATATATATATATATATAGACATGTCATCATTTCAATTAGCGTTTTAGTCAATATCTACATTTACAAAATAAAGCTAAAAAAGCTTCGTGTATGGTCTTATATATGACCACTAATTTTTAAGGGAGTTATAACAACGAAAACCTTTTGATTTTTTATTCTATTTAAAAGGACCGTTTTGATTTTTTCAATCTAAAGAGGGCATTTTGATTTTTCTTAAAATATTTTCAATTTTAAGAATGATTATTTTGATTCCTCCTTATAATATACAAGAGGAATCATTTTAATCTTTCTAATTTAAGTAGGATTATTTTGATTTCTCCTAAATCTAAAACAGATCAAAACTCATTTGATTTATAAATGTTTTCATATTTTTATTTCTTGAAATGTATTTTTATTTATTTTTGAAATATGTGTTTTTATTTTTAATTTAGTATCTCATAATAATTTTTAATAAATTTTATTAAATTACTAGTTTTTTTTTTTGGTCAAAAAATTTAAAATTGACAAAAGAGTGTGATGAAAAACACTCCCCTTAAAATAAGACATAGTAAAGGAATATAAACTTTCAAAAATTGCCAGTAATCATTTTCAAAAATACTAAACCAAATATGTTTGTAGGTTGGTTTTCATTTTTACAAGAAATGAGACAAAAAATAGCAAAAGTAAACATGTCCTATTGTTGCACATTTTTGTGAGGGTATATAAACTTTGCACTATAAAAAGCCAAGGGTACATACATTAATAAGAGGGAGTGATTTGTCTTTATAGTGCAATTTTTAAAAATAAGATTCTGACATAATTATATTTTGAGATCAAATCACCATAGACAAAGATTTTAAAATTTTAAAAATACTAATAAATTCTCATATAGAATTTATCTTATAAAAATATTTATAAATTATTCCCTAATAAAATCTACAGCTTCGATCCTTAAAACTGAATCAATATTTGTTTGGTAGCAAGGAGATTCTCATGCTTTAGTAGCCACTTTGCAAATAGGCAGTTAATAATAAGATTGCTCTAAAGTTTAAACTTTCCCTGAATTCAAAGAATGGAATCCATATGGCATATGGTGGTTAAGCTTTCACTTTGTTGGTGGATTATGGATGTATGGGGTTGGTTGGTTACCTCCTTTTTCTTTTCTCTTTTTTGCTTCTCTCATCAAAGTAGTGCTCAGCATGTTGGTAATCAATCATTGTGTTTGCTGTTGTTAATTTGTAATGAGAACCAATCAATGTTTTCTTCTAGTTTTAATCTGCTAAAGCAATTTCCAGTTGGACATACTCAATTCAAATTAGACTTTAATGCATTTGAAAATCCATAACTCTTATTGGAAACTTTACATTATTTTAAAGTGTTTGGTAGGTGAATCATGAATTATAAGAAACATAAAATTTAAGAGAGATTTTATATTTACACTTATTTTTGTAAACTCAATTTTTTTATGTATTTTTTTATATTTACCTTACTTTTTTATTTACTGTACTTTTACAATGTAACTAAAAAATGTGAGGTGTACTCTAATGGTTGTGCAAATAACTTTTTTCTTTTAAAAATGTAAATATGTTTGATTAACATTAACCCTTTATGTGAAAAGATGTTAAAAAAAATCTTATTAAATTAGAAAATTAGAATTTCGAAAAGATATTATTATAGAAAACTTCCCTAAAAAAATCCTAACAAACATATTTCGTAATATTCTATTTAAAAAAAAAAATTCCCACGAAACGCCCCCTATATGCTTCACATTTTTTTTGGGGGGAGGGGTAACTTGTGAATATATTACCAAACAAGCAAAATTAGTTCATACAAAGGCAACGAAAAATGGGTTGAGATACTTTGGTTATTGAAGAAAATTGATTATATGAATTTTAGCTTGATAAAAAGTGTAGATGGAGATTAAAAAAAAAATGAAACTAGAAAAAATTATAAAAAAAAAAAATTCACGACTAATATTTTTTAAAAAAAATATGATTTTTGATAAAATTTAATGATATTATACAATTTATATAACTAATTTTATTTAATGGAGTATTGTAATGTAAACAGTGAAACCATGAAACATAAAGTCACATTATAAAATGCAATTCCAAGACCCAGGAAACAAAAATTACAATCAACAAATGTAAGAACCAATAAAACGACACTTAACCTTAGTCTCTTCTTGTAGCAAATTTGAACTCTCCAAACAACTTCCTACTTAATCACTTGAACAATCTAGCAATATTTTGTTGAATAGTTTGAAAAACTCTTCAATTTCTCTCGCCACACATGATATATTATAGCACATAGCACAACTAATCAAACGAATTTGAATTAAGTGATTTTGTGGCAGAAAAAGCCATTGACTTTTGATAAATCTAAGAAATTGAATTTGAAATCAATGACTCAGATTCACCAAAAGTCATTCACTTTTTCTACCATAAAGTCATTAAATCCCGATCTTGATAAAACCATCTTTTTAACCTCACAATACTTCCAAAATTTTAGTATTAGATCAGTCCAATCATGCCAGAAGTAAGGAAAGTTTTGTATTTGTACTAGTTCAGTGATATCTTTTGCAATCCCAACAAATGTTCGTTCAAAAAATAAGAGGATAAAATTTTCTATTCCACCTCTTATCTCAATTCATAAATAATAAAATAATATTATAAATTGGTCAATCTCACACTTTTGGATTACATGAAGTGTAACAGAAGATATTGTTGCAAAAATAAGTGCTCCACAGTTTGTCAATTTCAGGAAAAGCATTACACTTGAATGTTAAACTGTAAATATGCCAACCTGTCTTTATAAGCAATCTTTTCAAAGCAAGCAACTAACCTATGAATACATGTTTTAGGAGATTTGAAATCGGATGAAAAAGCTCCAAGAGCCCTTAAAGAAGAGTGTGTGTATGTGTGTGTATATATATATGTATGTATATATATATATATATATATATATATTTATTTTTTTATTTTTTATACATGTAATTGCATATAAAATAGAAGAAAATTTAGAAGATTTACAAACCAAAATGATTTCCTTTATCAAATCTTTAACCTTAATGCTAACAATTAGAGAAAACTAAGCATAAATGTTAAAATGATTGATATAGATATAAGACAACTTTTTTTTGTCTAATATAGCTCATTGTTTATGGGGATAGCAATTTCTCCTAATTTAGTGAAGACGATTTCTCCCGATTTAGTAAGGATTTGTTGGGGATTCCTGATGGGGACAGGAATCACCCTCCCCACCTTACAAAGATCTCTGAAATATCTAATTACTAAAATAACTTTACATATAACATAAAATATATATAATAAGTAAAAGAAATTTAGTAATTTAATTTATAAATAATTTTCGTTTACATGAAATAAGAGAATATACCTATAACTTTAAATTAATTGATTCAAATTTGTAATTATTTATAGATTTAAATGTAATTTTTAATCATCTATTTATATTTAATATTACAAATACTTAAAATGTAATACTCTTTTATTTATAAAAAAAAAATAATAATAAAATAAAATCATGTGGATACCCGTGGGGACGAGGATGAGGACTATGCCCCCACCTCATTGCCATTCCTACATGTTTATTAAAAAATTTCTATAAGCCAAACCTAAAATGAGCCAATCCAAACTGAGCCATAGAGTTAGGCTTGCTAAAATGTCCTACCAGCTTCACCTAAGGTGCCTTGGTTGTTTGTTCACCTATATCAATTCCACCAGCGATTCTTCCCCTTATGTTGTAGAGGCATACTATTTGTACATTCATTTATGTACACTCATTTTTTACGTCTTTTTCTTCCTTTTGTATCTTCCTTTTTATCTCGTTTTTTTCAATTTATAATTCTATCCCTACAACATAACTAAAAAAGTGAAGCACACGCTATTGGGTGTGCAACTATAATTTCTCTATGCAATATTCTGCATCTCCTAAGCAATCAACGAACCACCAACAAAACAAGCATTATTTCATAAGCCAGAACAAATAGCTTCATTTAAAGGAATTATAACAGTCGATCCAAATCCAAGTTTTCCTTCACAGGAATCAGTCTTCTCATTTTGTGTCTAACATCTATCTCAGGCAAAATCCCAATTTTGAAGCATCCATTCCAGATAGCAATTTCAGCCATAACAATGCAGAGGTAGGCAGAAGATGGAATGTCAGGATACATCATTGAACATGATGTCATTGATTTGATCAATGCCAATATCATATATGGACTCGATGGGCTTATCATCTTCCTCTAATGAACTGTCGGGACTCAAAGGATCCCTACTGAATTCATCTGAAACATTGAGATCTTAATGTCAGTTGTTGTAAAACTTGTTAACACAATCCATCAGATCCCAACAACACAGCGTTAAGAAGAGGAAAAGCCAAGTGAAAGACCTTGAACACAAATTAACATCCTCAAAACTCAAAAAAGTATTCATGGAGAAGAAGCTAGGGTGTTTGGTAGATGGGTTCTTTTACGAATCCTAGGAATGCTGACTTAGGATTTTCTTGTGTTTAGTATGATTTTTAAAAAAAAAAATAGTATTCCAAGAAACATGTTTTCTAGGATTTTTTTTTTTAAGTAGTTTTCTTGAAAAAGAATCTTGTAGGAAGGCGTGAGATTCTAATTTCCTAATCTCCTAAAAATATTTTTACAAAAAGTTTTCCATGAATGTTTTAAGCTAACAAACACATTTTAAAAATTCCATAATTCATAAATTTTGAGATTCAAAAATGAATACGCGAGTAATCTAGCCAACAAAGAAGTTTCATGAAATTACCAGACAAAAGCAGCAAGGAAGTCAGTTAACATGCTTACCATAAATTGTGTTTATGGATGCAGGGCCAGGCGTTGACATGAAGTTGAGGCCAACATAAAATCCCAGCATTAATACAATGGTCACCATAACATAGGTTGGCACAGCTAAAGCCCAATATCTGCAAAGCAAAAGTAGCTTAAGTTTTCCAACCTTTTTGGTCATAAATAACTAAGTTTACAATGCTTTTCCAAAGATTTTCAATGTACAGCACTCCCAGGAAAAAGAATTGGGCTCAATCCCAGATCTACAGAGACCATTCTTCCTGTAACAGCTAAATTGCAGATCTGACTTCACCTGTTTAATGCACCTTGATTGAGTTTAAATTGGTACAACTTATCACTGCTCCAGAATTTCTCTCACTAAGTATTTTTGTCAATGAAAATTTGGTTTATGCATCCAAAGAATTCCATATTGTAGAGGGGAACTAAGAAAGAAGCAAAAGCATAAAATATTAAATAGGAGCCCACTAACCTGCTAGGATAGTAAAAGACACCAATAGAGTGTAGCCATGAATCTGGAACATAGGCCCATACAAAGAAAACAACTGTTCATATAGCAAAATGGAAAAATATTAATTGCGAAATGCCTCGCAAAAATTGCTGGAAGTAGTAACAAAAAGACATTTAGTGACAAGTGGTAAAGTTGCAGTTAAATTGCAATGGATACAAAGTTTCCATTCAAATATGGAAGGCAACCAAAAACACTAGAATATCAGAAAAGTTGAAAAGAAAAAAAAAAGAATTGTTCAAGGGTAGGAATGTAACCATTCTTTCCACCTACTTATTCTTCTTTTCAAGTGAAAATCAAATGTAAAGAACCTATGCACCTGTAATCCAAGATATGTGGTAACTCGCACAAAGAGTTAACCATTTCAAACAGTGATATTTGGATCACGTAATGCAAATAAATACTTTTAATGAGTTTTAAGAATGACTGAGTAAAAACTAAAATCATCATCATATACTCAATTTCATCTAGTTTTGAACTACAGTATGATCTACAGTGGAACAAGTAAAAGTAACACAGAATGGCTTTTTCTTTTCTTTGGAATCACATGATGATAGGAAACCATACTAGAGAAATGGACTGAAGTATTATAAATAGAGGAAATTGAGCACAATGCTCGTATAATAAAGAAAATTACAGTAGCTAACCATAGCCATAGTTCCTATCTCCAGAGCAAACTGCTCCTACGGAAATACCCCCCAAAACTCATTACACAACACACTAACATCTCCCCCAACATCAACTAGAACCTTCTTCGTACACTCCTTGGGCCTCTTAGACCCATATCCAGCCACTTCCCTTTGCCCAATAATTCAGGCCCTATAACGCGTTAGGACCAGAGGTCCTATCTCAAGCATAAAAGCTATGCTCCTATAACTGAAGATATAAGGTAACCACACAAAAGGAGTTAATGTTAACTGTTTCAAATTGTAAAAGTATAGGTCATCCATTATAATGCACAAATATTAATGTTTTACAGATGATTATGTAAGAGCTACTATCATCATTCTACTTAATTCCATCCTCAACCCACATGACTCTAGGAGAGTAATCTATGTGATTACCTGCAAATTGACCTCCAAATCAAGAAATTAATTAATTTCCCAAAAAAGATTTCTTAATCCTTGCAAACCCAGGCCACTATATCACACAATCAAGGTAGAAAAATATCTATCATCACCAGATACCAATTGACACAAGTCAAGAAATATTCTTAGGAAGTCTCCACATGTAAATAAAATAAAATAGAGACAAATTCACAGCAGCTAAAGAGACCTGAAGCAACAACAACCGTTATAGATCCCACAAAACCATAAACTTCTGAAGGCTTTGGCCCATGCTCTCCAGACAATCCAAAACCAGAAGTTCTGTCGTCTGGAAAAGATACAGTTGCTCTCCGCTGTTTTGACAGACTGAGGATTCTTCTAGGACTGTTGACAGAATGGGGACTTTCCATGTTATGTACTTTTAATTACATAGGCTTCCACAATTACCATTTTGCATCATCGTGAAGAAGAAATCTTAACCTATTGAAGCATGACACAAATACAGCGAATAACAGACACATTACCATAATATGAAAGACAAAAACTTGCAGATAGAATGAGGGTCACAAAAGCAAAATTATATTATCCTAATATTCCATTGTTTAATTTAGATTAGAAATGTTTGCATGTTAATGTTATGTAGCTTAATTGTATGCTTTATGCTTTATTGAATTTCATTAATTCAGGGGAATGCCCATTGTTTCTTATTTGCAATTATTTAGGATCATAAGGCTTGTTTCTTCAATGCTTACAGCTTGTTTCTTCATGTCAAAGCGCCACATATCCTTCCTTATTAACCCAATCAAAAAACCGGCTGATGAAATTACCAAATGAATAATTATGAATTTTCACAAATTTCAAAAAATTACATAATACAGAACATGCCCCAACCACACTCCAACCAATTAACTTTCCAACTTTTAAAAAAATTCCCAAAATATCAACTAAAGTTGATTGCAAGTTAAAAGACTGCTATTATTAAAGCTCTGCTTTTTTAACAGAGGGGCTTGACCTTGGTAAAGTTACACTGCGGCAAGCCTGCCACACAATGTCTTCGGGTGAAAATAAAGCGACAGGGAAGAAAGGACAAAAATAGTTCAGAACCCCTTTAACTGAAATCATCCATAACAAATTCCTAGCATTTTCAAAGAGAAATCTGGAACATAACTCCAGCAAAAGGTTTGGCAGCAGTTATCCTCTGAAGAGTTTAGCCAAGTGATAGTATTCACTATTGATACAGTAACAAAAAATCTGGCTAAATGGGAAAATGCACAGACAACCAATTAAAAAAAGCCTCAAAGATGACTTAAGATGTCAGAGAAATATTGGAAATGCTGAATGTGCCAAAAAAGTATCATGGGATGGATATACATTATCTGCCAAGTAATGCAACAACTGTGAAAGTCTTGGTTTGAAGTCTATCAAAATTTAGTCACAATTTTAGATACAACAAATACAGGAATAGACACATGACAACATCAGAATTAACAGAAATCGTCTAAACTTTATATGGACCCACATTAGACATGGCAACATCTGAATTTGACCCTAAAGCAATTGCTTTATATTGAGCTGCAAATGCACACCTCTTTTACATCCACACACATGGAAACGTCAGAATTTAACAGAAACTATCTAAACACTCGACCCACATTACACTTCCTTGATTTTTTCTGCAATGTTTTAGATTTTCTACACCTCTTATAATAGATACGAGAACATAGTTTTCGTTAATATTTGATAATATAAGGAAGTTGGGATCAAATCATCATATTAGCTAAAACTGCTAAAACATCATAACATTAAATACTCCAGATCATAGATTTGTGGAGTATAAGTTTTCCAAGATATTTCCCGAGGCATGAAATGCATGAAGAAACAGAAATGGAGATTAAGGCACTTCACTTCCTACTCACAGAGGTGATTTCTGCACTTAAATGTGGAAAGAGACTCCTTGAAATTTTTTTTTTTTTTTTTTTTGCAATAAGGCACCACATTTGCCCATGAAAATATAAGTCATCTTACAACCAAGAGAAAGATTACTGGTTAGCAAGAACCATCATCCATATTCAACGTTGGAGAGGAGGGAAAGATGTAAATTCAGTGAACGTAATAATCTTTTTTTTCTTTTTTGGTCAGTAGGTAGGATGGGGAGTGCAGGATGGACTTGAACCCAAGACATGAGAATTCTGGGGGTTGTGCCACTGCACCAAACCCACTTCTCAGTGAATGTAATAATCCGTAACAGCAATATTGTAATATTAAATATTCAATTAAGTTAATCTAAAATGCAACAAAGCACATATATTGCCAACTATCAAACCTTAGAGTGATCTATAAGTATTATAGGTTTAAGGCCAAAAACAAAAAGTCATTATGCTTGCATTAAGATTAAAAAAAAAGTGGAAGTGTGAAACATATATAGATTGAATAAATCTTTTGATTTAACACAATTCTCAAAGGTGCAAGGATAGAAGAAATTTAGGTGCCTCGAGAAAGATATTCAAACTTGGGCTTGAAGCATGGATAAAGCATAAAATCGTTTAATCGCTTCCAGTCTATCCAATGTTAAAGCCAGACACGCTGGAGATTTCTATGCCGTCTAAAGCCACCATTATCAGGATAAATAGATAGAAACAGACTATTGCTACAACTAATGCAGCTAAGATCTAAAAAATATTTAAGAATGTCATGAGCAAAATGTACTGGAGTATGCAGAAAACATGAGAGCATGGCACACATTTGTTACTATCAAATAGAATTACAGTTCATTTTAAGGAAATAAAATTCCCTACCAAACCCACTTGGTATTTTTCAAAATATTTTAGCTTGCAAATTACATATTTTGTATTTTTTTTATTTATTTCTTAAATTCAGTATCCAAACAGACATTTTATTGTTCTTTCTCCTAGATTTTCCACCAGATAATTCTACTTCTAAAGCAACCAAACGGGCTTTCATAAAATCGCATAAACCAACATTAGCGCAAGAAGAATAGCAAGTATGAGTTGTGACTATTTGGTTCTTTACGACGCCGTTTCTTACCACCAAACAACACGGAGATAGAGGATAGAAAAAATACCAACAGTTGAGAAGTGAAGATCCACTTGGCTCGATGGATGGATGTTAGAAAGTCAGCCATGGCTGCGTGTTTTCCCAAGTCAGATTACGCAGTGCCCGCTTCTAGTTCTGAATCATTATATTTTCTGCCAGTGATTTGGTGGTTTTGGGTTTTAGCTTCCAAGCTGGGCGCCGAATTTGCTCTCTAGAAGCAGATCGAGATCGAAGAGCAAGAGACGAATCCTCACCGGAAAGAGAGCTAAATGATCGCCTACAACCGATTGCAGCATAGTTGGTTAGAGTTAAATATTAACTTTAACTAATTTAATTCTTTCAGTTTTATATATTTTAAAATTTTTATTAATTTTATTTTTTATATTTTTAAATTTTTATTTTTATCTCTCAAACTTATACTTCTTTTATTAGAGAAAAATTTATTTTTATTCTCTTATAATATTATTAATTTAAAAAAAATATTAATATTTTAAATTAAATTAAATATATTATTATATTTTAAATCAATAATAAAAGTAAATTTTATATAAATATTTTTTATTTATACGAAAAATTTATTTTTGTTTTATGTTTAACACGTGAGGATTAATTTTATTTTGTTTAAAATTAAAGAGTTTTTTTTTTAATTAATAATAGTATAAAGAGATAAAAATAATTTTTTTCTTTTTCTTTTGTTTCAAAATATGTACCATTTTAGATTTTTAAAAGTTTATTAATTATTTTATTCATTTTATACTCTCATTGATGGAATAATTAACAAAGAGATTAAATTATAGATAATTTAGTCAAGTTGTTGTAAATTTTAAATATATTTAATGATTTCATAATACATGTTTAAAAACCTTAAACACATTATGGAATAGATACACACACACACACACACACACACACACACACACACACACACATATATATATATATATATATATATATATATATATATATATATTATTGTTTAAATTCTCAAGAATGCTACAGTAATAAAATTGATAAAAAAATATTAAATTGTGACTAAATTAATAAATTAAAAGTATATATTTTATGTAGGAGAAATTAAAAAAAAAAATATTTTAGTTACTTGCAATGCAAAACAATAGTTATTAAATTGATTCATTGGTTAATTGTACCGTACAATTCAACAATTAACAATTGGGTTTTATCAAAAACACTCTTTTTAATAGAGGGTGTATATTTAAAATAACACATAATTAGAAGAATTTATTAAATATTTCTTTTAACAATCCAACAATTAATATTTCACCACATCAATAATAAAGCCATTTGAGCAAATGAAAATTTTTCTTTGTAGAAAATGGGGAAAAAATTATTTTGAATTTGACTTTAGAGCAAAAAGTATACTTGAGAATTTGGACAAAAAAACTAGAAAGAATTAAAGGGAAGAGATGGAGGAGAATGAGTATAAATTTTATGAGAAATAATAAATGAAAAATTTATGATATTTATAAACAATTGTATTCTTATTTTTCTTATCAAACTAGTTACTTAGGAAATACGTTACATGTTTTATTAACTTGTTTGAGTCTATAATGTTAGTGCTTACAAAACAAGTCTGAGATTTATTGGAACTTAGTAAAGGAATAGTCTGCCACTTTCCTTAAAGCATGATATTTTATATATGCAGGCAGCTTAATTATTTTTTAGCCATTGCCAAAAAGACCATTTGATGGAGAAGTTACCTAGTATTTTTTAGCTCAAAAATAAGTTGGCTTAGTACAAGAGAACTTTACGATGATTATAAATACAGGTAAAAAAATTTTTGTCCTTTTATATTATTATTAATTTTAAAAAAGATCTTAATATTTTAAATTAGATAAAATAAAATTTTATATTTTAAGCTAAAAATAAAAGTAGACATTATTGAAATATTTTTTGTTTGTAAACAATATTTACTTTTATTTCTAAGCTTACATAGAATATTTACATTGTAGTTAGATCAAAATACATTTTTGTTTCTTATAAATTATTTCACAGTTTATGGCTACTTTTAGTTATCACCTTAAATTAGCATAAACAAGTGGCATTTTCTATTCACCTATCCTACTTCACTTCATATTATGTTAATTCTTTATCTAACCAACCATCAATGCCAATATGAAAATAAGAAATCTGAATATCAAGAGTCTTACAAATAAAAAAAAAAGTTACGTGTCTCTTATACTTAAGTTATTATTAAGTTTAATTTGAATAATATTATAAGAAAATATATCAAATTGTTTATTTTATTTAATAATGATATAATTTATTTATACTAATTTAAAAAAATAAGTTTTTTCATAATTTTATCTTAAATTTATTATTGGACTAGACCGGACCTTGTTTAGTTTTGTTCCATAATAATTATTTTCACTAAAAGTCATATTGCGTGCAACAGGTTTCCATTCTTTGGAGGATATCACCAAAATGATTGTTCACATAATAGATAGCCCTGTATTTCAAGAATAAAAATAGCAAGAATCTTTGGCTTTACAAAGGTTGACATAGTTCTTTGGTGTTCTGGTTGTATCTTTACCTTTAGACCAAGATTTGAAAATCTTCAGAGTTATATATATATCATAGTTTTAAAATTCAGATTGAACCAATTGAGTTAACTGGTTAAATAGGGAACTAGACCTAGTACCATTGGATAAGCAATTAAACTAATCAAAATTCGATCAAATCCATTTGAACTGAGCAATTTTAGAGTGATTGAACTGGTTAAATTTGGTTGCTTAACAAAATGGAGGAGAAAGGAAGGATTCAAACCCTAGTCCTTCCACTTAAAGGGTAACACACTCTACACTTGAGCTATCTAAATTTGATTACTTTAATTGTGCATACATTTATTTTTAAACATAATTTAAAATAACTAATAGCATAAAAATTAGATATTTTGGTTACATGTCTAAATAAAAAATATAAAATTGATATACACATTCCATATTAGATGATAAACATAAAACATGATTTTATTCTATATTCATAATTTAATTTATGCTATATTTTGAGATTTTACTCTTATTTTTATGTTATATCTATATTTTTAATTTTTAAAATATATTTTTTAAAATATATTTTTTAAAATTATTATTATTATTATTATTATTATTATTATTATTATTATTATTATTATTATATATGAAGTTATGAACTTTATGTTACTTTGAACATTATGTTTAAATCCAAAATGACAACTAAAGTACCAAGGTGTCAAGGGACATGCTTGAAACACCTAATTTTCTTTCTTTCTTTCTTTCTTTTTTCTTCTTCTTCTTCTTCTCTTATTTTTTTCTTTTATTTTCATACCTGGGCAGTGAATAGTGATGGTGCACACCTCATCTAGTTGATCCATAATTTTTGGGGAGTGATTTTTGTTTTATATACTTCCCTTTCAAATATAATTTTTTTTACTGTTACTTTTAACACACCCCTTCAATTTTTTTTTATGCAAAATCACTAAAAAAAAATACCCACAAATGTGCTTATCCGACGAGTGACTTTCCGATTTTGCTAATTTTGCACAATTTGGAACTGAATTTTTTTTTATACTTCTAGATTTTGCAAAAGTGACTTTAATGTGCAAAAGTCACCAAAACTTTCATTCAATTTGCTCTATTGTTTCAATTTAACCCCCCAACTGACACATGTCCATCTTTTTATTTTTCTTTTTCTTCATATTATAAATATATATATTATACTTACAAATAACTATATTTATATAATATAAAGACTTCTCTTACACATAAATTCTTTTACAATTTCAAAATTTTTTACACTCTACACAATACATGTATATATAAAAATATGAATATAAATACATTTATTTATCAGTATAATAAATTTTATATAGATGAAGAGAGGAAAAAAAAAAAAAGACAGAAAACAGAACAAATATTGCAGTATGGTAATACAATATCTAAATAATATTGCATCACCCTAATACAATATTTGACCAAAAAGCTGACAACTCACAAATATCGCAGTACAGTAATGCGATATTCACAAATATCATTGTATCGTAATGCGATGTTAATATGGCATTACCGTACTGCAATATTAATATCGAGTTATATGTTGAGTGTGCAGTTGTTGGTGAGCCGAGCTGTATTGTATCAAGGCAAAACTACAACATTTATTATAATGAAGGATTTGGTGAAGAGGAGCAACAAAATTTGTTTTCGTATATGGCATCAACAGATCAAAACATGGTTGATGCATTTCAGTCAATTCAACTCAGAGAGTAAAACATAGGTAGTGTGTCATCTTCAATGGCTCAGTTTAATCTTAATGAACCATATGATGAAACTGAACCACATCATGACGTTCTACAAAATGAAAATGTACCAATAGATGATAATATGTCAAATTGTACTGACGATGAGCATGCCAACTCAGAATATGAGTTTCAAGATAACCCTTATCATCTTGAGAATGAAGATTTTGTGTCTCCTAACCCAATTCCAAGCTGTTATGAGCCGACAACTCCATTTTTGAGGCAAATTGATTGGGAAGCTATGAAGAATATGCCGGCTGATGAGTTAGAACAGATATTGCCTCCTAGGTGAAACCCTGAGCATGAGCTTGATATAGGGTTACAATGGCCTACTATGGAAGATGTTAGCAATGTCGTTAAATTGTATAGTGTCAAGCATAACATTCAATTCAAAGTTAAAAAAACGTACAAGGCAATGATACAGTATATGTTGGAAACAGTCTAATGCTGGATGTCCATGGAGGCTAAGGGCAAGGAAATTGAAAAAGTATGATGGCTAGATGATTACAAAATATGTGGCTCCTCACACTTGCATGTTAGTCATGCTTAATCAAGACCGTTACCACCTAAACTCTGATTTAATTTGTGAAGAAATTGTTGGACTTGTGAGGGTAAACCCTGACTTGAAGCCCTCCGAGATTATTCAACACATGAATAACATGCATAATTATACCATCTCGTACAAGAAGGCATGGATTGCCAAACATAAGGCCCTTCAAAAGGTGTATGGTGACTGGTCTGATTCATACAATTTGTTGCCAAAGTTCCTATACATTGTTAAGCAGTGTATGTTGGGTAATGTTGTTGAGTTCATGACAAGGCCAGAGCAATGTCCAGAGGGAGAAGCTCCTAGAAAAGCATTATTCTTTCATGTGTTTTGGGCATTTAAGCCATGCATTGATGCATTCCCTTATTTAAAGCCATTAATATAGGTTGATGGAACCCACCTTTATGGGAAATATCGTGGAACATTATTGATCAAGAGTAGCCAAAATGATAACAAAAAAGTAATCCCACTTGCTTTTGCAATTGTCAAAAGCAAAACAACAGCTCTTGGTCATGGTTTTTAAAGTTAGTATGTTGACATGTGGAGAAAGATAGGCAAGGTATTTGCCTTATAGTAGGTTGTCACCAAGGCATATTGAAAGCTGTGCATGATGAGAAATTATGATGGAACGTACCATGTGGATACCGTTTATTTTGGCTTCGTCATCTTGCCTCCAACCTCAACTCAACTTTCAAAAACAAGAAATTGAAAGAATTGTTAGTAAATAAATTTAAAATTATATTTATTTTACTAATAGATGGATTAGGCAATTTATGTCTAACAAATTTTATATATTAATAGGATAACAATACATGCCACACATGTTTCAACAAAAAGTGAATCAGTTGCACGCTTCTAATGAGCAAGTTTGTGAATCGGTTGATAAATTAGAACCAAGACAATAGAGTAGAGCATATGATAATGGGAGACGTTATGGTCATATGACCATGATTCTTGCTGAATGCATAAATGCCGCCTGGAAAAGTATTATACGTCTCCCAAGTACTGTTATTGCTGAGGCGACAGTGGGGAAGCTTGCAACCTACTTCACTGAGTATAGTAAGCAGTACATACCTTAGAAATCAATTAGTTTCAAGTTTAGTGAGTGGGTTGAGAAACAATTAAAAAATAATGTCCGTATTGCGACTTCACATAGTGTGCAGTCCTTTAATAGAGAACACAGTACATTTCAAGTGATAAATGTTGGAGGTGATCCTAATTACCAAATTCCTAGCACATATGTGCTTAATCTTATTAGAAAGACTTATACATGTGGGGAGTTTCAAACTTTGCACTACCCTTGCTCTCATGTGTTAGCTGCTTGTGCATCTATCTCGATTGATTACACCTCATTTGTAGACCCTGTATACATATTGGATCACATGATCAATGCGTATAGGTCTGAGTTTTACCCTATTGCTAGCAAGGAATTTTGGCCTTCTATTGCAGGTCCAATGTTACTCTTAGATCCAAACACACTTTAACCAAACAATGGTCATCCAAAATCAACAAGATTCCGAAATGAGATAGATTGTAGGGAGCCAAATGAGAGCTTGAGATATTCACTATGTAGAGTCTGAGGACATAATCACTCTCAATGTCCAAATCGAGCTTCAGATGTTCACTATGATAATTGAAGAATATCTATGTCATTTCTTAATGTTTATTATATAAACCTAGATGTAACTTGAACATGTGTGATGTAATTTTTATTTTGTAATATGAATGTGTGCTGTAATATCTACTACATAATTTCTTATAATGTCATTGATAATTATTTAATTATTTTGATGTTGTCTTTTATTTATTCATATTAATTTATTTACTTTAATTTTAGTATGGATCCTAGACAATCTCACCAATGATTACTCAAGTTGTAAGAGAGGCACATTTCCCAATTTGTTGTAAATGGAAGCAATGTGAGTTATGTAAATTTTGTCAGTTGAAGTTTCAATACTATTTCAAAAGCATTAATTTACTTGTCTTTATAATTGCAGGCTAATCGAGTACTTTGTTTAAGACGCGTAGCAAATGAATTAAATGACACCCCAGATACTCGTATTGTTCCATATCTCATTCAAGCAGAATTTTATGGGGTATCTTGTATTGGTAGAGTCATGTATGCCTCTTGTATCTGCATTGGTAGAGAGATAGAGACCTGAAACATATACATTCCACTTGCCATTTGGGGAGTGTAAAATCACTCTACAAGATGTGGCAATGCTTTTAGGCCTTCTTATTGATGGTGACTTGATTGTAAGTCAATTCTCAACAAATCAGCTATGAAATGAAACAATAAGGCTTCTTGGAGATGTATCTGATGAGTGGAGTGGGCAAAAGATTCAAATGAGATGGCTTGTTAGTAGATTTAAATCACTACCTGAGCATGCAAATGAGAAAAAGATTCAACAACATCTCGTGCATATATTTTACGCATGTTGGGAGGATGGCTAGTGGAGGATACATCATCCAGATAGTTGCTCACCATGTATTTACCATTCTTGGCTGATTTTCAAATAGTTAATAAATATACTTGGGGTTCAGCAATCCTCGCACATTTATATCATGTCCTTTGTAGAGCTTTAGAGCTAGGCACTGTTAATTTTGTAGGATGTCACACATTGGTATGCATGTGGGCTTGGGGACGATTTCCTAGCAGTTCTCCACGACTGACTAGCCTCTTAACTAATTGAGATATGGAGCAAGCACATACATATCCATATCCAGCTCCCTTTGGACTTCGATATGTTATATTAATTTTTTAATACAATAAAATTGGTTAATATTTATTATTAATTAAAAGATTAAATTTTTTATTATTATACAATGTTTTACTTTTAAACAAATGGTTTGACCAAACGAGACCTATTCAATCTGGACAATAAAAATTATTATATATGTATCGTCTTTGGTTTAACACATGTAGAGAAGAACAAGTTAGTGTTATGTTACTTGATTTGTATATCTTATATTTGTCATTTATTTTAACCATGAACTAACATGTTATTATTTATAGTTCATTTGGACACCATATATTAACAATGATGCACCTTCGTACTCTTTAAACGAACAACAAATATGGTGATTAGTTGTACCATTGTTATATTTTCATATTGTTGAGATACATCAAGCTGATAAAGTGATGCACCAATTTAGTTTAGATCAATCTATTCCAAATGACCCTTCGGATTTGGATTTAAAACACTCACAGACTATGCAAGGTTGTTCTAGTGAGGATTAAACTACCATTAATGCCGAGTGGATTGTAGCTTGGAATGACTGGTCTAACAGTTTAGCTGGTGTAAATACTTCATCATTTTGCTCTTTACATCATTGATCGGCTTATATAACATGGTATCTTACTGTCACTCATTGATAGATTGATCCATCCAATGTTTTTAGGACCCTAGCAGTAATTACACTATTACATACGTATATGAGCAATACACTTTATAATTTATGCATTTTAGTTACATTTTTAATAAAATTAGATTTTGTTTTTTGTATGATGAATAGACATAATGGACATATCATACACAAAATATGCCACAAAATCGTCGTATATAGTTGCAACCATTCTGCATACCATAGCTAAGCCAGATAGGCTATTAGTGGACCTTCCACGAGATGATTCACCTCCACGTATCGATTATGTCCAACCACAATGGACATATTATGAGGATATTCCTTGTAATGTTGCACGACGAATTCCTCATAGCCAACACCCTATACAATGATCTTATGTTAAAAAGGACCCACAACAATCAGATGATAATAAACCTTAGCAACCACAGTATGTCGCACCTCAACAGTCCTAGTGTGAGTCAATGCCTAGTTTTTATGAGGATGTTTGCCATCCAATGCCACCTGTTTCTTATCTACACGGAGCAACTAGTGGGACTACACAAGATCCATGTCAGTCTAGTTTTAGTTCAATTGACTTTACATTATTCAAGACTTATAGTTCGTCACTAATGTAACAAGTACCTTCTTCGTTCCAACAAAATTACTCACATGAGACTCATGCTAGATCGATTTACAATTTAAACGAATGGTGTGATCCTCATTTATCCTCATCATTGCAGCAACATGACACCCCACAATTTTCTGAGTTTGCTGTGACTATTGGGACTCCAATCTCAGCTCAATGTGAGTTTAGAGATACTGTGGAGACAGAGTTTTACATTAGTCGACAACAAAGTTCACAAGATCAAGATGTGGAAGAAAATGAAGAAGAATATGATGAACAACCTCCTTCACCAATGTAACATTTTGAATAGTTGTCCCAACTATTAGAAGGCGATCACCAGAGGAGAGGACTCATAGGTACAATTGGGAGGCTAATTGGCTTATGTTTCACTATTAAAGAGTCTCACTGTGGTACAGGTAGACACAAAGATCATGCATGTAAAAGAAATAGAAATAACTAAAAATTAAAATTTAATCATGTATTTTTGTATTTGCAATGTTTTATTTACTAATGAAATTATATTATATTTTAATTATGTATTTTCATTTTAATTAATTACTCATTCAATTTTTTTTTAATAATTTAATTTATTAAAAAATTAAATTATGTAATTAAATAAAAGAAATGTGTAAAATATATAATTAAAAAAAATTTGAAAGTGAAGAAAAAGAAATTAAATATTTTATTTTTATAAAATTACATTAATATTTAATTATGTATTTTATTTTATAATTACTTATTTAATTAAATTACAAAGTATAATAAATTTAAATTAAACAAAATATATTTGTAAGAAGGTGATACAACTTTATTAAAAGTAGTAAATATTTATAAAAGTGTTATGTATTAGTGATAATTTTTGAGATGTTGTATATGTGTCTTAAAAATTTTATAAAGATTCTTTTTTTTTTATTTAAAAAAAAATAAAAATTTGTAAGTTCGTTCTTTAAAAGTGAGATGACATCTCATTTTATCCTTTCTATAAAAATTTGATTTTATGTTTTATTTTATTTACAAAATAATCTGATTCATTCTTCTCCTTTATTTGCGATATTTGTGAGTTATCAACTTTTTGGTCAAATATTGTATTAGGGTGATGCGATATTATTCAGATATCGCATTACCATACTGCAATATATGAAAAAGTGGTATATATTGGTACATATTTTTAAAAGTGATATATATTGGTAATAACTTTTTTGTGGTATATTTGTGTAAATATCCCAATGATTTAAGTGGGAATGAAAAGGGGAAAAAAGTGAGAAAGAAAGTAGTATGGAAAGCTCTTTGCCTTGTTTGGTAAGTTAAGGAATATCATAAAAACATAATAAAAATTCTCTTATACCCTTAAAATACAAATAAAAATAAATTATATCATTTAAAAAAATTAAACATTAAAAAAAAAAGACCCAAAATGGGTCATCTCCTTCAAACATCCCAGGAACACCAATGCCAGCACATAGAGATGAACTTCAAAAAGAAAAAAACAAGGTGTGAGAGTGGTAGAGTAGCAAACACCAGAGCAAGGGCAGTGGTGGAACCCAGAAGAAAGGGGGAGAGGGGTTGACAGATAAAGCTTATCAACAACAGAAGCTTGAAGAGCAAAGCATCTTTAACTTGCAGCAGTTGAGCGACGGCAGAGATCGAGTGACAGGAATGGGTCATCACTGGAGAAGATGATTTGACAGAGGTTCAGCAACGGTGGATGATTTTTTAGCTTTTGAGTTGTGCAAGAAAAAGGGGTAAGGATGGAAAAATATGATGGAAAGCCCCAAACTTTCCTTTTAAAAAAGAAAGGTGTTATGTAAATGATATAAATGGAGAGTAGAGAGAACACAAAAGTATCAAGAACAAGAGAGCTTTCTTCTATTTCCTTGTGTGTATTTCAATACAAATGAAGTGCTCTATTTATAGGCACAAGTTTGTAACTCACATATAATATTACATAATGTATAATGAATACCCATTACATAGAGGAGTAAAGGTTTTGTAGAGTATAACCTAAGGGATAATGTTATATAAAACCATTTAGAGTTATAACCTCCAAAGGATAATGACACATAAAGGACATAATGGTTATAATCTTCAAAAGTAGTGAAAGCTCTTGAATATAGACATCTACACCAATATAATATTATTCATAACACTTCCCCTTTAGATGTCCATCTCTTAAGATTGTGTCTCGTTAAAACCTTTATAAGGAAAAACCCTGTGGGACAAAAACCTAATGAAAAAAAAAAGAGTACATCAATCTTTCATACGCTATTAGATGTTGCCTCACTAAAAACCTTATCATGAAAAACCCAATGAAAAAAAAAAAACATGGTTAAGGGAAAAAGAGTACAATGCGTATGACAATATCAATTAAGATCTTTTAGTCGACGAACTCCAATGTTATGGACAAGCTTTTCAAATATTGAAGTAGAAAATGCCTTGGTAAACAAATCTACTAAATTATCACATGAACAAACTTGTTGAATATCTATTTCACCATTCTTTTGAAGATCATGAGTGAAAAAGAACTGGTGAAATATATTTGGTTCTATCACCTTTAATGTACCATTTTTTTACTTGAGTGATACATGCAGTATTATCTTTATATAAGATTGTTGGAATCAACTTGTTTGAAGATAAACCACAAGTCTCTTGTATATGATGGATTAGATATCTTAATCAAACACATTCTCAGTTAGCTTCATGCAATGCTAAAATTTCTACATTATTAGGTGATGTGGTTGTTATTGCTTATTTCATAGACCGCCATGAGATGGTTGTACCGTCACAAGTAAACAAATAGTCTGTTTGTGATCTACCATTATGTGGATCAGATAAATATCCTACATCTGCATAACCTATAAGGTCATTATGGGGTACATTTGAATAAAACAAACCAATATCCATTGTACCTTTAAGATAGCGAAGTATATGCTTCACTCTATTCCAGTGCTTTCGAGTGGGTGAAGAACTATATCTTGCTAACAAATTGACAACAAAAAAAAAAATCAGATTGTATGTGACCAACAAGATACATTAGTGCCCCAATAGTACTAAGATATTATACTTCAGGACCAAGTACATTTTCACCATCTTCTTAAGGTTTAAAAGGGTCTTTGTTTACATCTAAAGACCTTACTACCATTAGAGTAGTTAATGAATGTGATTTTTCTATATAGAATCAATTTAGCACCTTTGAAATATAAGCCCCTTGGTGCACAAAAATTTCATTCTTTAAATGTTCGATCTATAAATCAAGACAAAACTTTGTCCTTCCTAGATCTTTCTTTTCAAATTCTTTCTTCAAGCAATTAACAACCTTTTAGAGCTCTTTAGGAGTTCCAATAATATTCAAATCGTTGACATAGACAACAATTATGGCAAACTTTTCTAGCCCTTCTAGTGAAGATACATGGGCAAATAGGGTTATTTTTGTATCCTTCCTTTATCAGATATTCACTAAAGCGATTATACCACATACAACCAAATTGTTTCAATCCATAAAGGGATTTATTCAATTTAATTGAATAATATTCTCGAGAACCAAGATTATTTGTTTAAGGCAAATGAAATCCTTTAGGGAGTTCTGTATAAATATCAATATCAAGTGAGTCATACAAATAGGCTGTAACAACATCCATAAGACGCAAATCAAGTTTTTCATGCACTGTCAGACTAATTAAGTAGCAAAAATTAATTGCATCCACCACAAGTGAATAAGTTTCATCAAAACCAATGCCAGGACTTTGTGAAAACCCTTGAGCAACAAGTCGTGCTTTATATCTCACAATATTGCCTTTCTAATTTCATTTCGTACAAATACCCATTTATATCCAATTGGCTTTACACCTTCAGGTGTAAGAACTACAGGTCCAAAAACTTTTCCTTTTGTAAGGGCATTTAATTCTACCTCTATTGCGTCTTTCCATTTTGGCCAATCTTTCCTTTCTTTGCATTCTTGAATAGATTTTGGTTCATGATCCTCATTACCTTTTACTATATCAAGCGCTATATTATATGCAAAAGAATTGTCAAGGTTGACATTGTTTCAGTTCCATCGTATTCCATTCATGACATAATTTATCGAGATATCTTCATTTTTACATTTCTCAGGTACCCGAGTTTCATTTGGAATAGAAAATCTAATTATGTCTTAGCACTCTTCAAGAGTTGCTTTTAGGGACTTTTTTAGAGTCACCTTATCCTCGATTTGACCATCTAAGTTCTTAGCTCCTTTCCTTTTTCAATGATTCTTATCTTTGGAACTAACTGGTCTGCCACTCTTATGGTGTGCATCAGACTTGTTTACAATAGATGCTTGTCCTTCAGGGACATCAACTCTAATTGGAGTATTAATAGTTAGAACATATGACTTAGTCACTTTCTTTGGGTTAGTGAATACGTTTAGCAATTGGTTTGCTAAGCTTTACAAATGAATTATCTTTTGAACTTCTAGTTTACATTGTTTAGTATGAGGATCAAAATGAGACAATGATTTTTCAATCCAATTAATTTCCTTTTCCAAGTGCTTATTTTCTCCTCCCAAAGTTAGGAAATTTGTTTTATCAACATAGCAATTGACAAATCAAGCCATAAGTGAATTACTTGTTGTTGGCTCAAGATATCTTATTATAGATAGAGACTCATAACCAACATATATTCCTAACCTTCTTTGAGGACCCATCTTTGTGCGTTGTGGTGGAGCAATTAGTACATAAACCACAGAACCAAATATTCTTAGATGGAAAATATTAGGTTCCTAACCAAAAATCATTTGTAAATAAGAGACTTTTTGATAACTTGTTGGCCTAATGCAAATCGGTGTTGTAGCATGTAAAATTACATGTTCGCATGTAGACATTGGAAGTTTCGACCTTATAAACAATGGTCTTGCAATTAGTTTTATACGCTTATTAAGTGATTCTGCAAGTCCATTTTGTGTATGAACATAAGCTACATGATGTTCAACTTCAATCCCAATAGACATACAATAATCATTAAGAGCTTGGGATGTAAATTCACCAGCATTATCAAGGCATATTTTCTTAATTGGATAATTAGAAAAATATGCTCTTAATCTAATTAATTGAGCAAGTAACCTCGCAAACGTCTGGTTGCGAATTCATATCAAACAAACATGTGACCATTTAGTTTATGCATTGATTAATACCATAAAATACTTAAATGCTCTACATATTGGGTGTATTGGCCCACATATATCGCCCTGTATATGCTCTGAGAATGTGAGAGACTCACTCTCAACTTTTATTGGTGATGGTCGAATAATCAACTTTTTTTGTGAACAAGCAACACATGAAAGGTCACTAGATTGAAGAATCTTCTGGTTCTTCATTGTACGTCCACGAGAATTTTAATAATTTTTTGCATCATTATTGAATTGGGATGGCCTAACCAGTCATGCAAAATAATAAACTGATTATAATCTGTAAAATTCTAGTTTTACAATGGCATGTGTCTTAATTGTACTTATATATGTATAGTACAATTTGGAGGAGAGTGCAGTTAATTTTTCTAATACACACTTTTTATTTGAGATAATGCTTGTAATATAAAGATTTCACTATTTCCCTCATTTGTTGTCTCAATATGGTATCCATTTCGGCTGATATCCTTAAAACTTATCAAGTTTCTATAAGACTTGCGAGAGTATAAAGTATTATCAATGTGTAACTTTGTTCCTCTGGGTAATAACACATTGGCTCTTCCGGAGCCTTCAATTATTCTTGTACTACCTAATATAGTACTAACATTGGCTTCTTGCATTCCTAAATGAGAAAAATATTTTTTATCCTTGAGAATTGTGTGAGTAGTTGTGTTATCAACAAGACACAAATCCTCATTGCCAATACCCATAGATGGTGTAGTCATTCTTCAAAAGAAAAAGACATAATAAAAAGTGTAAATAATTTGTATAAGAGAATTTTTTATTGCTTAAAACAAAATAAAGTGCAAAATAGAATATGTTTAAACATAACATTACAAGTAAATTTTTCATTACTTAAAGTAAAGGGAAAAACTCATTAAAACAAGCTTGAACAATAAGTTTATTTTTGAATAGTCTCATGACCAATTAGGTGATTAATTTTTTCATTTGGGTCAGCAAAGAAGTCAGCAACATCTAAGTGTGAGACATCAATATTCTCATAATCAAAATCATCTTCAAAAACAAAATTCGTCTCAACCTTTTTGCCTTTATTTTTAAGTGATTCTTGGTACAAATCAACAAGATGTTTTGGTGTATGACAAGTACATGACCAATGGCCTTTATCACCACAACGGTAGCATGTGTTTTCTACATGCTTGCTACTTTGCCCAACCTTCTCATTTTCAGTTTTCTGCTTTTGGAAAAAAATTATACTTTTAATACCACCATGTCTATGGCCACAACCACGACCACGAGTTTGCCCATAATTATGAGGGTCATGTGTCGCTACATTCACTTCAAGGAATAGATTAGCACTAGTTGGACGTGATTCATGATTTTTCATAAGAAGCTAATTATTTTGTTTCGCGACAAGAATGCATGAAATTAATTTATAATATATTTTAAAGCCTTTTTCACGGTATTGTTGTTGCAAGAGCACATTAGATGCATGGAAAGTGGAGAATGTTTTTTCTAACATATATTCATCAGTGATATTTTCTCCACACAATATTAGTTAAGAACTGATTTTAAATAATGCAGAATTATACTCACTTACAATTTTAAAATCTTGTAAGCATAAATGCATCCAATCATAACAAGCTTTAGGAAGGATTACAATTTTCTGGTGGTCATACCTTTCTTTCAATTTGTTCCAAAGGACAAGTGGGTCTTTTACCATTAGATATTCAATTTTTATCCCTTCATGAAGGTGGTGGGGAGAAAATATCATAGCCTTTGCTTTATCTTGATTAGATGCTTTATTGCCGTCTTTAATGGTGTCTCCAAGCCTTTTTGCATCTAAGTGAATTTCAGCATCTAGTACCTATGACATAATTCTTTCCAATAATGTCAAGAGCTACAAATTGAAGTTTTGCAAGATTTGACATATTTGAAACTATCATAAAATAACAAGATAACATTAGCAAATATATGAGATAAATATCATTCACAAAATATGTAAAAACCAATAATCAGACGAGGTAAAGATGATAAATAAATTCTATGCATGAAGTAAAAATATTCATAAAGAAGAATGAAAAACTAATTATGATATTATACTAGACAATAGCATTATCAAAAGATGTAGAGAATAGACTAAAATGGTTACAATTACAAAAGTGAATTCTCAATCACCTTGCTATGGTTCTTCTAGACACATAACTCATTTCGATTACTCTCTCATATGCCATAGTACTTATGGACTCATGGTAAAATTTTATAAAATTCATGCTATGGCTCTTCAGGACACATAGACTTATTTGGCTAAATTTATTTCTATAGCACTTCAAAGCTCATAGATTTATTTGGCCAATGATATATTCACTTGGCTCCACAATATATGATTATAATGGTCTAACATTGACCTAAAGAGGCAAAAGATGATTTATAGGAATTGAACAAAATAACATATAAAGCAATAGACTAACTTGATCAAAGCAATAGTTGAAATAGTAATACCTTGTCACGAGAACTCAAAAGCAAAATGAAATTATCAACCTTGTGGCAGAGAGTGGTGAAAGAGTAGAGCTTCATGCTGATAAAATTTTATGTAAATTATGTAATTGGAGAGTAGAGAGAACACAAAAGAATCAAGAACAAGAGAGCTTTCTTCTATTTCCTTGTGTTTCAATATAAATGAGGTACTCTATTTATAGGCACAAGTTTGTAACTCACCTATAATGTTACATAATATACAATGAATACCCATTACATATAGGAGTAAAGGTTTTGTAGGGTAAAACTTAAGGAATAATATTACATAAAACCATTGAGAGTTATAACCTCTAAAGGATAATGACACATAAAGGACATAACAATTATAACCTTCTAGGATAGTGAAAGCTTTTGAGTATAGACATCCACGCCAATATAATATTATTCATAACAAAAGGCTTTTTATTCAAATTTTGAAAAGTCTTTTAATATGGAAAGGACTTTTTATTCATTCAATCAAACCAAACAATGGAAAAGTAGATTTTCTATTCCTTCTTCTATTCCATTCCACCTAACCAAATAGGTCCAAAGAATTTGTAAGCAGAACCAACCAAGAGAAAAAGAGAAAAAAAAAAAAAAAAAAAAAAAAGATATGAGTTACAATTTGGATTTTCATATTGAACCAATAAACTCATTCATTTCTTCTTAGAACCAAAAAATTTTACAATTCTAAATTTTGAAAATGAAAATTTGTTAACATGCTAGATGTTAAAAAATCAAAAACTGACTGAACACTGCTTCATCAACAATAAATAGTTGCTAGAAGGATGGATGAGAGTTTTGATGGTGTTAGCTAGGGATGTGAGTTTCCGGATGAGAAAATAGAGGGAGAGAGGGGAGGGGATGAGAAGAATTCAAAAAAGCTAAAGTAATATAGTGTGAAAAGTAAAAAATGGGAGTGCAAAAAGCAATGAGCAGTGATCATTTCAACATACACCCCCCACACTTGCTAAAACCTTTCTCCCATACATTTGATGGCATACACCCCATTCTCCGGCTTCATAGCTCTCATTCTTGGCTTTGGCAATTACCGGCAGCAGCGTTTGCAATAGTAGCAAGAAGCCTTCTCATCCAAGTAGACTCTCTTTTACTTGTTTAGTCTTTAGTTTTTGTGTTTAGGGCAACACTAGTTCTGAAATGGATTTGAATAAGGGATTATTTGGGTTTAAGAAGAAAATTGAGGATTGAGTTTTTTCTTTTTTATGAATTGCGCAAAATAGATATTAATTTTGAACAAATGAATCTCAAAATGCATTTTACTTATTTTTAAGCAAAATAAATTTCAAGATTTACTGAATTTAAATTTAAATCAAATGAATCTTTAGATTCGTTTTAACTAAAACAATAAAAATTATACTAATTTTGAAATTTGTTTACTCCGTAATTATTAACAAATTTACAAAAATTATAATTTATTTTGATTTGGATCTTTATTTTATAATTTTTTTAGCTCGAAGACAAAGGAAGAAGAAAATAACAAAATGTTAACTCTTCCTCTCCTTTTTCCCCAATCGATCGTCAAAATGAGACATGTGCCATAGGGAGAGATAGTGAAGAGATGAAAAATTGGGGTGTTTGCTGTTTTTATTTTTAAAAAGGTATAATAGTCTTTTAATTAGGTTGATGCGTGGGCAAAATGGGTGTGTGTAAAGAAATGGACACTTCTTTCACACTCCTCACCCATTATAGTTGGGAGTGTGAAAAGATATCCCTACAAACTTTCTAGGTAGGTCCAAATAGTATGAATAGGTCAGAATCCAAATGAGTTTGATTGGGTTGGCCTTAAGCTAACGAAAATAAAACTAACCGTAAAACATATTCTGAAAACTTTTTATGGTCTTTTTATAAAATATTTTATAATTTTTATGAAACATTTCTTTTTTATTCATTCTATGTCTTTATTGATTAGATTGTCTCTATCTATTTTTTAATTTTTCATTAAATGAAGAATAATAAAATTAAGGGTAAAATTAAAATATTTTAGTATTTTTTTAAAAAATAATTAGTTTTAACTAGTTTTATTAGTTTGTATAATTCATTAAATATGTCTTAGAAAAAAAACACTAGATGAAGTAATTGATATATTAAAGAACCCAAATTGACTAAATTTCGCTTGGTATGCTGCAATGGAAAGAAAAAAGTAAGAAAAGAGATGAGCTAAAGAAATGAAAAGAAAAATGATAGTCTTTGAGTTTGTTTAGCATATAATAAAAAATAAAAGATTTTCTTTCCTTTTTAATATTTGATTTGCACAAAAAATTAAAAAAATAAAATATATATTTTTATATAAGTACAAATTTATCCTTCCTTTAAAAGTTATAAAAAAAATATTTCTATTTCTCAATTTGATTATCATAAATTTCATGGTTGATAGTAAAAAAAAAAAAAAAAAACTTAAACTTTTATAATATAATTTTAATTTTATACCTTGAATTGATACACAAACTTCTATGTAATATTATAATTTTATAATTTAATTTCAATTTTATAATTAAAAAAAACTTTGATCGATACATAAAGTATATAACATAATTATAACTTAGATTTTTTTGTAAATAAAATTTTTTTTCCATTCCTTTCTTTGACTTTTCTTCGAATTTGAAAGAAAAATTAAAACCTCCAAGTGATAGAAATTATTATTCTAAAAGAATGTATTTTACTTTACCTTATAGCTATCAAACAATACAATAAGTAAAAAATAAAACATACTCTTTTCTCTCATTTTCCTTTCCAGCTTACCAAAGGAACCCTCAAATTTTTAAGGGAGAGTTAAACATATCTATTTCTATTATATTATATATTTTATATACCTAATTGTGACAAATTTCTTTAATAAATAGACTATTCACTTCATACTTTATCTTTACCATTTTGTTATTTTTAATTTTTTTAAAAATTTACAAAGTAGCCACCTTTTCAATCACTTCTTTAAAAGACTATTACTTTTCTTTTTCTAAATGATTTTTATTTTAAAAGTAGTTATCCTATGAAATCAGTTTTCTTTTTTATTAATTTATAGTAGTTATCTTATTTTAATAGGAAAAGTAGATTTTTATTTTAGTTAACTCATGATTAAATCTTTGCTCTATGTTGGCACAACTAATCTTATTTAAAAAGAGAGAGCAAATATAGTACCTCTTCTCTTATTATATATTTTCCTTCAAACTCTAACTTTTAATATCCAAAAGATTTCTCAATTATTAAACTTGATGTACTTACTAACCAAGTCACACAAACTTGTTAAAAATGTAGTTATTTTCTTAAATGATGCTTTTATAAAATAAAATCACATTTTAAAAGTAGTTTTATTTTTAAAAAATAAAATATACTTTATGATAAATAGGACTATTTTCATTTGAAAAAAATATATCTTATAACAAAATACATTTGATTTTTTGGATTATCTATATTTATTTGCTTATATTTTTTTTCATAGTTCTAACTAAAAAAACTCAAATAAAAACATGTCAAACAAAAATATAATTGACTCTATGGGTAGCACATGATTGATTGATAGCTAGTTACTGAATTAATTTCAATTTTGGTGAATTTCTTAATTGCATATTTATATGACTTGCATCATTTATGCGTACATTTTTATATAAAATTTTTTAGTGTACACTTAAAATATCTTTACACCAATCTCTTTAAATATAAAACAAATTCATGTTAAAAATAAAAAAAATTAATAAATTTGTTTTAAGAAAAACAACTATAAAATTTTAAACTTAGTATTTAGTAATTATTATACATACTAAATCACTTCCATTTAATAGGAAATCAGATTCTAGAAAAAAAATAGACTTATGATTAATAAGAGTTGAGAAAAATATGTCATCACTCTATCTCTCTCTCTCTCTCTCTCTCTGTGTATGTGTATATATATATATATATATATATATATCATAATGTCACATAAAAAATAATATATCATAGTCCCCCTAAATATATCATAATCAGTTGATTGAAAGAACTTATTAGATTAAAAAAAAAAAATTACCTTATTAAATAAAAGTAGTTTCATATAAAGAATTTTTTTATCATTATAATTTTACATGATTCAAATTGAGTTAATTAATTTTCAATCAATATGTTGCTAAATATCAATTGCTTTCAAAAATAAAAAGTAATTTATTTTATATCATATATTTAAACATTAAATATGGTAAAGCATTATTAGCAAATTAATAAAATGTAGAAATAACAACCCCTCTATTTTATTTCACAATATATTTAATGCCATTTTAATAAAAATAATACAAAATTTGAGTCACAATTTGTGATAAAAGTAATAACTTATGAAAAAGTCAGACAATATTTTCTTTTTGAACAAAAAAAATTAAAATGAAATAAAATAATATATAAAATATGTTAGCCAAAAATATGTGTCAACCAATGACGCCAACAGAAATTATTATGTGTCAAGCAATGAGCAAGTGCTCAATTTAAAAAAATTTCCAAACTCTTTTATATTGAAAAATGAAAAATGAAATAGATAGAAAATAGAATACTAAAATTAACATAAGCTTGATCAACAATTAATTAAATTAAATAATAACAAAAGCGAAAGAAAAATCAAATGGATAAAGCAAAAAGATGATCATCACTAAGAACATTTTTAAAGTGAAATTAGTCACATTAATTAAAAAGCTTGCTGATTAAGCGTCAGACTATAACACTCTCTTATTTATTTATTTATTAGTAGGACACAACACTCTTCTAGAAGAGTAAAAAAAATTATGAATAAATAATTTTAATTATACATCTTTGAAATACTTATTTTTATCAAATAATTCATGATTTAAGTGATATAAAATTATTTTTAAGATTTACTTATTATATGTTTAGACTTTAAATTATATATAAAAGTATGAAATAAAAAAAAAATTACGAATTTTCCACATTTAAATATTTTAGGGGAACTTTACAATTAGCACTTGAGAAAATATTTTTCTTAAATACATTAAATCATACAGAATTCTCACCACAAGGAAGCTGGCTAAAAATATCACGACTATTGAACTTCAAGAAAAAACGGGTCTCACCCGAGAAACCCGTCTGATACCCGAATTTATTAATAAGCCGTCCGTATTAATTAAAATAAAGCATAATAATATAAAGGCTTATCTTGGTAAAATAAGATTAAATAAAAATTTAATATTATGTAATATGTAATGTGATATTTGTATAATTTTAGATTATAGAATATATCTTTTACCCTTTTTTATTATAAATTTTAATTTCTTTTCTTTTCTCACATCACTTAATACAAGTAGGCTTAATTAAGTTAAGAAAAACTAAATTACTATGGTAATAAATTGTATTAAAAAAGTTGATTAGAATTAATTGAATGAAATTATCTAATTTAATGTATATATCAAACATCGTATAATGATAAATTATATTATATATAAGCCTATACAATCTAGTCTTATAAAATGTACTAAATATATTATAACTTTTTAAATTTATAATTAATTTAACTCAAATTAATTAAAAAATTTAAACAAAAATAATTCTCTAAGAAATTTTTTATACATATCAACTCAAACATAAATAAAATGGGAGACATTGTTTCTTTATAATTAAAGGCAATAATTTTACTTTTCTTTATTAAGGTCACATCATTTGTGGGATCCGATGGGATATGTTGCTTTGAGGCTTTTGGACGGATGATGAGTTAGGGCAACAATTCATCTCGCCGTCAAGAAAGGCAGTGGGGAAAATGATTAGAAACCAAACTTGGATTCCCATCATATTATTTAGCATTAAATATTTAAAATGCATAGCTAAGCTGATCTCACTACACTCCTAAAAAAAAGATGGATTAAATTTATTGTTTTATACAATATCAGATTTATTGCGGCAATGTAAATTATTAAATAATTTTTTTTCCCTGGAGCCCACCACTTTTGGGCCTTACTTGTTTTAATAAGTAAATTTGAATAAAAAAATCTTTATCCAAATTCTAACTCATCCTTATCGTATAGATTATTCTTAAGTAACATCAGAAACTTGGTAAACCTTATATGCACGAAGGATAAGACCATAAAAATAAATAAAAGTAAGATAAGACCAAATATAAATCAGCAATGATGCTATCTGTGATTTCATTTTGGACTATTTGTCTAAAAAAACAACTTTATTTATTTATTTATTTTTGATAAAGAATCCAGTTTAGAGTTGAGTTTAAGCAATTGGATAGGATTTTGAACATCTCCATGAAAAAGAAAAAGACACTTGAGAATTGAAATATAGACCATGACCCATAATAAGATCATATACTAGAAGGTTACTGAACCAAATGGAATTGATAGAAACTTTTGAAGCTTCGGTTGGTTCTTCTGCTTAGCAGAGAAATTGACATTATAAATGAATCAACAAGAAAACTACCAACAAATTGGTTCAACTGACAGCAAGTTACGTTGAATTTTGGGCATTTACCTTTGGTTGTGGTCAAGGATCCAAGGTTCAAAGGTAACATTGTTTGGAGAGGAAAATTCGTAACTGCTCCAACCCTTAACATTGACCAAAGTAGAGACACTCATAGTATTTTTATTTTTTTATTTTTTTTACCATCAATACATATGAAACACAAATTTCATATTAAATCTCTTAATTTATAACTAATAAGGCTCGAACTAATTAGATGATTTAATACAAATATAACTCTTTTAAAAATATTTTATGCATACATATGAATTCAAACTCATATCAACATATTTAAACGGTTTGACTCTTTACTATTAACACCATCGTTTGTTGGTAGACATTTATAATAATAATAATAATAATAATAATAATAATAATAACTCTTAGGAGGTAAGCGGTGGCCAAAATCAATGCAAATGGAAATGGATTTGTTCATATTTACAATTCTTATATTTATATATGGGCTATTTATCAACAATCATGTGTGTGTTCTAAATATTGTCGTTGGTATGATTCATACAAATGATCGGCTGAAAACACAAGGGAATAAATTTTTCATTAATGCAGCAAAACAATTAAAAGAATTTAATATTTAATCATTTTATTATATATTAAGATAAATTTTAAGTCAAAAAATGTGAAGAACTTATTAATTAAAAAAAAAAGATGTTAAGAGAATGTCTAATATGTTCCTGTACTAAAATTTTAATTTAATTTATAAAATAATAGTGGGAGATTTTAATCTTTTATCCATAAATGGAATTTAATAAAATGTTAAAGAACTAATTCATCCATGTTGATATCAAGCAAAGACTCATAAGCTCCTGGACAGAGAGGGCAATCACAACCCAAATGAAATAATTTAGTGCTAAAAAATTGGCCTTTAAACGGGGAAAAGTGATAGAGAATTTCGATTCAAACACAATATTTAAAATAAAATATTTTTATATTTTACATTTAAATAAATTAAACTCTTATATTTTAAGTATAAATATAAATGGATCTTCAAATACTTCTATAAATTTATTTTTATTTATAACTTAAAATATAAAAATTTATTTAATTTAATTTAAAATATAATTTTTTTAAAAAAATTCACGGTGTGATAAGATAAAATAGATTTTTTTTTTTTTTTTATTAATCCATCAGCTGGTTTGACCACAGCGCTCTCGTTGGCGTGTACGCCACTATAAAAGAAGATGCTTGTCATTACGTCAAATTCAATTTTATGTGCATCTAGTCCAAATATGTAATTAAATATTATATGAATATGGAGTTTATATTTATGTGTTTGGTTAGAGGGGAGGGATATTGAGTAGACAACTTGTTTAGTTGATTAAATTAAAAAGGGGAAGAGAAAGTTATGGATAAAAATGTTTTATTTTCTTTACATTTTTTTTTCTCTCAAGATTTAGTAAGATTTTATAAAATTATTCTATTATATTTTATATTATATATCACTTTAATTTTTTTACTTATAAAATTATAATAATAAATTTATTATTACACTCTTCTCCTCTCCTTTTACAAACCAAATAAGAGAGGCCCCTCCCTTCCCCTTCATTAAATTTCCTCTTATCCCCTCCTTTCTGTTGAACCAAACATAACCTTAAGGGCACTAACAAAAACTAAGGTTCAATTTAAACCTTTCCCAAACTTTTGCGTTGTATCAAAACTTTATTGCCAAAATTGGCAAGGGTTTGATCCTTGGCACTAGCTTAAATTTGTCTTCATATGAGATATTATATTTGATGAGATATATAATAATGGTCTTTAGGCCTAACTAAAAGACCTAAAGGATAAGCATGGAGAAAGAAGATTCTAAAACGTTTTTCATCCTATTAGTGTGTCTCAGAATTATCTGATAGTTCAATCTTTAACATATTTTAATGCATACAAATAGTGTACCTACAATGGATAGTATGTTAATCACAATTTGAATGGTCAAAGGGTTAGTACATTAAATGTTTAAGAATAAATTTAAAAATATTTTTAAAAGAGTTTTGTATATATTTAAATTCTTTAGTTAACTCAAATTAAATTAGTTATAAATTAAAAAAATTAATAATAAATTTGTATATCATGATTAAAATAAAAAAATTAAGAATAAGTGTAGAAAATAATTTATCGTTGAATAATTTAATTGAGATTGAATTTATATTTTACATATATATATATAGAAATATCAAAATATAATACATTAATCATAATATGCCAAGAAAAGTTCAAATGAAGTATATATAATTAGCAAATAAATAATTAAATAATCTATTGTGAACAAACAATATATAAAAAAGTTGCGTTAGTCTTGAATATATTATTCATAATTTTTTATTACAATTTTTATCAAGTTACGTATAACTCATACTATTATTTAAAAGAAAAATTAATGAAATAAAAATTTATTTATTTTTCTTCCATACGGAGATACAATATATATAATAAATCTTGATTTATCATATCAAATGAATAATAACAATTCTTGTTATACATTGTTTTTCAAAAAAAAAAAAATCAAATTAAGAATAATATATGTATAATTGATGTGACATTACAAACCAACAGGTTCCATAATCTAGTTGTTGAGGATTCAATCCTTTCATTTTCTTACCCACTTAAGTTTTCAATTAATAATATTAGCGAATTGGTTGAATCATTAGACCATGACCAATGTACATGATTTCAACCGGTTCACTTACCGGTTTATTGAGCCGCTAGTTTCTGTATGAGTAACAAACTGGACCATGGGTTGATTCTTGGTCGAACCGGTCGAAACGACTGACCAAGTCCAATTCTCAAACGAGAAAAAATATTTAGACATATGAAATTACACACTCTGAATATACACCTAGTATTTTAGTTATGTTATTAAAACAAAATTATAAATAAAAAGGTATAAAAGATAATAAATAAATAATAGAAATATATATATATATATATATATTCAACATTATTTTTCTCAAATTATATTGTAGACATTTCCCACCAATAAGTTTGATAATTTTTTTTTTTTGGTTTGAGACCACCTATATTTATAAAACACAAATTTATTATCAAGTTTTTCAACTTATAATTAATTTAATTTAAATTATTAAAAAATTCAAACGAAAAGTATAATTTTTTTAAAAATATATTTTACATACATATCAGCTCGAACTCAAACATAAATTAATATACTTAAATAACACTTAAGGCTTTACTACTAAAACTAGTTCAATTGATATTTTTTCCACCAGCTGTTTTTATTAAAAATGTAAAATTCCAATCCAAATTATATCATTGCAATTTTTCTTTTTGAATGATGTGTTAATTTATTAAAAAAAATAAAAAGCAATAATCTTTATTTGATATGCATGATTAGAAAGTGCAAAGAAATCTCATCAAAATAGACAGCCAACAACACCGGATGATGTTAGCTTTGAAAGTTCCAAAAATAAATAAGATCAATATTTGAAGATGACCCAAAGAGACTTCGAGAAGCCACAACAAAAAAACAAATATTAAACCTTTCAACCAATTGCAAGGAAAATAAGACTTTGGAAACATCAACTCAGGGCATGTGTTATGTATTTTCCTTTCACAGTAACATCAATGAATTGAAAAGAACAAGGAATAAAAGGTCACACATATCTTACACTTTTTTTCTTAGACTGGTATTATTTTACACCTCTTTGTGTATAAGATGTACTTATATATATATTTACACATTTTTTCTACATTTTTTATATATTTTTTATTTATAATTTTAACCTTACAAATATACTAAATAAAAAAGTTATATAATAGAATATAAAAATAGGTATAAAATTGGTATTTTTCATTTGTGTACATTTATTTTATACTTTTTTTTAAAAAAAAAAATTCTATTACATACTATTTTTACACATCCCAATATACATTCTTTTGTTTTAGTTGACCTAAAATATATATATATATATATATATATATATATATATAAAAGTTCATAAATATGCATGTAGTACTTTTTTCAATTTTATCTCTTTTATTTTTATTTCTTTTATTTTTATTTTACAGTTTTATTTCTAAAAATAACTATAAACAAAAAAGTGAAAAAAATGCACAAATAAATATACTTTTTCATCTTTCTTGTGGTGTTTTAGATGTATGCGCATCGTATTAGTGAAATTGACATAATTTAATTTTTTTCTAAATTAATATTTATTATATTAAAAAATAAATTAAACTCAATAAAAAAATCTCAATAGTACCATATCTCACCAAAAAGAACATGGCTGACACAACCCATACGAGGAGTGAAAGCGACATAATTTTCATTCTATGGTTGGCGAGAGACATGGTTGGCACAACAAAACAATGTGCGTGGCTTGTTTTCAAAGAAAGATTGAACCAATCACCACCATCTTACCGTTTATCTCTACAAAATGGAAAAAAAAAAAAAAAAATCACCACAAATAGTTATAAATTGGGATAAAATTATTTTAATTTAATTAATAATTTTAAGTTTATATCTTGAAAATATAATTATATTAAAATTTAATAAATTTTATTATTATTTTTATAAATTTTATTTAATTTAAACTAAATTAATTATAAATTAAAGAATATATACATGTGATTAAAATAAAAAAAAAAAATCTCCTATCCCATTTCATCTGTCCAATTATGTGATATTGTACAGAGATTATTCACATTTCATTAATTCTTTAAATGATATTACAAATTGAATTGATTAATTTTTTTTATTAATCCCAAAAACCATTACACAGGATTTGATACATAAAGTAGATTTCGTCCTTTAGTTAAAGGATATTAGTGAAAAGCGACTAAAAATCCAACTTTGCCTAAATGTTTAACGCACTCAATCATGTATTATCTACTAAGTACATTGAACTTTCTCTCAATATTTAAAAGAGAATTTTACAAGGTTGCATCAACCATTTCTTAAACTAAATTACTATTTTTTTCTTTTTCCTGTTCAGAATTGATTAATCGTCAATTTTCACCTATAGCGAAACTTTTTCTCCCCATACTTTTGTCAATATCAAAAGGTTAATAACTATTCTGCGATCTGTGCTTTTGCTTTTTTAATGAAATGGCTAATCTATTTCATGATTTAATAGTTGATAAAACAAAATGGCTTCTAAATCATTTTATTTTTTAATATATAAAATCAATAAGAAATAAAACAAAATTACATATTTTTGTATGATTAAAGAACAGCAATAAACTTTAACATAAAATATAAACAAGCATTTGATATTTACCAAAGTGAATAAATAATACACTATCACATTTAAGCAAACTTTACAGTCATGGAGGATCACAAGAGAGAGTTTATTCAACATCACAGAGAGACAATATTTCCACTGTTTTTTTTTTTTTTTCTACACAAAATCCCCAATTGGATATCCTTCCCAGTAATCACCCTTGTTCAGAATCCAAACCCAAATAAACCAAATACCCCATTACTATAAGAAACTAACTGTAAATAAAATCCCCAAACCCCAGACTTCAAACAAAAAAATCCCAACAAAATGAACAGATATAATCCCTGTATGAAAGAATAAAGCCCCTTCCCCAACCCATTTCCAACTGCTTTTGGTTTTTTTGATGAACAGAAAGTACATTGTTCTTCTTCACATTGGCATTCTCTTATCTACTCCAATTCAGACCAGATAGACAAGCATTCTTCCTTCAAAGCTTTACTCAGAGATGGGTTTGGTCTTGGACCTGTACAGAAGTTTCTTCTTTTTTGATGTTTGGTTATCAAAGTTTAGCACAACCTTACCAGATTCTCCAACTTTGAAGCTGTTAGCAATCACTGTTTCGTCTGCCGGCGCAATTTTCCGGGTCTTCTGGACTATCACAGTGTATCCACTCTCAGCACTGGGCACAAATTCAGCTCCATAGCTAACATCCCAACCCACAACTCGAACTTCCCAAACCAGATGGCATGTCTGCATATTCAACCATCTCTGTCATGAACCGAATATAAACAGCTACTGATAAAGACAACAGAACCATGAAGATACACCAGCTCACCTCAGAAATTGCAAATTCAATGGCATGTTTTGATGCTGGTTTAATTGTGACTTCTGTAACAGGATCTGAAGTGGTGAATTCCTGTTCACCCTCCCTGCTCAGTCCACCATATTGAATTGGTACTTGCTCAGGAGCTATATACCTGTTTAACATCAAACCCAGATTTAATAAAATTCAGAATGGTATATTTGTATTGAAGAGAGAAGCAAACAGCTATTTCTTACAATACTAATAACGAGGAAATAATGTATGAAAAGTGAAAACCATTTAATGAGAGGCAGAAAGGTAAAATTTGGGGGAAACCATTAATGATCAAGCAATAAAAGGTTGAAGGAATTGAATGATTCCCACTTACTTGAAAAGGGTTTCGGCAGATTTTGATGGGCCAGCAAATACAAATTTGCTCTTGGTCCTCTGTGTCAGGAAAGGACTAATCATCCTATAAAAGGCAAGATACCACCAAGGAACATTGATAAACACCTAAAGAACAAAAAGCCCAGAAATCAGATTAAGCTTAGAAAGCTACCAAAATCCACTTTGAACAGATAAGGCAAAGAAACAATAATGCTACATATAAATAAGGGACTCAAAGTTTCAAACTTCAAACAGCAAAAGTAGAGAATTTATAAACCTGCTTAGCAACGAACTCAGGATAGTTATCCTGAAGCAATTGAAGTGCTTGATTGGTTGCTTGCTTGAGATCCCTTTTACCAAGCCCAGGTGAATTCTTGAGGTCGTTGACCTGGACAATAGTACAAACACCTTTAGGGCTATACTCAAACTTCCTCACGCTCTTCTCCAAAAACTGAATCCTCCATCTGATGAACTTCTGGCGCTTCTCTTCGTCAGAGAAGGTGCTCTGATACAATTCTTTGTTCTCAAATTCACCAAAAACGTTGTAGCAAACTTGGTGGCCTTCTTTGTCATATCCATGAGTAAACACCACCTTGTCCCAATCACTTCCAAAATCTTCTTCAACAAGTGCGTCAATTCCAAATTCTTTTCGCCAGCGCACGGTGTTCTTGATCATGGTGAAGGCATCCTTCACTTTGAAGTCCCTTGCTCTTAAGAATTTCAAGAGAATCACATCGCTCCTCTCATCTGCAAGAAGGGGAATTCCCCAGATGTCAACTTCCTCTGGTGGAGGCGGAGGCACCTTCTCGGCCTCTGCTTTAGGCGGCTCTGTCTCTGCCGGAGCAACCTCACCCTCCTTGGGTGCCTCGGCAGTAGGAGGAGCAGAGGTTGAGACAGAGACAACGCTTTCTTCAATGGCTTCCACCGTTTTAGTGCCATCCTCATCCAAAGTAGTAACTTTTTCTACCACCTCGGTAACCACCACAGCTTCAACCGGCTCAGCCTCTTTCTTCTCTTCAGCGGGTGCTTCTGTCACAGTCTCAGCTTCAGCCTTCGATGGCTCTTCACCGGCGGCAGCCTCTTTGGGAGGCTCATATTTGGGTTTTCCTTCTTCAATTTTGGGTTCCTCCTTTTTCTCCTCTACCACCTCTTCCTTCTTTTCCTCTGCTACCTCTTCCTTCTTTTCCTCTACCACCTCTTCCTTCTTTTCCTCAGCTCCCTCCTCCTTCTTCTCCTCCGTCGCCTCCTGCGGCTTCTTCTCCTCCTCCTTGGCTGGTGGTAGCGGCGGCGGAGCAGTGAGCTCATGCTTATTAAGCGCTTCTTGAATAAGCTGCTTCAGCTCATCAAGGGCCTTCTTCTGCGCTTCAGGGAGTTCACCGACAACGTTGCTCTCCTCCTTAAAAGAAACCGATTGGGTAATCTTCTTCTCAACTTGCTCCTTGGGTTTTTCCTCCTCAACGACTTCTTCAGCAGAACCCGTCTTCTCGGCAACCTCCGGTTCCGGCACCGGAGCCGGTTCCTTCTCAGTCACGGGCTTCTCCGGCTCTGTTTCAGTGGTGGGTTTCTCTGGCTCCTTCTCACTTGCAGCTACCGCCGGCGCCGCCACCACTTCCTCAACTGGCTTCTGGGTTTCCTCAGCCATGGAAAACAACAACAAAGAAGACGAAAACGATGGGTATTCGGTGATGTAGAAGGCACGAAGAGAAGAGTACAGAAGTGCAGGCTATGTGTTCTGCTAAATGCTTGAGAGAGAAATGAAGTGAAAGGAACAAACGGCGAGGGGAGAGAGGAAGGGTTTAAAAGAGAGTAACTGAAGAAACTTGCGGGCTATGATGGGAAGAACCAGTCTGTCAAGAAGGGTATGCCAGCTAGCACGCCACTTTGTTTGTGGGCCCCAAGACACCTCTAAACCGCTATATGTGTTTGGTTTTCTTGCCGTGACTAGTCCCAAATAATGTCTAAATTAATGTTTCCGTTTACTTGTGCTTCTAAGTCATTAATTTTGTTTTAAAAGAAAAAAAAAATGTATTTATTCTTTTTACTGAAAACGTTATTTTTCTTAAGTAATTAGTTTTTTAAAAATATATATTTAATTTAAAAAAATTACTACTATCATCAATTTTTTTAAAAAAATTATATTTTAAATAAAATAAAATAATTTTTTATATTTAAATTTTAAAATAAAAATAAATTTATATGTAAATAAAAAATACTTCATTAAAATTCACTCCATAGTACCCTCCTCCGTCACTTGACCAAATCTAGATAGTCACATATGGCTCGTTATTCCCAAAACAAATCCTTTCAATCATAATATTATTATGTTGTTTTATATTTTAGTATAAAATATTTGGTGAATTTCATAGAAAATACTCTTTTACATTATTATATTATTTTATATTTTAGTAGAAAAAATTAGTTGAATTTTTATTTTTATTTATGAATTTTGGTTATTTTTATTTTGTAAAAATTAAAATAGAAATAAATTAAAATATTAAGTTAAAATGAAATTAAATAATCAGATTTTATATATAATAATTATACAAGTAAAATAATCTAGTGACGTAAGAGATATTATGATAAATTTTACATATATGATGCACTAGATGGGCTTTTCCCTTATTTTCTGGCATCTTTACATCATTTTCTCTAAACTTTTTTGATAGGATTTTCTCAATAAATTTTACAGTTTATTCCTCTAAGGTTCGTAAACAAAAAAATTTCAAAAATGTGGAAGTCATACTTTGTAAAAAAAGAAGGGAATTTAAATGATGCAAAATCAGGATAAGTGATATGTTACTGTAAATTTATATATATATATATGTATAAATTAAGCAAGTTGAGTGGGGAGCACCATTAAAGTTGTATTGAGTAATTGAGTTTAAATATGCAAATGTACAATTTGACTAATCCTTAAAGCTGTAAGACATTTTAAATTGGGAGAATAGAGGAAGGACTTTGATTTTCTGTAGTTATATAGTCGATTGCAAACCGTTCAATTTGTTGAAGTTACACAGTCAACACAGATCAAATAGCTTACAATTGATTGCACGACTACAGCGACTAGAGGAAATCCAAATTTATAGAAGAATAGTAAGACTTTTGATGAAGACACTAATGTAAAGAAGTAATTTGAAGAAAAGATACAATTTCAAAAATAAAATTATGGTATTTTATAATTTAAGTTTAAATTTTTTTAAAAAAATACTTAAATTAATATTAAAAATTTTGAATTTTCATCTTATTTATAATAAAAAAGAAAAAAATTAGTATAAAACATCTGATTAAATTGTGATTAATTTAGTGTTATGTACATTTATTTTTGAGCTTAGCCATTAGCTATTAGTATGTACATTTATTAGAAAAATTCTGTTCCTATTTGAGATCTTTTAATTGTGAGTTAAATAATTTAATAATAATATATAAATGTTAACTTCTTACTATTAAGACTAACATATATTGGTCTTATCCTCTCTCTTAATTACATCACAAACTAAATAGAACAAGGATGTCAAAGGTTTTTTTTTTCACATATATTTTTATACATTTTTTTTACTATATTTGTTTTATTTTTTATTTTGATTATTTTGTTTATTTATAAGTTTTCCATACAACTAACTATAAACAAAATGTGTGACATTTTATTATTACAAAAGCAACAAAATTTTTCATATAAAATTTTAATATAAAGTGTAGACTTTCCTAACTAATCAACAGGCTAGGATACTTAGATAAAAGAAAATTAAGTAAGAGTTTTATCAAATTATATGTCATGGGTAAAGAATAATTATATCATTGTTAGTTGAACAAACTCAAATGATGACTCATTAGATTTTATTTTTGGATAGGGATTCATGTCAAGTAGTCTTAAAATAAAGTATATTAATTTTTTGAACCTAAATTTGCGGCGTTGTGAGGCTAGCTCTTTTTAGACCCAATTCCTTTGTAAAAAGAATGTTAATTCTAGAAGTTTGGATAAATGATGCAAGGTATGGAAAAACCACAATGAAGCACACACGTAAAATATATTTTTTATAAGTTTTGACTTCCAAAAAAATTATTATTAAATCTCTTAATTTATAATTAATTTAGTTTAAGTCTAAGTAATACTACCAAAATAATAAAGTTTTTTTTGTCAAATTTTAACACAATATTACATTCTCAAGTTTCGAACCCAAAATTTTTAATTAAACTAGAACAACTATGTACCAATTGATTTAAGCATTTGATAGAAATATTTTCTTTTTAGTCAAGTTACTATTTTGTTGACATTGAAATATAATGATTATATAATCACATTTTATATATAATAATTATATAAGTAAAATAATCTAGTACGCAAGAGATATTCTGATAAATTTTACATATATGATGCACTTAGATGGACTTTTCCCTTGTTTTTTGGCATCTTTACATCATTTTCTCTAAACTTTTTTGATAGGATTTTCTCAATAAATTTTACAGTTTATTCCTCTAGGTTTCGTAAACAAAAAATTTCAAAAGTGTGGAAGTCATACTTTATAAAATAATTAAAATATCCTTTAGTGCTATATACAATAGTTCCATTTTATAATTGTAATAATTCTAATTATATATTTACTTATTTAATTTATATATTCTCCATTAATTTATAAACATGATACAAATATGAACAAAATGACCACATAGTACTGATGGATATTTTAGTTTTCTCTTTATTTTAAATTTTTATGATTTTTATTTTATGTTAACCTCCAATTATAATAGATATATATATTATATATTTCACAATCAGCTAAGAAACTATATCCTCATATACATACATACAAGCCTATATCTCACATTTTCTTAAATAATTCTAAGTCCCAATTAAATTTGCACCTTACAAATTTAGTTTTTCCCAATTAAAACTTTGTTTTTCTTAAAATAATAAAAAATCTTGGTTTTCATGAAAGACGAATCTAATGGGATCTATTTGTCTATATGTATGAGAAGAGAAAAAATATTTTGCAATGGTGACTTGACCATCTCATTCTCATTTACTTATGAACTAATTTATTTATTTTTTTTGGTTGAACTTATGAACTAATTTTAATTGGACATCTTGGTTGAGCATTATATTTAATATTTTAATTTGTCCAAAATTAGACCGGAATTAATTCTATGTCAGAAAATATAGAGCTACACTAAATATTCATATATATATATATATATATATATATATATATATATATATATATGTATATCTTAATAAAAATTAATCCAGTTGAGAAAAATTATAATTATATCTAACAAACAAGTGAATTTAAATTGAAGGCTTAGTCGATTTAGAATATATAAGAAGTTGTGTGTATATATATATGCTTTGAAAACATATCAGATCAAATTGAGCCGAATAAAATAGGACTAGTTAGACATGGGTGAAATCAAGTTAAACTATTTTTTTTTCCACATAAAAATTTAGTAAAAAGTAAAAAGAAAACAAAAAGTTATTTCATTACATAAAGAAAACTTTTGAACAATGATCTCCAAATTTAAAGTTGTATTTTGTGCTAGACATATAATTTCTCTTTTTTTCTGTTAAAAATAAACTAATTTTTCCTTCTTAAATATCTTTCAACCTTTAAAACTATGTATCAAAAAAATGGAGATTGCCTATATTTAAGTATTTTAGTTAACTCAAATTAAATTAATTATGAGGTGAGAAACTCACGGATAGTCAAGATCTCAAAATAAATGAAATGCATTAACAAAAAAAAAAAAGAGAGACATGCAAGAGGATTTAATCTAATTCAAAAAGAAATAGAAAAGGAAAACATACCCTCTCAATCTTGCTAGGTAGTTTATCCTAAAAAGTTTTATGTTGTAAAATAAAAATAATAATACATGGTTCCAAAACCAAAAACATTTATATTCAGCTTTGAAAGCCCCATTTTTTTTTTTTATCAATGTATTAGCATAATTATAAAAATTAAAGATTTTTTTGTTGCATTATAGTTTTTAGCTAAAAGAATATCTTATTTGAAAGCTATTAAACTAAAAATTATATGACCAAAACTTACTACATTTTACCAACAGAAAGCCAGCAAAAATCTCTCTTATAATCTAATTGGTTCTCTTACATATAAGAAATATCAAATGATTTTTTTTTTTTAAGAAAATGGTGGCATAATAACTATATAATATTATAGATATCTTGAAAATTTAAGTACGATGCATCCCCATATAAGTGTTATGGTAACTCAAGTTTTGGTTTTCTTAAATTTAAGTGATGCGAAGACGAAAATTTTGAAAAAGAAAATTTGAGGGCCATATATAATAACTACATAACATCAAGAAAATAATTAATAAAATCTTTTTTATCCTCTCACATTATTATCAATTTTAAACAAAAATTTTACATTTTAAAATTACTAAATTAAACACTTACATTATAAAAACCATATTAAAGTTAATCTTTTGCGAGTCATTTTTGCTTATAAGTAATAAGTAAGGTTGATTTGGATATAGTTTTTGTAATGTGAAGATTTAATTTATATAGTTTGAAATGTGAGAGTTTTATTTAAAATTAACGATAGTTTTATGTGCAAAAAAATGTGTTACTCAAGAAAAAAATTGAAAACTTGTGTCCATGGCCCTTGTTGGCTCCCTTCTCTTCACCTTTACAAGAATGGAACTAGGTAGAGTAAAATAAGGGCTATCTATTTTTGTTTTTTATCCTTCATGTATGATTATAGAGAACGCTTATAATTTAAACATAAAGATAGTATAACTACTGTTTGAAAATGTATATTTTGTATTTTAGATAACAATTATATATATAACTGTTGTGTATGCTTATGTATATATTTCTTAATTTAAGAATTTATTATATTTTACAATCATCTACGTTAGTAACTAATAATACACAGAACAAAATTTCATCTAATAGTCTCAACACCTTGGAAGTTTATCAAACTTAGCATTTTCTCTACATACATCAAAATCATGTTTTTTCTTAATATAATAATAGAGTTGTACACATCTTTGTCTACCCTCTCTATGAAATATGAAAGGGTTTTAAAGTTCCTAGCCATTTAGGTCTTTACAAAATCACTTGCCAAATGACCATGACATTAACTTTAATGATTAGGATTATCCTATAAAGTCATTCTTGTACATAATCCATTAGATCTTTATCCACTCCAGCAGAAATAGCACTCAAAGTTTCTTTCTTCTCAGCCAATTATGACACCCCATCCCATATCTTGTAAGCAAATGATGTCATTTCTCTTAAAATGACTATATCCAAGACATATTACCTATATAAGAGAGCAGCTCAGTATCAACAAATACACACAAAATAAGCTCAAAATGAGAAAAAAGATGGAGTTTTAAATGGTTGTTTCAAATGACTCATGACATAGATAAGTTTTTTTGAAATTGTTCTCAATGGAGTTTCAAAATTTATGAGGCGAAGTTTAGAAATAATGAGGCCACGGAAGTTCAAAAGTTAGGAAGCTACTAAACAAGAGTTCACACTTAAGTGTTGTTTATATTAATCTTACCTAGCTACTTATTACTTAAACATTGTATAAAATCCTCTTTGTTTTCTTATATACAATGATTAAAATTGAAGTACTGTTAAAAACCTCTTGTGTTGTCTATAGACAATGGTTGTAGGTTAACCATTATCTAAAATCCTCTGCCTTTGTCCATAGACAATACTTACCTCCTTTTGCAATAAAAAAAAAATGCGTTGCTAAAAATATTTATTGGCAAAATATTAGTATGTACTATTTCATCTCCTTTTCAAATTTCTAGTTCCTTGAATTTCACTCATACTTAACTTTTCTAGTCCATCCTTAACAAAAAGTCAAGGTACCTCAATTTAGGGTATTATCACGTTTTTCTTATTTATAAAGAGAGTTTCTTCACCAATTTGGATATAAGATTTTATGCCTCTTAATAAGAACAATTCTAAGACTTAAATTCAAAATCTTTGATCTAAAATATTTTGAAGCTGAAGCTATTGACACTAAATTTAGGCTCCCTCTTGCTATAGATGGAGTATATATGTACGATCACAACCAAAGAAGAATCCTATAATTAGGAGCCCGTTTCACCAAACTAGAATTTTTCCTCTCTCATTTATCCTTCTTGCACTAAACGCTTGACGGTTGATTTTCACGTAATTATCAAAATTAGTTATTAATTTCTTTCTAAGCAGGAGTAAGTTATATGTTCCTTTATACTTTTTTTTTTGGGGTGGAAACTATGAAAAAATAATAAGCAAACAAAGATAGGTAGTTCAAAAAATTAAATGCATTTTATGATATATGTTTAATTTGCTTTTTGTTTTTTGATAAAGTATATTGGCCTTTTTCTTTACAATGGAAATTGTTTATGGTAAAAATAATTTTGTTTATCTTAAGATTTATTAAAAAAGAAAAATAATTTGAAATTTTGATTTTAAAAATTATAATACCAAAAGATAATTATATTTAAAATAAAAATTAAAAACTTGTTTTTTGAAGATAATTATTTTTAAATAAAAATAACAAATATATATTGTTGCATGCGGTCTAGGATTATGTATATATTGGTGTCTGTCCACATTCAATGTACATAGGAAGTTATATACTACTTCATGAGTGATCATTTCATACTATAACAATAAGTCTGATATTATTAGATAAAATCGACTACATAAATGTCAAATTACAATAATTCTACATCATCAAAGAGTTTATAACTAAGAATATACAATATTATATATATATATATATATATATATATATATATATATATATATATATTTAGAGTAATTATTTTTTAAGAACTTACGAGTATCTACATCTTATATTATAGATAAGATTAATCTTGATCAATAAATTATTATTTAGAATAATTATTAAAGAAATAATACATAATTAACTCAATTTCCCAGCAATTTTCAGCATTTGAATTTTTCGTTTCAACAAAAGTTAACAGTGCAATTTATACTTGAATCCTTTTCCTATATCCTTAATGTAAAATTTAATTCTTTTTATTGTTAAATAAAATATTCATTAGTAGATAAAAAAAAATTCTTTAAGGGATCTAGTTGGTAATAATTTACTTTTTTTTTTTTTTAGTTTGATTTAATATTTACTTCCTCGTCTTTCAGTTGACTTTATAATGAGCAAGAATCTTGAAATAGTGGAAGGAAAATGAATATTTCTTACTTAGTCACGTACCCTATATTTGAAAACTTCCCAAAGAACTTATCCTTAACAGTAGTATCCCTTAATAAAAAAGAAAAAAGACATAACCTATGGGCAGAAGAAACAAGGAACCAAAAATTTTAATATTTGAGCATCACGTAAATATATTATCGGGTCTCTTAACTCATAATTAATTTAATTAAAATTAATTAAAGTAAAATTTTTTAAAAAAATATATAAAAAAAATTATTTTACCCTTTCATACTATTACTAATTTAAAAAAGAATCTTAAAATTTCAAATTAAATAAAATAAATCTTCATATTTTAAGTCAAGACCAAAAATGAATCTTATTGAGATATTTTTTATTTATACAGAAGGTTCATCTTTATTCTGAACTTGAAATGTAAAAATTTATTTTGTCTAATTAAAAATATAAGAGTCTTATTTAAAATTTTTTAAAAAAAAATTAAAAATATTTTATGTATATATATTCAAATCTATGTTAATATTACTTATGCAAAAGTTATTGGTAGAAACCAAAATTTAAATAAATTAAAATATATTGATTGAGAAAATTAAATATTAAAATTTAATCTTGTAAGATTCTATGACTTCACAATGTCATCGAATGTCATCAGCAATTTACATTGTAATTATATTGGCATAAAGAAATAGGCAGTTGCAGCCCCATTATTTTTAATAGAATTTATAATTAGATTTTCTGGTTGTCCTTATCTCTAAAGACGAAATACAACTGGCAACGGCCGCAATGCTGCCAACCAAGAGAAGAATAAAACGATAATCTTGAGGAAACCCTTTGGCACGCAACTGATAAATATGATACTACTATTGTTCATATGGCTACGTTTCGTATTTATATACAATGTTTTGTTTGGGTAATAACAAGTTTAGGTAAAGAAATTGTTGGGCAGATATAATTTTAGGGATAAAATTCTAATAATTTTACATTTTTAAATTATACTTTTTTTTTTCAAACACTTAAAATAGCTTAAAATTTTTTCGTTCTTGTCATATATATATTTATGATAAAAGAATAACAAATTTAAGTGAGTTAAATTTTAAAAATTTATTAAAACTAAAATAGACCTTAAAGTTTAGAGAGCTTTCACTTTATAAAATTGCTCATAGATTTCTTATTAATGAAATGCTTATATTAACATTGGATTTCAAAATTTTGAATTCATAGTTCCAATTTTTATCAAATGATCGGCTATACTTGCATATGTATACATTGTATTATGAATTTAATTTATATATACTTATAAAGTTAGCGTTGGATGTTATTTTTAAAATATTGAATTTTGAAGATATTTTTAGTGTAAATTATTGGTATTGGCGTTATATTATATTAGATATATTGATTAATTTGGTATAAGTTAGATATTAAAAAATAATTTTAATATAACTATTTTTAAAGTTTGAATGTAAAATTTTTAGTTAAATTAAAATAATTTCTAAAGTTAAACCATTGGTGGTTAAAAAAAAGCCATCACTTAAATGGGAGTTGCATCTTCTGCTTTATATTTTTTTATTCTCTTTTTTATACTTTTTATTATAAAAATAATATAATATAATATAATTTCAATACTTATAATATTATTTTATTATTTTAACCAATAAAAAGGATATTGACGAAAAATGAAATAAAGCATGACATACAAAATGTGAACTCCAAAATGCCAAATTAAAAAGAAAAAAACAAGTCATCATAAATTTTTTAACATAACTTAAATAAAAAAAATTTAAAATCAAATAAATTAACGATAAACTAAATCTTTTATACTAAATTTACTAATGTTATTATTATTACTTGTCTAACTTCAAAATCAACTACAACTACCAGTCGCAATTAGAAGAAGAAAAAGAAAAAAAGACGGAGCTGTCACAGAATATAATCACAGGACTCGGTTTGCGGTGGACCACTGCATCGTTAACCGTATAATCTTCTGACACGTATCCCACCTTAAAGCTTTTCCTGGAAACAGGCTGTCATGGGATCATAAACTCGGAGTTGGAACATAGGCGGTATGAGCCGGCGACAACGATATTATTATAGACACCGCCTGCCACGAGGGGCACTTTTGTCTTTTTATCTGTATCGGACGGGACCCACGCACAGCCTCTATCTCTTTCTTGCTCCTTAAAGCAAGCCAAAACTGTTGGCTAGTTTTTCTTTGCTGTCTGATTCAAATCATTAGATTTTTTTTTTTTAAAAAAAAATTATGGCAAATCAAATTAATTTTTTTAATAATTTTATAACTATTTATCATATCAGATTTTTTTCAAATGAGATATATTAGCATTTATAAATTAGTTGTAGTTATTTTATTAATATTATTTACAAAATAATTCTATACTAATTTCCTATTAAAAAATAATCATTAACTATATATAAATTTAGGACTACATAATTTTAGAAATAATTTTTTTGGAATATTTTAGAAATATTTTCAAACTTTTGTAAATGTCTTTGTATACCTACCAGAAAAGTTGGTGTTAAGGACAAGCAATTTTGTCAAATATTAAATATTTGAAAAGGATAAGTGTATATTTATTAAATTATTTTTTTTATATTCTTTATTTTATATTTATTTTGTAAAGATAAAATTATAAATAAAAAAAATGAGTGTACATGTCAAGTGTGCACGTAACACCATTTTTAAATATTTGAGTGTCATTTTCCCAAGTTATATTTTTCTTTTTGGTGGAATTTTCCAAGTTATTTTTTGGTTGCTAGAAAGGGAACTTGGAAAATTGAAGACAAAAGACCAAACGGCTAAAGGGATTTTAGAAATAAGAGGTTCCGTGCAAACGGCTAATTTGAATGTGTGCTCACTCATGACTCATCTTTGCTTACATAAAGCGATTTTGATAGATATTTCGGACTTTTCAAGCGCCCAATTCGCCAATGCTAAGATTCTTCATTGGGGTGTGTGCTTCAGACATAAGACATTTATTTCATTTTGGGGTCAATATAATTTTTGTTTTTCGTACAAAAGAGAAAAAAGGAAAAAAATAATTAAATTAAATTCTAGAAGGTAGATTTTATTTGTCTTCTATTGTATGTTGGGGTTTTAATTAAGTAACTCTATTTTTAATTAACACACCCTTATTCTTAAAATATCTTTAATGAAATAGTTTTATAAACTCGTTTGAGTGAATTTTTTTTTTTAATTATATAACTCTTTAGGATGACTGCTAATAAAGTTTAGAAGTTATAGATATTTTAAAAAAAAAACATTAATAATTTTAAGCATTAAATCATGAAAGTAAAAAAAATTTCTCATAAAACTAGTGAAAAAATATTCAAAGTATAGTTAAATACTAATAAATCAATATATAAGACTAGGAAGAAACTTGTGAATAATTACAACTGTTTAATAGATTTCAATACCAACACATTGTAAGCGTCAACTCTATTAGAAAGCTCACATACAAAAAAGAGTAAAATTTTTCATAATTCATCTAAGAAAATAATATCTAGCTAAATAAATAATTCAATACTTAAGTTTTGATTCAATCCAACAAAATATAGTTTGAGAATATAGAATATCAAATCAAACATTATTATTAACTTATTTTTAAAATTAACAAAATAAATTCACTTCAACCACACCAAATAGTCAAAAATAAAATATAAAGATGACTTGCTTGCAGAAGAAATAGCCCTAGAGAGCCATTTGGAGTTGAAATGGCTCTATAGAGCCATTTGAGCACTAAAAGGCTCTCTAGAGCTATTTTATGAAACTTTTTTATTAAACGACTTTATAAAGCCATTTTATCACGGGTATTTTGAAAATAAAAGTGTGTGTTAATTAAAAATGAGGGTGCCTTAATTAATACCTGGATATTGGGCTTAATGCTTAGTCATTAATTAATTTCGTGGGTTGGTTTAGTTTCCAGGTCCAATTATCTTGCACTATCAAATAGGAGTAATAGTCTATGTCTTAGTGGTTTGAAAAAATTATAAACTAAAATTTTGTTGTTTGTTTAAAATTTAAGGTGGTTTGGTAGAGCTTAATTTGGTTTAAAAATAGTTGGAAACTATCAGTTTATGTTTATTTGTTAAATTTTGTATTTTTTTTTTGTGGTTTTGAGTCAATTTGAAATGATTTAAGATAATTTAAAAATAAAAATTTGTGATACATTCACATGACCAATTGGATTTGATTTGGGGTAGTTTAATTTTTTTTTTCAAATTGATAGATTGAATCAAACCAACAGTTGGGTATATTTAGAACAAATTCAAATTACTATTAGTCAATTTTTAACGTTTTTAATGTGATTCGATATGTTTTGGATCAATTTGTGGACATCCCTAAATAGGAGGAAGCATTTTATATCTTATTTATTATTTTATTTTCTATTTCATTGTAATTTGATTCATGAAAGAAATTACTTTTAATAACTTAATAATACTTATAATATTGTTTTATTATTTTTGAACAATCAAAACACAACTGGACAAAATATGTTACCATATTAAATAGTTTATAGCTAGATGGTATTGAGATTATCTTAAGAGCTTGTATATTTTATGTTCAAATTTAAAATTTCATTGAGCAATCATGTTTACTCAAAATATCAAAAACTTTTGTTAAAATTTGCGTACATAATAAAATGACTTACTGTAAATAAAAACTGTCTAAGACTATTTCCAATTGTGTAACTTTTGTTTAGTTGTATAACTTTATTTTAATAATTTTTTAATAAGTCTTACAATGTTACATTATTTTTCATTACTTTATACAATTTTTATTATTTTTCACTATAATGATATAATTTCACAAAATTAATTGTACATGTTGGAAAGAGTTACCAATAGGAAAAATTAGTTGTAATAAAAAATCTGAACCTACCTAATAAATTATGAAACTCCTTTTTAGAATTGCTTTTCATAACAACTCATATGCTGATATGAAATTTTATAAGTTATATTTTAATAGTTGCAAACTCATTTTATTAAGTTGTACAAGCTATTCAATTTTTAAGATATCCTCATTGGAGATAGCCTAAGCAAGTTAGTCATTTCATATCATTGTAGGGTTGAATCTTAGGTGAACTAAAACCTGTTAGATACACCAACAAACGATTGGTTCTAATGATAAGGACCTAGAACCGTTTTAAATATATTGATATAAGTTCGAGTTTATATGTATGTATAAAATTTTTTTAGGAGAATTTTACTTTATTTGAGTATTTTAGTTACCTCAAGCCAAGTTAATTGTGAGTTGAGAGTCACGTACAAACGCAAGTGATTAAGTATATATATTAAAAAAAAAAACTTGTTAGATATAATATATAAAATTAGTTTTGAGCATTTTTCTAATTGCTTAAATGTCAAATAAAAAAAAAGTTGATTATAAGTATTAATTAAGAGTTTTCTCTTCTGTAATTAAATTTTAAAAAACTATTCTTATTTTCATTTTATAGAGAAATTTCGGTTTTATGATAAAAAAAAAAATTAGACACCAAGTTAACGTAGTGGAATGAAGTAGCTAGTATTTCTTATCTCATCAATCAACTAAAGACTACAGTTCATTTTTTTTTTTTAAGAAAATTACCAGAAATAACGTTATTTTTATTCATGGGATTGACAAATTTTGAGTAAGCCCTTTTATTTTTTTTAATGATTCTTCAATTTTGAGGTTGTAGTCACAATCAAGGTGGAAAACCTTTGTACAAAATGGGAGCTCTGAAGCCCAAATATGGTGTACTCGTGTCAAAGCATATCAAATATTTAGGGACAGCTCACCTAAGAGTCCTAAAGTCAAGGGTCCCACAAGAGAGGTCGGATAAGAATTCCGCCATTGAAGATAAGCATCAAGGGCAACATGGCCCAGAGTGAAGGACAAGACTTAGGAGCTATTTCCCTTTTTATTAATTTTTTTTTCAAAAGAATTAGATTCTTATATAATTTTCTATGATATAATCATTCAATTTGGATAGCAATTAAGAATTATCGTCATAAATTCTCATAGGGGATAAAAAAAATTACTTTCTCCCATGTTGATAATTCTAATATAATAATTATAAAGGTTTTGAATTTAAAACCACAAAATTAATGATAGCAAGAAGAATGTTTTAATTACCACTTTTGTTTCAGGTTAAATTATTCTTCTAGTTTTTATAATTTTTTAAAATTTAAGTTTTAATTTTTTTAATATATACCTTGCTGCCAACGAGTTGAAGGGTTTTTTTTGGTTAAATTTGTCAACGGGCTAGCCACATCATTGCTTATTTGCCACATAAGTGCTTGCTTGTGTGCAGCACACGTCATAAGTGTCAGCTCTACAGAACATGGAGAGTCCTAATAGATTTAAAGTTTTTTTAAAAAAATTATAAAAATAAATTAATATTTACTTTTAAACAAGAGTTAGTCACATGTTAAAAACATAAAAGTACCTAAGTGTAACAATAGGCATAGAATATGATGAGTTAAGATTTTGTCGATCCTCATTCAGCTTTATTTTAGAATATATATATATATATATATATATATATATATATATATATATATATATATATATATATATATATATATATATATATATATATATATATATATATTTATTTATTTATTTATTTATCTTAATTCTAATAAATGTTGTCTTATTTTTACCTTAAGTTTTATTTAGGACTTACTTGTTTCTATTTTTTTTTTATGTCGATTTGTCCCGTCCTAAAATATCTCAATTCCCACTTACTACAAAGTCCTATGTTAACTTGGTCACATCAAGTAATTAATTAGGTCCCTCTTACCCAATTTTCTTAGATCATAATTGCTCATTTATGCTCTTGTTACTTTTCCAACTATTTGTGCATGGATTGCATATTGCCATTGGCCATAAGGCCCTTTTTATCAAAACTGCACAACACAACACTTGCTCAATTCCGCCAACCAATTCCTAAAACATGGCAGGTTCACAATGATAGCATCCCACGCACAAGCATCAAAATTATTTATAGCACATCACAAACAAGTCAACACCTTAGAGAATCACGCAATGTCAACAACCACCACACACTAGCGTGCAATGTGTAATGAAACCATAGCATGAAGAAAGGATTGATTCTTTATGTTGTGGACCACTATCTGAGTAAAAGATTAAAATTTGTTAGTCATGCTTTTTTGTTATTTTTTTATCTCATTTTTTTTTTTATTTTATGAATATTTTTATTTTACATTGATAATGAGATTAATTTTATTTGAGAATATAGAGTAATTATAAATAATTTTTTTCTTAACATGTGATTTTTTGTGCATTTAAATTTTTAATATTGCAGAGGCTCGACTGAATTTAATCTACTTATTAACTTAAGTCATATCTTATTAGTGTATCATACTTTTTATAATTAGTCAAAATAATGTTCTTGCCAAATTTTGGAGCTAAAAATTCGAGCTCGCCTATTTATACTACCATCTTTTGGGGTGTTCTTGTAATTATCATAGTTGAGGCTATCTCGAGCCTATTGGGTTGAGTTTGTTATTGTGCTGATCAAATATAAAATAATGTTATTGTTCTATTATTATATTTATTAATTAATTATATGTAATAATGTAATGCATGAAACACTATATAAAATAATAAATTTAGTCCATAGAATAAAAACAAAATAAATTTGAAATTGTGCATGATGACCCGAGATGTCCCTTTTAGGGGCTCCACAACGTGGGGGCAAGGAAACCTTGTGAAGAATAAAATAAATAAAACCATGCAGGAAACAAATAACTTTGCTTATGGTGTGAGAAGAAAATGTAAAAATTTGAAAAGATTATAGGAAATGAAGAGAGAAAAAAATGAATAAAAGAGATAGAGTTACGCGTTAGTACCCTACAATGCTCTTTATAAGGCTTGGTAACTAATATAGTTTTATGTCATGTAAAATAATTGAATAAAACTTTATTTTTTTAAAAAAGGAAAAACTTTAAAATTTGGATATTATCTCACTTTGTCTAGAATATATAAGATTATAAGCAGCCTGTCAATTCTGGCTCAGCAATTCGCCCCACCCGACCTTGGGCTGGTGAGTAAGTGGCCTGCGATCTGTAATGAAAATAATAGTGAATACTTTTATTCAAAAATATAAAAACAATTAAAAATTTGATTTGGGCCAATGTGGGCTGGCTCTAAAATTAGGCTAAATAGACTTACCATAGAAAATTTCTTTTGTAACCCCTAAAATTTCTATTATAACCCCAAACCTTCTTTTTGTATGTAAAATGCATCTGTCCCTCGTCTAACAAAAACTCCTTTGTTCTTTTTTTTTTTTTTTTTTTTTTTTTTTTTAAAATTTTCATCCAGTCCACAATTTCTCATAAGGTAAAATGGATTTCTCACCCCTTGTGTACCTTTTTATATAAGATTTTTCATGTAAAATCTTGTTTCAAATGATTCACTTTAGTCTCAACTTGCTTTTCGTTATTTTACACATTCATCTTCTGTATTTTTTTTTTTTTTAAGATTTTACAGGTTTTTAGATTATTTAAATAATTAAGAATGTTATTTTGTAGTGTTATGGATGATAAATAATCCATATTTATAAGTTGGTAGGTTTATATTTTAAGCTTTCGAATTATATATAATCCATAATAGTATGTATGAATTATGGATTATATATAATCTATAAGCTTAAAATACAAATTTACCAAGTTATGGAATATGGATTATTTATCATCTATAACATTACAAAATAACATTCCGGATTATTTAAATAATCCAAAAGCTTGAAAAACTAGAAAAAAATACAAAAGATGAATGTGTATAAAAACTAAGAAAAAAAACTTGTGCTTCTCACAAAATCAAAGTGGAAAAGCAGAAGAAACTGAAGCAAGTTTGTTCTTAGACTTGTGTTTAGTTATCAGGAAAAGTTGAAACAAATTTTAGTTGTTGAAGAAGGAAGAGGGAGCAGGAGAAGAAGAAGAAGGTTAAATGTAAATTTTATTCTCATCATTGAACTAGTGTAGGAATGTTCTCAGACTAGTGGCAGGTTTTAGAGAGGGTGTTCTCGGTCTAGTGCAAGAACACCATTCTCAGTCGATGGTGTTCGTTGCTTTGGAGTAGTAGAGATTTAGAAGGTGACGATCGGGGGTGGGGAGAAAGGTTGTAGGGGTTTAACTTAGATAAGGGTAAATGCATAATTTCACAGCCTAAAAATGATTTAGGGGTTATAATAGAAATTTTGGAGGTTACGAAAGAAATTCCCACTAGCATATTCAGTCAAATCCGAATTAACACCTTTGTACATAATAAACTCATAATCAATATTTAAAGCTTAAATTATTTAGTTAGTATAAGGGAAAATAGAGAAAGTGAACCAAATTTTGTTGAGTTGTCAGCAAAATAAGTGAGCCACTTGGTGGCTCATTATTAGGTCACGTGTACAGTTCAGGATGAGATTTAAAGGAGAGTAAGATAAGAAAATGGCGATGACTTAGTGGGCTAAAAAACTGATCCTCATGGAGTTGTCAAAATTTTATATTACATTTAAAATTTTATGATGATTTGAAAATTACATTGAATGCTTTGATTTTAGGTTTAACCCAATCCGGAAGATTGCATGACTCACCATCTCCACTTCATTACCACAACACCTAGATGATGCAGGGATATGCATATCTCTACAACTCTACATTGGCCAGTTTTTGAGGTGTTAATAATAGGAGTTTTACTGTGCTTAGATGAGGAAGCCATAAATCTAACCTAATCCTAGTAGAAACACCATGTCCTATTCTGTTGAACAATGTAGTTTTCAAAGTAGGAATAGTTATTGAGTACATTGAACTCTAGGTATAAGAAGACTGAACACCTAAGGAAGCTTTCTAGAAAGGGAGTTTTTGGAAAATATTTGGCATTTAGAGTAACAAACACTAGGGAATTTGATTTTGTAAGTCTCCATGCTTGCTTTATAAGAACAATTGTGTTGAAATCCCCTAAATTTCTAAATCCTAAACCACCCCAAGCTTTGGGCATAGACAATTTACCCCAATTCACCTAATAAATCTTCTTTTAATATGCTAGTTAGCGCCACCAAAGTTTTGCCATGAGTTGATTCAATTCAAAGCAAAATAAATTATATAATTTAAAGTAGCTCATTGTATAAGTTGGAATACTCAAAGCAACAGTCTTGATCAAGATTTCCATCTTTGTTTTAGAAAAAAGTTTCTCCCTCCATCTTTATAGTGTTTTCCAAAAGTTTTCTTTGACAAATTGGAAGGAATTATTCTTTATTCTTCTTACCATAGTTGGAAGGCTTAGATATGGTTAAGTGCAACATTTGATATGTCCAAAATTTGTATAACACAATTTTAACCAGTGCAATGCAATAGGGGCAAAAACTAGATGGCTGGTTCATTGAAATTTAGTTTTTGCCCTGAATAAGATTCATAATTAACCAAAATTCTCTTGAACTCAATCTCTATTGTCATTGAAGCCCAAGAGAAAATCAAATTGTGTTATCTCTAAAGAGAAAAAATGTGAAGTGGCTATGGAAGACAACGAGGAGTTGGATTTTGAGTCCTAAATTGAAGTTTCAGATTTTGAGTCTCAAATTGAGGACACTGAAAAGATTGAATAAGCTGAAGATGATGTGAACACTTAGGAAGAGGACTAACTGAACCTTTTATTGTTTTATTTCATTAAAATATTGTTATGTTTTGCTTGTATTAAAATAGCACCATATGTATGAATTGTTACAGTTGCTAGTGTAACACCCATGCAATATACAAATTCCCATTTTTGTTATGAATTAAGTTTTTAAGTCCCTCCTTTTTCTTTACTGAAGAAATTGTAACATACAATTGCCCGTGTGTAATCACAAGACATGGTAAATACAAACCAACATTGTTCAGAGATTGACCTTGGCTCTTATTTATTATCATTGCAAAATTGAGAGATATCAGAAATTGCTTACACTAGAACTTAAATGACATTTTAAAATTCGGAGGATTTATGATCATGCATGGGATAAATATACTCTTTTCGATCATATTTCCAAATAAAACCTTTGCCTACAACACATGAGAAGCCATCTTGGTAATCATCAATCTTGTACCGTTGCCTAGACATAATGATTTGTCAATATTCCTCATTAAAATAATTGGAGTTCCAATCTTCAACTTAATGACATGATTTGGTAGCCCAAATCCTTTAATGGAGTTTAAGAATTCTAGAGTACAAATATCTTTGTGACCAACCCTATTAGAATTAATCTTGCAAACAATGTTAGAACTTAGATATATATGTTCTTCTCCAGGAAGCATATGTAACATGTAATTATTGATACTATCTACCAGTTCACGTAGGTGTCAAAATAGCCCTCTCATGAAAATATTGCAAGTCATCCATGTGAGATCATAATGATGGATAAGTACTCTCGACAATATCCTTGATTGGATTAGAAGAATTATTAATGAGAAATTCATTAGGTATTTCCATATTGTCTTCACCTTTGCTTGTATAATTAGTGTGGACATCGTATTTTGTTCAATTTTTTGTTTCTTCATTTATTTATTATTTATTTAGATTTTTCTAAATAAATTGGACTAAGTCAATGTTGATCCATTTAAAAGTGGGCCAATTTGACCTAAAGCCAATTAGGTCTAGGGTTTTTCTTTTTTCATCGTGACAGCAAAATAAAAAACAAGAAAAAATTAGAAAAAGAAAGAAAAGAGAAAGGAATGTATAAAAGAAGTGGAGGGAAAAGTGGAGTTTAATGGAAAGAGAAGATCATGTAACAAGAGCCCCACTCACTCCACAATATTTGCAAGGCTAGGATTATGGAATAGAAGGAAACTCTACCCACCTGTATAAAGAGATCATCAACAAAGAGAGACGGAAAAAGAAAAAAAAAGAGAGAGTAATGAAGAGAGGAGGAGAGAATAATAACTTTGACAAAAAACAGAAGAGACATTTTTGTGAGACTAGAGTATTCTTTAAAGGTTTTTGAAGGAAGCAGGAGAAAGCACCCACAAAAGATGTCTATTTGATCTCGTCATTACAAGTAAGGTTTTTGTCTCTCTCATACACATCAGTTGCTATAATCTTTCTTTTGTGTTCATGTTGAAATCACGAGATGGCCTCGGTAAGCTCTGTGTTAGGGTATTGGGTGTCTTGTTTGGTTGTGTTACGAACAAAGAAAGGATGGACTTCCTGTTGTGGATGGTACGTTCATGTAGACTTGATCATTCGTGGATTTAATGTGTTGTTTAAGATTTGCCGATAGAGGGATGCTATGTATTTTTAATTGAGTGGGCCCATGTCCATGTGGAAAGGGTGTGTATTGATAGTTTAATGCTTGGCCATATGGGGTTAGGGTGCAAAAAAGAAAATTGTGGGTGTTTCTCAATTTTTGAAAATGGTATGACAGTGCCAGCGGGTCTTTAAATTTTCTTGAGCAATGATCTCTGTTACCTGGATTTCTAGTAGATTAAGGGTTTGTCGGTTCTCTATATACCTTGCGAGCCACGACCTTAATTCACTACCCTTTGTAATTTTAGTGTGTGATGCTACTGAGATTGATTTTGTTTTCATTCCTTTTTATTTGGGATGACTGTGGTCAATGATGCTTTTCATGGTTGGGTGTGTGACTTCGGGTTGCTGGGTTATTACTTCTTTTAAAAGTAAACCTTGTTTTAACCGTGATGAATCAAGGGCCAATAAGGCCCGTAGGTTCATTTAGTCATGAAACTTCCATTTCTTTGTTCATTCATCTTCTTTATTTACTATAACATTTCTTTTTTCTCTTTTTGGGTTTGGTTTTGTACTCTGATTGCATTAATTTAACAATTGGGTTAATTGGGTTGTATCAGTCTGGTGAGTTCCTAGACCATTTTGCATGTGTTTGATGAATTGTAAATTAGTGTGTGTTGAGACATGTTTTTATGTGTGCAAAATAATAATAATAAAATATTATGGAATGGATGTGGTATGTGGATTGAATGGCCATTGAGCTTCTTTTTCATTATTTTTAAGTTATATTTATTGTTTATTATCTTATTTGAGTTAAAATGAGTTGTCAAAAAAAAATCAAATCAAATCGTTGTCTAGTTATCAGTTCTGAATCACCACTCAATCAAAGAAAACAAGTCAAAATAGTGAAAATAAAATTCAAAAATGAAAAAAAAGTAAATTCATGTAATTTAATTTCCTTCCCCCTTATAATTTTACATATACACTCTCACTTTTGAGATGTAATTTTTTCATGCATACATGTTTTAGGAAATTTGACATGAACTTATAGGGTCCACAAGCTCTTCACTTATTATGTAAAGGTAGACGACACTATCTTGAATGAGGTGGGGTATGATCTACTTAATCTAGGTGAAAATAAGCGTTGCTAGAAGATTGTGAATGTGTCTTAAAGGTTCGATGGACCCTAGGTACATTTTCAGGATCGTGCATATATACATGTTTAATTTACTACAAGTTATTAGTGGACGTAAATTATTTAATTTATGGTAATGAATAAAGTTTGTTTTGACTATATTATTTTTGTATAGCTAATTTGGGTAATCGTCTATGACAGAAGTTGTAGGGTGCCTAATACCACCTTCACACTCTCTTGAATCTAGCGCTAATTCGTAGACCAGTTTATTTTCCTAAATAAAAACTAGGGTTTTCAATTGTACCTTAAAGTTTTCTAAATATTTGGTTCAAATCCATCTCCAATTCATAGACCAATTTTTTTTTCTAAAACAAAAATTAGAGTTTCCAATTATACCTTAAAGTTTTCCAAATAAGTGACTCCAAAAATAAAAATAATGAGAGTATCTCCCATCTAGAGTGCATGTCTTCACAACCAGCTCTCATCCCCAACCTTGAGTATCCATTCAGTTAAATCATGATACTCATCTAACATACCTCTTAATGATCCCGTGCAAAGCCTCATGTTTTGATTCAATCTTAAAACTTTGCAATATTGCCACAAATAAGAGGAATTAATTGTGGCATGCACAATGTCTTGTTTATTGCCTTTTGGTATGACCGCTAAGATTTGTTGGAAATTCCCATCTAGAATGACAATTTTCCCTCCAAAAGGTTGACTTATACTTTCTAGATTTGAAAATGTCAATATGTCTAAGATTTCTATCTAATCTATCAAAACAATATCTACGAGCCATAAGAGCTGCATCCCAAATTATAAGCTTAGCCCTGACTAATAACTTAGTTAATGGTGTACCCTTACAAATGTTACAAGTAGAGTCTTCATTAATCTCAAGTGGAATATAAAATCTAGAATGAACCGTTCTTCTACCTGAAAGCAATTGAACTGTTATCCCACTTAAGGTAACATTTTTACAATATCTCCTTTTGAACATATCATAGTAGACAGAGTCTTCCATATGAAAGTCTTGCCAGTACTTCCATAACTATATAAAAAGAAGAGCCCACCTTTGCTAACTGGTATTGCAGACATTATTGTTTCATATGCTAATCGTTGCTCCTTGTTCAAATATGACATTAACCTTGAATTCATAATAAATGAACAATAATTAAAGTACTATAACAAAAAAAAAAAAAAAAGAGTAAAAAAATATATTAGCATAACCAGATTTTTGAAGTGATTATCAATATAAATAGTTTACTTTCATCATGTAATGACTTTCTTCGTGTAAATAGGATATTTTTCAACAGATACTCCCAAGTTTTGCTCCACACATGTTTTGGTAATTCAACGTTATTTAACAAAAGTATAGTGACAACTAGAATCCTCAATTGATGACTTAAAACCAATAACTCGCTCTTTCTATAGCTTCAACATATTCATTGTCATCATCAAAAGGACCTCTGTCATAATAGGCAGCTTTGAATGTGTCATATATAATATCTTCAATGGTACAAATATCTTCATAGCATGTTAGACCTTTCACCAAATTCAACAACAGTCACATATAGTATATAAGTCACCACTTCTAGGATACACATAATACATTCTTCCAATGGATAATCATCTTTTCCTTGGAGCCCACTGTTAGGACTTATTTTAATCACATTTTAGTCCCATATTTTTTTAGTTTAGTGGCATATTCTTAGACTATTTCATTTGATTTAAATCACTTTTCAGATTCTTGAATTCATATGGATGATAATATAAATTGAGCTTAATTGCATGTTTTTAACTAACATTTGTATTTTCACAAGTGATTAATTTCCAAGTATTGAAAAGCCAAGCTAAAAAGAAGCAGAATGATAATTCTGCCATAGCTCGCCGTGGCGAAGTGAACCCGAGAGGAAAAGTTCAATTCTGCCATGCTTCGCCATGGCGAGTTGGGGCTTTTGTCGTGGCGAGCTGCAGGGCTTCTGGACCTGTTTTGAAGAGTTTTAACCCAACTAGACTTCTAGGAATCCTCCTCCTACAAGAATTCAGACTCCTAAGTTCAGAAGACTCTATGGAATCATAGTTCAAGTAGAATTAAAGTCTTGAAAAAATATATCTACTTAGTGTCTTAGTTAGAGTATAATTAGGAATGACTTGTACTTAGAATTATAATTTAATTAAGAGTCATATTTTGAGTCTAACTAGGAGTGAATATATTATAAATAGCCAAAGAGGCTGGAGAGGAATGCAACCACGCCACCACACAAGAGCCACGCATCCAAGAGATACACATCCACATCTAAGAAGACCACTGCTGAGAAGACATTCATTCATTGTCCCTATTGCCGAAACTAGTATTCTTTCCTTTTATTTTATTTTTGTTCAAAGTTGATCATGCTTTCAGTCCAGAATTTTGCTGGATCTATTAGTATGGTAGCTTAATTTTTTTTATGCTTAGCTAGACATATATAAGCCATGATACCAAGTTTGCGAGACAAGATTATGATTTGAATGTTAGATAAATTAATTTGAGTATTCGGAAATTGTTTAACAGCATTGTTATTGAATCCATTCGGATTTGTTTGGAGTAGCTAACCAACCTATTTGAATGATTCATATTGTTAGCTAATTAAGTAAGTCTGGAACCTTAATTAATCGGCACAAGTAACAACTAGTTAATCTTAAAATTGGATTGATTAGAATAATTTCAGATCTGAATTACATAAAGCCGCTGGTGGACCTTTATGGTTCAGGTTAGATGATGTTTTCCATAGATCTTAATGCTTCAAGTCCGGTTAAATCTCATGCGCTAGTGTATTGAGGTTATTGGACTTGGTAGGTTTTGAGCTCAGACGTTCTAGTTACAAAACAAATGGTAAGGGAAGATAGAGAATTTTGTCGTATAAAGTTCTACAATTTAGCTATTCAAAATTAATTCACCTATGTGTCAATGATTGAATTTGTGTCAATCATGGTGAGGGTATGTCGATGCTAAGCATGCTTTATTAATTCTATCACTCGATTTCCTTTAATTCACTTTTCTTTACTTCTAAATCTGCCCAGAATTTTTAGTAGTAGTTCATATTCAAAACCCCCCTTTCGTGTGTTTAGGTTAATTAGTTCTTAGGTAATTCGTCTAGGTAGTTTACCTTTATGTTATTTCCATCCATAATTTACTTTCTTTTAAAGCAATCCTATTAGATTAAATACTCGCTTTCTCGTGGGATCGATCCTACTTGCCCTACATTATATTATAATTTCAAGGGAGTAGTAATTTAATTTGTGGGGCTACGACACCTCTTACACCCACATTTTAACATTACTTTTCATCACAAAAAAGGTTAGAAAATATGCAATATGCATAAGAAAAGTCTTTTGCTTTTTCGTACTTTACATTTGCTTCTATCCATGCTAAAAATGTTGTTTTCTTACCATCCTTCTTATCAAGAATTGAGTCCAATGTTTCATTATCTTGGAAATAAATGATATGTTCATTTGAAAGATGGAAATTCACCCTCTTAACGAGAGGATCTTTGTAACTGATGTTGTACACATATATTCTCCAAACAACCTCACAAAGAAATATATTGACAACCATAGTAGGATTTAATCTTATCCATAACTTGTCTAGACTCATGATCTTAACTCCTTTGATAAAGTGCAACTCTTACTCGATCATGACATTTACTTATGTTGGAGTTGACATGGTTGCTCCTTGGTTCCAATAGCAATAAACTGAGTCATGCAATACTTGCACTGTCCTATAGGACTATTTTGCTAGTCCCCAAAATGAAAGGTGAACATCCCCCAAGATAAAAACAAGCTCTTTTGAGTCTCTCGGTCAGACTTAGGGAACGGAACAACAGAAACTACAAATGCTATAGTAACCCAACATAATAGCTATATGAGCTATATAAGAGATGAAGAAATAGCTATATGAGCACCTTCACTCCACATTCGTATAAGTAATATCATCAAGTGTACATGCAATGAATAAACCACCTATAAAAGGATATGAAAATCATTAATAGCATTTTGCTCACCCCTTCGGTCAATGCATTTAGCACTTTCTCACACCATAGGAAGGGATTATATAATAAATAGTTTTAGCAGAATTAACAAGTGACTTTATTACCTATATGGACCTTCTTAATGGGATCTCTAATCACAAAGGTTGAGTTCCCATCACTCGTTAATTTCAATTGGCTTAAGTCCTATTCCCCTCGATGTTTCAAGAATTGGATATCTTGCCAAAGGTTTGGTTAGAGGATCTACCAAATTTAATCTTGACCTCATATAGTCGATCAATATCACATCATATATTTAGTAGCTACTCAATGTAATATTTACTATGAAGTTTAACAAACACTTAGCATCATTATCTGCCAATTCCACAATAACAAACTCATGTTTGGCTGAATTCTAAATTACATTTCCACCACTAAGAATACATACCCACTAGTGGATTTTGTCACATGTAAATTTAAGATTCAATTAACATCAAAGTATCCTTCTAATACCATGGAAAATCCACTACATAAGATACCATAATTCATGATATCTCTCAAATATATCATAAATTTGACTGATGCAACTCAATGATCATTATTGAGTTTGAGTATACTTTCTCAATCTACACATGAATTATACTAGCTCTAATATAGTTAAATTCATTACTTGCATACACTTTCAATAATTTGTGCAAACTTAGATTGAGAATCAAAGTCACCTATATTTTTCTTCTATATTTTGGGTATTACTATCATATGGAGATTACACCAATTTTGATAATAATGATCAAATTATGAGAAGTTTCTCAATTGGGATAATAAAATATTATCACCATTCCTTATAACATTAACACCCAAAACACAATTGTAACACATATCATTACCTTCCCCTACTAATGTGTACGTGTAAACACATATTTATCAGCACATACATGCTTGGTAGCCCCAATAGTATTTTGTCACATTGGCTACAAAAAAAGTTCAAGAAATGATCACAAAAATTAAATCATCTTCTTTGCATTTAGCTTAAGAAGATGCTCATGTCTCACTCTCTTCTCTCACTATCCCAAATGGTGACCTAGCTTGTCACACAAAAACATTTTTATTTGAACATTTTTATTTCAATTGGGTGCATAACCTTTCTGTAATTCATATTATTCGTGCCTCAATAAAGGAAGTGCATAAAATGTAAGTAGGAAAAACCAAACAACTACAACAAAAAGATAATGTGCATTGAGACAAATGACATTCATAGTTGAAGGCATCATAATCAATAAGTGTCATTTTAATGTGAAGGTATAGATCACAATGTATGGAATTAACCATATGTGCAACAAGTTCTAACATGAACTGATGCCAAATATATATGTAGAACATGAGTTATTCTTTAAGTCAAGGCAGTGATTCTAGATATTATAAATCCACATTCATGCTTCATATAATGGAAGAATACACTCACATTTGACAGTAAATAACCAATAAAGCATAATACATTGACATGATCTATATGTGTGACATTCATTAATAATCCCAAGAGCTACATGACATTCAGAAAACAACTTATTGCTTTGAGATTGACACATGATAACACATCCAACAACTTGGCATGAACATCACACCATAAGAACCAAGATAGCCTCAAGTGGGTAGTGCCTAAGCAGTGAGCATGAATAGAGTTTGAGTAGGGGCAAACCATACTCAACCTTACCAAGGTTGCACATTACCCAATGCAAACTCTATATTGCTCATCATTAGGCTAAAGGTCTGTATGCATACAACAAATATATCACATTAATTCCAAAACCCAAATGGTCTATAAAGATAACCCACTTATAAGTAAGCCACATGAAATAATAAAATATTTTAAGCTCAAACATGATTTCCTCCATACTCAATCCCATATAAATAGATCCCAAGCATCCATACCCCAAATAGAAATGCATACAATTGCCCGTGTGCAATCACAAGACATGGTAAATATAAACCAACATTGTTCAGAGATTGACCTTGGCTCTTATTTATTATCATTGCAAAATTGAGAGATACCAGAAATTCTTTACACTAGAACTTAAATGACATTCTAAAATTCGGAGGATTTATGATCATGCATGGGATAAATATACTCTTTTCGATCATATTTCCAAATAAAACCTTCGCCTCCAACACATGAGAAGCCATCTTGGTAATCATCAATCTTGTACCGTTGCCTAGACATAGTGATTTGTCAATATTCCTCATTAAAATAATTGGAGTTCCAATCTTCAACTCAATGACATGATTCGGTAGCCCAAATCCTTTAATGGAGTTTAAGAATTCTAGAGCACTAATATCTTTGTGACCAAACCTATTAGAATTAATCTTGCAAACAATGTTAGAACTTAGATATATATGTTCTTCTCTAGGAAGCATATGTAACATGTAATTATTGATACTATCTACCAGTTCGTGTAGGTGTCAAAATAGCCCTCTCATGAAAATATTGCAAGTCATTCATGTGAGATAATAATGATGGATAAGTACTCCCGACAATATCTTTGATTGGATTAGAAGAATTATGAATAAGAAATTCATTAGATATTTCTATATTGTCTTCACCTTTGCTGATTAGTGTAGACATAGTATTTTGTTCAATTTTTTGTTTCTTCATTTATTTATTATTTATTTAGATTTTTCTAAATAAATTGAACTAGGTCAATGGTGATCCATTTAAAAGGGAGTCAATTTGACCTGAAGCCCATTAGGTCTAGGTTTTTCTTTTTCCACCGTGAAAGAAAAATAAAAAACAAGATAAAATTAGAAAAAGAAAGAAAAAAAGAAAGGAACGAGTAAAAGAAGTGGAGTTTAATGGAGAGAGAAGATCATGTAACAAGAGCCCACTCACTCCACAATATTTGCAAGGCTAGGATTATGGAATAGAAGGAAACTCTACCCACCTGTATAAAGAGATCATCAACAAAGAGAGACGGTAAAAAAAAAAAGAGAGAGCAATGAAGAGAGGAGGAGAGAATAATGACTTTGACAAAAAACAGAAGAGACATTTTTGTGAGACTAGAGTATTCTTTAAAGGTTTTTGAAGAAAGCAGGAAAAAGCACCCTCAAAAGATGTCTATTTGATCTCGTCATTACAAGTAAGGTTTTTGTCTCTCTCATACACATCAGTTGCTATAATCTTTCTTTTGTGTTCATGTTGAAATCACGAGATAGCCTCGGTAAGCTCTGTGTTAGGGTATTGGGTGTCTTGTTTGGTTGTATTAGGAACAAAGAAAGGATGGACTTCCCGTTCTGGATGGTATGTTCATGTAGACTTGATCATTCGTGGATTGAATGCGTTGTTTAAGATTTGCCCATAGAGGGATGCTATGTATTTTTAATTGAGTAGGCCCTTGTCCATGTGGAAAGGGTGTGCATTGATAGTTTAATGCTTGTTCATATGGGGTTAGGGTGCAAAAAAGAAAGTTGTAGGTGTTTCTCAATTTTTGCAAATTGTATGACAGTGCCAGCGGGTCTTTAAATTTTCTTGAGCAATGATCTATGTTACATGGATTTCTAGTAGAGTAAGGGTTTGTCAGTTCTCTATATACCTTGCGAGCCACGACCTTAATTCACTACCCTTTGTAATTTTAGTGTGTGATGCTACTGAGATTGATTTTTTTTTTTCATTCCTTTTTATTTTGGATGACTGTGGTCAATGATGTTTTTCATGGTTGGGTGTGTGACTTCGGGTTGCTTGGTTATTTCCTCTTTTAAAAGTAAACCTTGTTTTAACCGTGATGAATTAAGGGCCAATAAGGCCTGTAGGTTCATTTAGTCATGAAACTTCCATTTCTTTGTGCAGTCATCTTCTTTATTTACTGTAACATTTCTTTTTTCTCTTTTTGGGTTTGGTTTTGTACTCTGATTGCATTCAATTTAACAATTGGGTTAATTTGGTTGTATTAGTCTGGTGAGTTCCTAGACCATTTTGCATATGTTTGATGAATTGTAAATTAGTGTGTTGAGACATGTTTTTATGAGTGCAAAATACTAATAATAAAATATTATGGACATGGATGTGGTATGTGGGCTGAATGGCCATTGAGCTTCTTTTTCATTATTTTTAAGTTATATTTATTTTGTTTATTATCTTATTTGAGTTAAAATGAGTTGTCAAAAAAATAAAAATAAAATCAAATTGTTGTCCAGTTATCAGTTCTGAATCACCACTCAATCAAAGAAAACAAGTCAAAATAGTAAAAATAAAATTCAAAAATGAAAAAAAGGTAAATTCATGTAATTTAATTTCCTTCCCCCCTATAATTTTACATATACCCCCACTCTCACTTTTGAGATGTAATTTTTTCATGCATACATGTTTTAGGAAATTTGACATGAACTTATAGGGTCCACAAGCTTTTCACTTATTATGTAAAGGTAGACGACACTATCTTGAATGAGGTGGCATATGATCTACTTAATCTAAGTGAAGATAAGCGTTGCTAGAAGATTGTGAATGCATCTTAAAGGTTTGATGGACCCTAGGTACATTTTCAGGATTGTGCATATATACATGTTTAATTTACTACATGTTATTAGTGGATGTAAATTATTTAATTTATGGTAATGAATAACATATGTTTTGACCATATTATTTTTGCATAGCTAATTTTGGGTAATCGTTTATGACAGAAGTTGTGGTGTGCCTAACACCTTCTCCACACTTTCTTGAATCTATCTCTAATTCGTAGACCAGTTTTTTTTCTTAAATAAAAATTAAGATTTTCAATTGTACCTTAAAGTTTTTTAAACATTTGGTTCAAATCCATCTCCAATTTATAGACTAATTTTTTTTTTTCCAAAATAAAAATTTGAGTTTCCAATTATACCCTAAAGTTTTCCAAACAAGTGACTCCAAAAATAAAAATAATGAGAGTATCTCCCATCTAGAGTGCATGTCTTCACAACCAGCTCTCATCCCCAACCTTGAGTACCATTCAGTTAAATCATGATACTCATCTAACATACCTCTTAATGATCCAGTGCAAAGCCTCATGTTTTGAGTCAATCTTAAAACTTTGCAATATTGCCACAAATAAGAGGAATTAATTGTGGCATGCACAGTGTCTTCTCTATTGCCTTTTGGTATGACGGTAAGATTTGTTGGAAATTCCCATCTAGAATGACAATTTTCCCTCCAAAAGGTTGACTTATACTTTCTAGATTTGAAAATGTCAATATGTCTAAGATTTCTATGTAATCTATCAAAACAATATCTATGAGCCATAAGAGCTGCATCCCAAATTATAAGCTTAGCCCTGACTAATAACTTAGTTAATGGTGTCCCCTTACAAATGTTACAAGTAGAGTCTTCATTAATCTCAAGTGGAGTATAAATCTAGAATAAGCCGTTCTTTTACCTGAAAGCAATTGAACTGTTATCCCACTTAAGGTAACCTTTTTACAATATCTCCTTTTGAACATATCATAGTAGACAGAGTCTTCCATACGAAAGTCTTGCCAGTACTTCCATAACTATATAAAAAGAAGAACCCACCTTTGCTAACTGGTATTGTAGACATTATTGTTTCATATGCCAATTGTTGCTTCTTGTTCAAATATGACATTAACCTTGAATTTTCAACCATTAATTCATTTCGATCATAACATAATTCATTCAAAATCAACTGTTACTCAATTTTGACATATCAAAATAATCAATGGCATCGAGGGGAAATTACCGAGTTTGTGCCCATTCATTCTAAACAAATTTTTTATTTCAATGCACAATTTTGTTTCTATTTAGGCGTTAATTGCAAAGCTGAAGAACATTTAAAATAATGAAAATGTCATAATAAATGAACAATAATTAAAGTACTATAACCAAAAAAAAAAAAAAAAAGAGTAAAAATATATATTAGCATAACCAGATTTTTGAAGTGATTATAAATATAAATAGTTTACTTTCATCATGTAATGACTTTCTTTAGGTAAATAGGATATTTTTTGACAGATACTCCCAAGTTTTGCTCCAAACATGTTTTGGCAATTCAATGTTATTTAACAAAAGTATAGTGACAACTAAAATCCTCAATTCATGACTTAAAACCCAATAACTCGCTCTTTCTGTAGCTTCAACATATTCGTTGTCTTCATCAAAAGGACCTCTGGCATAATAGGCAGCTTTGAATGTGTCATATATAATTCCTTCAATGGTACAAATATCTTTATATCATGTTAGACCTTTTACCAAATTCAACAACAGTCACATATAGTATATATAAGTCACCACTTCTAGGATACACATAATACATTCTTCCGATGGATAATCATCTTTTCCTTGGAGCCCTCATTTTAACATTACTTTTCAACACAAAACATGATAGAAAATATGCAATATGCATAAGAAAAGTTTTTTGCTTTTTCGTACTTGACATTTGCTTCTATCCATGCTAAAAACATTGTTTTCTTACCATCCTTCTTATCAAGAATTGAGTCCAATGTTTCATTATCTTGGAAATAAATGATATGTTCATTTGAAAGATGGAAATTCACCCTCTTTATGAGAGGATCTCTGTAACTGATGTTGTACACATATATTCTCCAAACAATCTCACAAAGAAATATATTGACAACCATAGTAGGATTTAATCTTATCCATAACTTGTCTAGTCTCATGGTCTTAACTCCTTTGATAAAGTGCAACTCTTACTCGATCATGACATTTACTTATGTTGGAGTTGACATGGTTGCTTCTTTGTTCCAATAGCAATAGACTGAGTCATGCAATACTTGCACTGTCCTATAGGACTATTTTGCTAGTCCCCAAAATGAAAGGTGAACATCCCCCAAGATAAAAACAAGCTCTTTTGAGTCTCTCAGTCAATCTTAGGGAACAGAACAACAGAAACTACAAATGCTATAGTAACCCAACAGAATAGCTGTATGAGCTATATAAGAGCTGAAGAAATAGCTATATGAGCACCTTCACTCCACATTCGTATAAGTAATATCATCAAGTGTACCTGCAATGAATAAACCACCTATAAAAGGATATGAAAATCATTAATAGCATTTTGCTCACCCCTTCGGTCAATGCTTCTAGCACTTTCTCACACCATAGGAAGGGATTATATAATAAATAATGTCAGTAGAATTAACAAGTGACTTATTATTACCTATATGAACCTTCTTAATGAGATCTCTAATCACAAAGGTTGAGTTCCCATCACTCGTTAATTTCAATTGGCTTAAGTCTTCTTCCCCTCGGTGTTTCAAGAATTGGATATCTTGCCAAAGGTTTGGTTAGAGGATCTACCAAATTTAATCTTGACCTCACATAATTGATCAATATCACATCATATTTTAGTAGCTACTCAATGTAATATTTACTAAGAGGTTTACCAAACACTTAGCCTCATTATCAGCGAATTCCACAATAACAAACTCATGTTTGGCTGAATTCCAAATTACATTTCCACCACTAAGGGTGAATACATAACCACTAGTGGATTTTGTCACATGTGAATTTAAGATTCAATTAACATCATAGTATTCTTCTAATACCATGGAAAATCCACTATATAAGATACCATAATTTATGATATCTCTCAAATATATCATTAGTTTGACTGATGCAGCTCAATGATCATTATTGAGTTTATGAGTATACTTTCTCAATCTACACATGAATTATACTAGCTCTAATATAGTTAAATTCATTACTTGCATCACACTTTCAATAATCTGTGCATATTTAGATTGAGAATCAAAGTCACCCATATTTTTCTTCTATATTTTGGGTATTACAATCATATGGAGATTACACCAATTTTGATAATAATAATCAAATTATGAGAAGTTTCTCAATTGGGATAATAAAATATTATTACTGTTCCTTATAACATTAACACCCAAAACACAATTGTAACACATCTCATTACCTTCCCCTACTAATGTGTAGGCGTAAACACATATTTATCAGCACATACATGCTTGGTAGCCCCAATAATATTTTGTCACATTGGCTACAAAAAGAGTTCAAGAAATGACCACAACAATTAAATCATCTTCTTTGCATTTAGCTTAAGAATATGGTCATTTCTCACTCTCTTCTCTCACTATCCTAGATGGTGACCTAGCTTGTCACACAAAAACATTTTTATTTGAACATTTGTCTAAACATAACCCTTGGAACCCCCACATTTTAGAATATTTTCAATTGGGTGCATAACCTTTATATAATTCATATTATTCGTGCCTCAATAAAGGAAGTGCATAAAATGTAAGTAGGAAAAACCAAACAACTACAACAAAAAGATAATATGCATTGAGACAAATGACATTCATAGTTGACGGCATCATAATCAATAAATGTCATTTTAATGTAAAGGTATAGATCACAATGTATGGAATTAACCATATGTGCAACAAGATCCAACATGAATTGATGCCAAATATTTCCGTAGAACACGAGTTATTCTTTAAGTCAAGCCAGTGGTTTTAGATATTATAAAGCCACATTCATGCTTCACATAATGGAAGAATACACTCACATTTGACAATAAATAACCAATAAAACATAATACATTAACATGATTTATATGTGTGACATTCATTAATAATCCCGAGAGCTACGTGACATTCATAAAACAACTTATTGCTTTGAGATTGACACATGATAACACATCCAACAACTTGGCATGAACATCACACCATTAGAACCAAGATAGCCTCAAGTGGGTAGTGCCCAAGCAATGAGCATGAATAGAGTTTGAGTAGGGGCAAACCATACTCAACCTTAGCAAGGTTGCACATTACCCAATGCAAATTATATATTGCTCATCATTAGGCTAAAGATCTGTATGCATACAACAAATATATCACATTAATTCCACAACCCAAATGGTCTATAAAGATAACCCACTTATAAGTAAGCCACATTAAATAATAAAATCTTTTAAGCTCAAACATGATTTCCTCCATACTCAATCCCATATAAATAGATCCCAAGCATCCATACCCCAAATAGAAATGCATACCGTAAGTCAATGATGTTTCTTCTTTTTAAGCCTTTGTTCTAACAATGATGTCTTAGAAAGAATGAGATTCATAGAATTACCTTCTATTCCACCTCTTGGAAACTCACTACTAACACTTTGAGAAGATATAAAAGAACCTCAATTTTATACACAATAAATTGAAACAAATTAACTAAAAATTTAAAATTTTATATGATGATTATAAATGATCATTTACATTAATCTAAAGTTTTTTGTAATCTCACCAACATAAGCATGATTATAATATGGACGATTTTTCAAATTTTCTAAACGTAGTACAATTTCTTTATTCTATGTATTTTCTACATTCATCATGGTTTAAAAATTTGTTTTTGAGATGTTAGATTAGTGCCTTTGAGATCCAAAAGAAAATTTTACTCTTTTTACATTGAGATTTAATTGAATTTTGTTGGTGGCGGAGCCATTGTTGTCTTTGGAATTTAGTGAGTAATTCTCATCTTTGTGTAGTGACTCTGTTTGAATAAAGAGACAGAATTTGTAATTGTGTGATTACAAATCTATATGATATTAAGGTAAATCATATAAAAAAAAAATGTTTTTGGGTATACTAGATGAATGACTTAGATGGGCCCATCATAAACCCAACTCAGTAGAAAAACCATCATGACACAAAAATGGAAATTGTTCTTTCAATTCCCATGAAGCAATATGCATAGAAATGAGAATGGTCATCTACCTTAATAATATCAGTAGAGATTGATCAGCAACCTCCTTAGATACTTGTGGCATACCTCAACTTTCCTCATTATTGCTGCTCATTGATCATGATGGAAAGTTGTCAAGCCCAAGACTATCCATTTAAAAGATGCAACAACTAGGGACCAAATTAGAAAATTTAGGAAAGAGGCAAAATTTAATAAGGGCAAGAGGGAGTGTATAAGAATTCGGAAAGTAAGAAATTAGATAAGATAAATAAGGGCCCATTTGGTGCACTTGATAAGGGAGATAGGAATGGCTTATCTTATCGTATTTTTATCTTTAGTTTGGTGTGCCAATAGGATGAGATATGATTATTTTATCATCTATCATATCCCACTCTTAGTTAAAATTTCATCTTGAGGGAGGAGTTGGGTTAGAGGAGGATGAAATAGGATAAAAAATATTCATCTCACCTCATCTTCATCCACCTAACTTTCTTTTTCTTCAATTCTCCACCATCATTTCCAGACTACCACTACTGCCACTGGGCACCACCATCACCAGCCTCATTCACTGCCGCCACTACCACCACCACACCATCACCCTCCTCTTGCCCAGTAGAGACATCACTGCACTACCGTCACTACACCACTACTACCATCTTCACCCAACAAAGCCACGAACACTGCCATTGTCAACATAGCCACACCACCATCACTATTGCCCTCCTCTTGCTTAGTGAGACACCATAATTGTTTTTGGTCACCACCACCATACTTCCTAATTATTTTGGTCATTTGTTGACATGTAGCTATAAAATCTTGGTATATCATAAAGCTTTGTAAAATGAAAATGCTAATTATTTTTTTTTTGGTGTTAAAATCGAAATCGAGTATGTCAGTACTTTTGATTTTCTAAATTTTTCTTTATTTATCACTAAAATTAATTTATTTCATAATTAAACTTGTTTTTTACTCACACATATAGATAATAATTTAGAATATAGACTAATATTCATAAAATAGTCAAAAAATATTTAAAACAATTTGATTATAAGGATAATTTTGTCATTTATATGTAATTTATGCTATATCTTGTCATTATATAAGATAATAGCTTATCATGTTTATCATATCCTACTCCATCCAAATTTCTTATTCCTATCCATCCTCATCCTATCTTGGGTGCCAAACGGGCCTTAGTGCATAGGCATTTGAAATGAGGGGAAATATATAAGATAAATAATAGATGTTAAGAAATTTTTTTTCTCCTTGGAAGGCAACTCCCCCTAATACTTTGTACCTAGGTCCATTCTTGGCAGCAATACATATGGGCACAATGTAATGGAAGAGAAGGACTCTAGAATCTAGTACTAACTACTGAGTAATAAAATTAATCTGCTTAGAGAATGCTTGAAGTCATTGATCATATATGTTAAGAGAGATGAAACTACTACATATCACAAATTATTATAGCTTCAAAAAAAAAAAGGGGAAAGAGACTAGAAAAATATATGGGTTACCCAAAATAATTAACCAACATGGACAAAGGAACCAAGCATAGCCCCCTTTTCTTCAAAACAGTGCACCCAAGATTCTTTCCATTATAGCCTATTTCATGCTTTGGCAATTCTAAATAATCCTCTGATGTAAATCCTTTACTATTGAGCCATTTAATTGATCATCCATTTTTCTGGTTATTAATTCATTTGAATTTAATTCCCCACCCTATATATAGTGAATAAGACAATCAAATCAAATTATGTAATTATGGTGATTATCACAGTCAATTTCAGGTATAATTTCTTATTACTAATTTATTTCTTGTTTAATCGTAATATTTCTTCTTGTTAATTTCCTATTTCTAGTTTATTATTCATGTTAGACTTTGTGGCATAGGTTGTTAATCCCACCTTTTTTTTCTGACTGTAAATATTTTCTATTACTAATTTATTATATGTTCTAATTCCCCAACTTATACGTAGGGGTGGACACGGCCAGGATTTGGGCTATCCCGGTCCCGTCCTAAAAACACCTCGGGACAAGAATTCTTGTCCTGGTCCCATCCCAATTCACCTAGCTGTCCCGGCCCATCCTGTCCCGGTTGTCAACATGCTTGTCTCGGTTCCGTCCCTATTATACCCTAAGTCCCGTCTCGACTTGTCCCGAGTCATGTTCCGAATGTGTCTCGTCCTGATTTGTCCCAGTTTGCTACAGTTTAAACACAACATCTTTAGCTTCAATTAGCCTACAAGTATAAAATGTTAAAACTACCATCAACCTATACCCAAAAGCAACAACAACAAAGAATTCTAGCAAACAACATTTTATCAAAGCTTTTCAGAAAACTGTTTTTAACCTGCCACCAACACAAGACACATAGGGAAAATCAGAGCCATTACGTAAAGCACATGCACAGGATCTAGGGTCTACACAAACGCCTTTGCAATTGCATCCAGTCAGGAAGCTTCACATTTTTTGGGACCTAGATTGTCTTGTAATATGTGAAACCTATATACAAGAATCACACACCAAAATAAGCTCATTTTTGCAGTGGGTGATGGTGACAACAAAAAAAATACTGAGAAAAAGACATTAAAATAGTATTAGAGCATATACAGAAGAAAACAATCTAGTGATTACCACAGATCAGAAGAATTTTTTTTTGACTCATTCAAGAATATCTTTATATATAGCTCTTTCTATCAGCTCACTAATTAGAATATAGAAGGAACACTCAGACCTGTGCTGATATCTTTGTATAAAATAGAGAAGCATATATGAACCTGATTAGTAGTTAACGTTGGCTGCCCTTCAAGCCTCCTAAGGCAAAACTTACAGACTGTAAATCCAGAAATTCCCTTTTCTGCCTAATAATTAACAACCTGTAGAACAATAGTAGAAAATAATCAAATAATCATCCTAAAATATAATCTTGCATTACTGTGATTTTATCTTAAAGAGAACATAAATGATAAAGGAGCAACATGTAAGTTCCACAATTAAGATGATTACAAAGAGATTACCTACAGCAACATCTGCATTAAAAACATTCAATTAAACAATGTACTGATGCTTATGATTCGCATCTCCTTTGTGACTAAATTGCTTTGCCATTTGTTCTACTATGAACCAGGCTCTTCCTAATTATGTACTCTACCTAACAAGGATTCTGCTACTTGCTTTTTGTGGTAACATGTTAGCCAACTCCTTTGCTGTCTTGTGACGAAATGGGCAGAAAAACTCTTATTTTCTTTCCTAAACCCTAAATTCTATACCATCTTTCATCCAATTTCTTAGGACAATGTTCTTATACATCAATATTTTTCCCTTCTCACCAACACTTTGTTCTTACTATTCTTGCATGAACATGTTTTTGCCCTTGGATCGAACATACCTTGATAGCACTTTATTCAAGGAAGATGAATGTCTTTAGCTCAAATCGTGTATTTCAATATTATTGAGGAGGTACTCCTGTACACACAATTCTACAAAAGCTATTACAATTATACTTAATCTACAAATATTTTATATACCATAGGGAGAGCTTTCAATATATCAATCTCAATTGATATGTTTCTTAACTTTTCCATTTATACTAGATGAAGACTTTTAAGTTTACTAACTTACTTTAGGAAATTATACAAATCCTATCACTCCAACCACATGTATATAATAAATGGAAGTAATTCTTTATTAAGTGCACTAAAAACATGAAAACTTATGCAAGTTAAAAATACTAAAAGATATCATGCTAAATTCAAATTGTTATTCTAACATTTTCAACTAATGAAGTCTACTAAGTATAGTAAAGCACTTTAAAGGATATTAGATTCAAAGATTCAAAGGCCAACATTCAAAAATATAGTCTTTTTCACTTCGTAAAAAAATTATTATTTACTGTTATGGTCACAATTATATAACATTTCACACAAAAACTATCCAGAAATTTTCACACAATTTAAGGCCATTGGATGAACGTAATGATTGCTTGTTCATTACTACAGTATACTTTCATGCTGGAATATCAAGGCATTGCAGCAAACAAAAAGAGATATCACAGCCTTTAAAAGGAAACAAAAATAATTGGAAGCTCTATAGCAGCCAAGCATTTCCATGCAAGGCGGAAGATAAGTAGAGCAGTTAAGCAAAAGAATTTAATAACAAAGCTTGTACTTCAGCTAAGGCTATAAGTAATTAATGATCTTCTATGAATCAGGAAAGAACAGATTTGCCAGACCCCAAAAAGAGAAACTAGGTGTAATATCACAGCCTCGAATTAATTGTGTTTACCCAATCGAGAAGCAAATAAATGGAGAAAAAGTTTCCATATTTTTGAGGACGAAAAGGTTTCCATCCCCAAAACCATGAAAGACCATAACATAGAATTCATTTCCCCACCAACCCAACAACCTAAAGTTGGTTCCTACAACATAAACAATTATTACGATATTAAAAGCTTCAGAATCAGCAAGATTGTTCCTAGATTTGACAAAAATCAACTGTCACTTAGTTCACAAATCCAAACATTCAGCTCAATAGATCCAAATTTTAACAAGATTCAACAGCAGCCAAGAATAATTAAAAAGAAAAAAAGAATACCATCAAAGATACCTGAATAAGACCTCCAATAAGCCAAAAATTTGAAGTTCCTGTATAGAAAATTCCTTTCGTACATGAGAATTGAAATTTCTGAATCAGTTAAGAACTGGGTGAAGGTATAAACTGAATACCTAAAATGAACAAAATATGATCAAACTTCGAATTCCAAATAAAAATTATAGAAACAATGAGATAGAAACTAGCCGAGAAAATAGATATCAATGCTTAAAATTTGAACCCTAGTCTAGAAATCATGCTCAGAATTAAAACTTCATGAAAAAAAAAATTGAATCTTTGGCAATAAGGAAATGGGGATTTAGAATTCCCATCCTAACCGTAATTTCTCGAGTAGTAAGAGAAAGATTCGAGCATACAAAGAGTAGAACATGGAGATCCGTAACACCAACCTTCACAAAAGATGCACTCAGATGCAGAGAGAGATAGAAAGGGAGTGAAAGGAAGAGAGAAATGGCAAAGCATGGGTGAAAGCTTCGCAGAGGAAGAGAGAAAGGAGAGAGTGAGGGATAATTGGGTTTGAAGTTTCAATCTTGCAGAGGTGAAATGGCAAATGAGGAGAGAAAATAGGGGAGAGAAAGCTGGAGATGTAAAAAACAGAAGCATGTGTAGTCGGGACTGGTTCCGGATGGGACGGGCTGGGACAAATCTAACTCTCCACACGTTTTGGCCGGGACGGGACGGGATAGGATTGAGCTTCTCTCGGTCCCGTCCCAAAATTAACCGGGACAATAAAAAATTGTCTCGATTTCGTCTTGAGTTTTGATTTGTCCCGTCTCAATTGTGTCTCGAATCCTTCAGGCTCGGTCGGGACACCGGGTCATCCCAATCCGTGCCCACCCCTACCTACATACAATGACTAATACAATCAAGTCAAATTATGTAATTATCATAGTCAATTTCAGTCATTATTTCGTATTAATAATTTATTTCTAGTTTAATTTTAATATTTCCTCTTACTAATCTCCTATTTCTTGTTTATTATTCACATTTGACTTTTGTAGCATAGCCTGTTAATTCTAGCCTTTTTTTTTTTTGGACTGTAAATATTTCTTCTTTAATTGTAGATATATTTCCTATTTTTGTTTAGAATGGGCCAAAGAAATTAGCATAACAATCTTTACAATATGCAATAAAATAAAACAAAAAGGGAGTAGGTATATCCATTAGCATCTAGCCCCACAAGCATGCAACCATAATCATATTTGAAAATGAATAAACCAATTCATGAATCTAATGAAGTAGGGCGCGGGTGCCAATATATTTTGGACATTAGGATTCTCTTATCCTCCTTTTTTTGAATCCTTCTTTCTTTTTACCAATGTTTTTTTTTTTTTTTTTTACTAATGATCTTTTCGTCTCATAATGCTCTTTCTTATTTCTTAATTTCTAAATCATTGTTTTTTCCCCAGATTTTATTATCTAACTTTTTATTTTAATTTATTTTATAGCAAATGTCATATACTATATTATCCACAATTGTCATGTTATATTATATTATTATTATTATTACTAAAGTTTTAAACCTGTGTGCTACACACAGGTAGATATTTGGATAAATAGAGTAGGTTATACTTGCAGGTATTATTTGAATATTTTTGAATTATTTAAATAAAAATGAAATTTTAATGAATTATTTTCATATTTTTGAATTAAATAAAAAGTGTATAAAATGTAAAATATAACATTTTTATATTATTTAAATAAAAATATTTTAATAAGATAAGGCTTGAAATACAAAGTGGAACAAAATATGAAACAATTAAGAGTAATGAATGTTAAAAGTATGAAGTTAAGAGTACAAATATAGATGCGAGAATTATAGAATTTCACTCTTAGTTAAATGAAAATAATTAAAAGAAAACGTATTAGGTGCCAAGCAATAAAGGTGTTATGTGTCAACGTGCGAGAGAGAAGCGTTGTATTAAAACTTCACAGCATTTTCTTGGAATAGAATATATTGATTGATATTAAATAATTAATTAATTAATTGATATTGATTATTATTAGATAATAGATTAAATTAGATTCTTTCCATATATCAATCAATCATCAGGATCTTCGATATCATAACTTTTCTAATGCATATTTGCTCAAGAAAACAAATCGTGCATTAACATAAGGGTGTCTCATGTATAAATAGACCAGCATCCACATATGACAGCCGTACATAGCAAAACTCTATTCCCATAGAACTCTTTCCTTTCTTGTCAGCCATGGCTACCACCCTTGTCCATTTCCTTGGGGTTTTCCTTTTCCTTTTCCTTCTTGCGCTATTCCACCCCTTCATGGTTCAATCTAGAAGTCTGAAACCAAAGAGTGATCACTCTCTCAAGTTCCTACAAAATTTGGAAGGGATCCAAAAGGGTGACAGTAACAAAGACCTGCCAGCAATCAGAAATTACCTCAAAGCATTTGGATACTTCGACAATGGTGATTCCAACAGCAGCAGCAACCTTCTCAATGAAGAGATCTTTGATGAAGGTTTAGAGTCAGCCATCAAAAAATTCCAGCAATTTTACAATCTAAATGTTTCGGGAAAGCTAGATTTTGATACCATCAAACTAATTTCGACGCCCAGATGCGGAGTTCCTGATCATGTATCCCACAGCAGCAATCTGAATAATTCAAAGTACAAATTTTTTGATGGAAACCCTACATGGCCTACTAGTAAGTTCCACCTCACCTATTCCATTCAATGTGGTGTCCCGGACGGCGATCCAGTACCATTAGATACCTTGAGATATGCATTAAATTATTCATTCGGAGTTTGGTCGAGTATTACTCTGTTCACATTCACAGAGGTTCCTCGTGGAACACCATCAGACCTTGTGATTGGATTTCAGAGGCTGGATCATGGTGATGGTTTCCCCTTTGATGGACCCGGAAATGTCTTAGGTCATTCTTTTGCCCCAACTGATGGTAGAATGCACCTTGATGCAGATGAAAATTGGAGCACTGATGCACAAGTAAAAAGTTCACAGTATGATTTGATTTGGGTTGTCATACATGAAATAGGACACCTCCTGGGACTTCAACACAGTGTAGATACAAATGCAATCATGTATGCTTATATGACACCAGGAGTCAACAAGGACTACTTGGGTGAAGATGACATTGACGGCATAAAAGCATTATACAAGAATTTATAATATGTAACCAAATTAAAGTCATTAATCGGGTTGCAATAGAGTTATTGATATTTATATTCTGAGTCTATTAGTTGTGTTATCTATTTTATAACAGCAGGTACACAATTCTTGGAGTCTCAATAATCTTTATGCCTAAAAGGCCTATGTATTTTAAATTCCTTGTGGGTAATTTACATAGATCATGTAGGCTTGATTATATAATATTATATAGAAAAACTATAATCTCAACTATAAATTGCATAAATCAACTTGCTCTAACTATTCTAATTTAATAAGAAGTCTTGAGTGAAAGCCACCAAAAGAGTTTTAATCTTACCTATTATTTGATACCCAATGTCGTGTCGATATACAAGGAGGTTTTGATCAAGAAGAAAAAATAAAATGAAATCTATAATCTCATAATAATTCATTTGCCCAATGAAAGCCAAGGTTAAATGTGCTTGCACTATCCTTTTTTTTTTTTTCCTCACAATTTGAGTGAATTTGACATGATTATTTAAGGGAGTGTTTAACGTAGTCCCCTCTCATGTGTTGTTTTAAACCATACACTTTTCATTAAGAGGAGTGGCTTCAGTAACACCCTTAAAAATATAGGTATAACCAGCATGATACAAGAGTTTGTGCTTACCCAAAGTTCTCAAGGTTTTTTTTGTTTAAAGTTCACCTTTTTATAATAACTTGTATTACCTGATTATTTGAATTAGTGGAGCTGTTTTTTTTTTTTTTTTTTATAATGTTATATAAAATCATTCTTAAATATTCACTTTACCTAACAACTTAAGTTTTTAGGTTGAATTAACTCTTGTAATTACCAAACAGTTAAGATCTTGAATTGAAATTTCAGTACATCTTAGTATAAATGACCTTGTGCTTTTTGTTCACTTGAAGAACGGCTTGGGCTAGGGGGAGTGATATTTAAAACCATTTCTTGACTAAATCTTAGAGAATGATGTTTGAATGCATGGATGAATTATGATTTTGGCCATGTATGGGCTTTCTATCTTAGATAAATTATATGAGGAAATAGCATTTGAACAGTATATGCATAATTCGTTTATGAATTATTTTTTTGATTGTCCAATTTCAAGTTTTTGACTAGTGTTTTCCTGCTTAGTACTTAAGTTCACTTTTTATAACTATGGCCATGCATTTCAATGTAGGCCCATTATAGAGCAAGGGACAAATTTATATCTAACTTGCCTAGAATGGGGTCAAGATCATCAATAAAGCTATTGGTTTGGAACTGTTAGGGTATTCCCTGATGGTCCACAATTTGAAAAGGATATGCAAATCTCGTCCTCCATAATTAATCTAAATTTTTTGAACAACCGAACGAGCTCTAGTATCAATTAAAAGTGCATTAAAGTGTCTTAATATGGATGAATAATACTTCTTAAAAATGTTCTAGTTATTTTTTGACAAATTTTAATTACGAACTGCTCTATAATCTATTTACTTGCACTGTTGATAAGAGCTATAAAAGCTCAAATTAAATTTACAGGATGAATATAAAAGTTCTAAATAACTACACACAAAGATTTATAATATTTCAAACAAAAAATTATAAAAATTATGGACGTGCAAGAAATATAAAAGTTATTTTTAGGACAACCAATTAAACCTTTACAAAGAGATCTTTTGGTTTTACAAGCCAACCAAAAAACCTATCCACTAGTTTATGACAGGACCTAGCAACCTACTATGGTTTTTCCTTGCTTACCAAGAACCCTTGATTTTCAAGGCCAACCAAAACTTTTTCTTGGTTCCTTTGATATTTTTGGTAAAGAAATCAAAAACCCTAAATAAGCAAGCTTACAACAGATATCCTAAATAATACCGAACACTCATAGGGAATTGCCATTAAGGAGGACATAGAGTATGGGAGCTCGATCACAATATGCAAGTTTTCTATGTATAGGTTAATTTCTCAAAATGTCTTAGCCGTTGGAACCTCTCAATGGTGTAATCACATCTAATCTCCAATCATCAATGTTCACATGTCTTGATTGATCCTCAATTAACACGAAATTTTGGTTTATCTGCATAGACAACTGTTTAATCTCAATAAATGTGAATCAGTGATTGATTTTTCACCGAAATATCTCAATTACACAAAATCTGATAATCGAGCATTAGTAATCACGGTATATTTGATTTAGGAAACAAATTGTTCCTTATTTGAAAAAATTTCATAAAATAACTTGATCAGTACAAAATCTGATTTATTTAATTTATAATTGCCAATTTGAAAATCATTCTAATCGGTTTTTAAATCATCAAAACACATTAAAGGGCGATTATATCCTTGATGCTAACAGCATATGTAGATGGGAGGAATGGAGATTGAATTCTGTCTTATGTTTCACTGAATTATTCAAGTAGTGACGCGATAAAAACCAAAATTGCTTCATAGAATAATAAGAATTTTATAGATAATAATAAAAGATTATATATAATTTGGGTTTGATAACTCTCAATATCAACACAGCTATGTTCTTTTCTTCAAAGAGAACAATTTCCTTGCCCAACGGAAAGGCCTAAACTGTGTTGGCTGTTGTAGCTCTTATTGGCATACAACAGAAATAACAGAATACATCAACCATTCTAACTGTGTTGGTTGTTGTAGCTCTTGTTTATGCCATGAATGTAAGTGCTGATTTAGCTAATTGGTTATCCCTATGTCACTCCATTCTAAACTTTAAGAGAAATAGAGTGAATAACTAGATCAAAACATATGACACCAAGCTATTTTATTCTTTATGACTAGAAGAAGTGTCAATACAACTCACAAGGCAACAATTGTTTTGAGATGTCTTTTTATAAGATGCTCATTATCTCCTTTACAATACAACATACAAAGTTTCTCTAGTCTTTGCAATGACTATATAAGAGTAAAATTTTATTTTGTCTCCTCACACTATCACAAACCCTAAATGAAACTCTTATATTTTAAATTTAAAATTGAATTCTCATATTACAAAAATATTATTAAAGTTAACTTTTTGTATAAATAAAGTAGACTTTTACAAAATTAATTTTAATATATATAATCTTTGAAATGTGAAAATTTAATTTGACAAATTAAAAATATAATTTTTTTTTATAAATTTAACAACTGTATAAAAGGATAAAAAAAATGGTATTACTCACAATAAAAATAAGTTACTATCCTTGTGTGATTCCTTTTCGATTATAAATGTAAGATTTAGCAAAGTAAATAAACAAAGCTAAATCCATCGCACTGAGCGCAGCAAGTAACCAGTAAAAGTAATCAAGATGAGCCTGATTAAGATTATTTGCAAACCAGCTACTTTTTCCATCTTTACTGGTTATTGTGTCTATCACAAAGATCAGAAAACTGCTGAGAAAGCTCCCTACACCAACAACACTCAAGTAGAGAGCAAGGCCCATGCTTCTGAGCTCATTAGGGACCTGACCATAGAAAAATTCCTGAAGACCAACCATAGTAAACACCTCAGCAACTCCAAACAAGAAGTATTGAGGAATCAACCACCAAAAGCTCATTGGAATGGTTGCATTTGGCTCATCAACTAGGCCATACTCATGTACTGTTTTCAGTCTTTTCATCTCGACAAGAGCTGCAACCACCATTGTTATTATAGAAAGAAAAATTCCTGTACCAATTCTCTGCAGCATTGTGATGCCAGAAGGTTTCTTACTGACAGCTCTTGCAATCGGTACTAATACGCGGTCATATATGGGACAGAACAGAACAATAGACACAGTACTAATAGTCTGAAGAGAAGCTGGAGGGAGATCAAATCCTGGAAAAATGGTTCTTTCCAAAGTAACCCCTTGCTTGGTAAAAAAAGTAGGACATTGAGCAAAGATAATGCCAAAGACTAAAGATGTAGCCCAAGTTGGAGCAAGCCGAAGCACTGCCTTTGCCTCTTCCACCTCATTAAGGCTACAAGTCTCATCTTCTTTAGAACCCTTGGGTGGGAACAATGCCTTATTGAGGAAGCTGCTACAGAAGAACTACTTAGTCAATGTCATAATTGCTTTTAGTGTTTATGACTGAAGAACTTAGAAATTATCAAAGTATAAATTCTATCCTAGTTTATACATTCATAATGCCGTTAAATTCAAAAATTCTGGACTGCAAAAAATTAGTTGTTTCCTTACTTGAACTGTTCTGAACTTTGACAAGGTGTGATTCCATGAGTTTCATTTCTGATAACTATCTCTGATTGTGTAGTTCGCCTATTTCTTATAGCTGCAACAAATACACTACCAATTCGCACAAGTGGGCTCTTCTCATCTTTCTCATTAATGATAAACCTGTAAGTCCTTGTTCCGAGTAAGAAAACGACCAATGCAATGATCATTGCAAGGCATGGGATTCCAAATCCTAGAACCCAACTGACGTTGTCTTGTATATAGTTCAAGAACCAAAGAGCCAGCATGCAACCAACACATATGGTGAAATACCACCAATTAAAGAATGAGCTTCTGGCTTTGGATTCTAACGGATGCTGCTCATCAAATTGATCTGCTCCAAATGCCTGAACGCATGGCTTATGCCCTCCTTGCCCTATGGCCACCAGGTAAAGTGAGAAGAAGAATAGGATCACTTGCGATGGAGGGGAGCATGATGTGAATCTATTAGCAACTTGACATTCTGAATTGCTTAGAGAAGGAAGGATAGCTGAAAATGTCAATAAGCCTAGTCCCTGAAATTCATGTTAAGCCATGCTAAGAATTGGCACAAAACAATTATGAGTTTCATGCCCCATGACATATTCTGAACCGGTTTGAATTCGGTAACTTTATGGCGGGAAAGTTATTCATTTTCAATGAATTTAAGTTCTTGATTTTAAATTTGATAGACTAAATTTTATTATCTATTTAGGATATTTTTTTTAAAAGTAAATATGAAAAATTGAGACTATTAAATTTGTAATAGCCTAAATTCATTAAAAATCAATGATTATTTCTGCCTCAAAGTCATTGAATTGAGATCGGATTTAGTAGAAAATATCTTCCCTTCTAAGAAAGAGAATCCGTTATTTTTAAATTTGGATTCACTAACTTTGTGACAAGAAAGTTAAAGTAATTTTGAGTAAATTTAAGTCATTGATTTTAAATTCAATAAATTATATTTTGCCATGTGTAAAATAAAATTTTTGAAAAAATAAATTCATCTCATTTCACACATATAGCAAAATTAAGGTCATTTAATTTAAAATGTACAGCCCAAGTTCACTCAAAATTATTCTAACTTTTCTGTTACAAAGTTAGACCTTACAAACCCATTGTACAGTGCCTTGGTAATGAATTTTTTTTTTTTTTAATATTGATAAAGCTAATTCAAATTACTTTTTTATGAGTAATGGAGAGTTTTTAAGCACTAAATCTCTTGTCACACTCTTGTGCCAAACTGTATCTTAAAATTTAGGGATGGTAAGAAAAATAAATTAATTTTAACCAATCTCAATACATAAAATAAAGTTTAATATAAAAGTGAGATAACAAAATTTTGTTGTTGAGCTTTTAGATACTTTTATTTATGTGGTAAACCGCATGGATATAGTTGATGTGTAATTGAGATTTGTATGACTAACCTATTTCAACATTTATTTGTTTCAATAAAATAATATCTATTTTATATTTATTAAAATATAAAATCACTATATAAAAAATAAAAAATAATATAAATGAAAGAGAATTGCAAAAAATTGTAGCTAAGCACGTGACAAGATGAAAAAAAAAAAAAAAAACTCTTTTTTTACTCCTCACACTATCATTAATTTTATAAAAATAATTAATATTTTAAATTTTATAAAATAAATTCTCATATTTTAAGTTAAAATTAAAAATAAATTTTATTAAAATATTTTTTGATTGAACAAAAAATTTATTTTTATTTTTAACCTGAAACATAAAAATTTATTTTATTTAATATAAAATAATTTTTTTTTAAAATTAATAATAATGTACAAGAGAAAAAAATTTTAAAAAATAAATTAATACATAAATGAGAAAAGAAAAAGATAGAGGGTACCCACCAGAATATAAATTATGGAAGCTAGAATAATTGTACGGTATCGTCCTAAACAAGAATCAGCAATAAACGCTCCTAGCAGAGGAAGCAACGACGCCGTTCCAGTCCATGCGTTTACGTTCTTTGCCGCCGTCGCCGTCGATTGCTGCATCGGCCCCGTTAAATAAGTTATCAAATTGGTCCCTATTCCATGATAAGCAATTCTCTCTGCTACTTCCACGCCTTCAATAAAATTAAATAAAAATCAAATAAATTCTAAGCAATAGAAAGAGAAAAGATTCAGTGCATTCAAACCTATGATAAACCAAGCAGATCTCCAATACCCCGACTTGGATCTTATGACCGGGAGGCCTTTGTAGTCAACGGCGCCAGGGACCGAATCCAATACCAGCGGAGTTTCAATTTCGGAATCTAATAAAACGGCGTCGGAGCGGTCGAAGTTCACCATGCTTATCTTCGGCTATTGGGCGGAAGTTGAAGGTAGTCAAATGTTGAAACTAGAATGAGGCCGGGAATGGATATTTATTCATTTCTTTCGTTATATATATTTACATCTCTTTATTTTTATTCTTTGTATAATTTTACCACTCCAAACAAATTAAAATTATTGATGTATATTAAAAAGTGTAAATCTTTTGTAAAAATAAAAAATTATAAATAAAAATAAGAGAAATATAAAAAAAATATAAAAATGAGTATAAAAATATAAATTTATATATATTGCATCTCAAACATTTTGTCTCAAAATTATTACAATTAAAAATTTTATGTCAAAATTAATTTTTTTTATATATCATTGTTTATTAAAATAATATATATTCGTTTTCTTAACTACATTATAAATGGATGATGGATGATGGATGATGGATGATGGATGATGGGTGATCATTTTATGATTTATTGATTTTTATATGAAAATAATTTAAAATAAAAATAAAAAATTTTATTAAACAAATCTGTCCCATAACAAATAAGATAATTGAAATTGAATAGTTTAAGAGAAATTAATAGTTTATTTTAGAGTTATTTTTATTAAGATAAATATTTTTTAAATAAAAATTAATTTTATATTTAAATAGTTTCAAGAGAATAATCCATACGTGGGTGTAAAAAATAAAATAAAAAAATAAAACTGATAAGGAAAATTGAAAAGCTGTTTTCTATATTTCTAAACAAATTTAGAAAGATTGGTATGTAGGTCCCGGTTTCATTTTCGGATTAGAACATTGGAAAGATGTATCAGCAATCTAGACAAGACAGGTTAACATTTCAAACGTTATTTTTCGCAAAAACTAATTTCATTTTTTCACATTCCATTCTACAGCTTTTATTTTTAATATATTTTTAAAAATAAAATAGTAAATAAAAAGATAAAAGTATGTAAAAATAATATATATATAAAGAAAAAAATTATCAAAATGGATATAGATGAACTGCATAATTTTTTTAGAGTAAACATATTATGTCGTTGAATGTTTTATATAGTATTTTATTTATTATAATTGATTTAAATATTATAAAATAATATTATTTAAAAAATTATTTTTAATTCATATTATCGACAAAACTTTTACGCTTTATGTTTGACAAAATTTTCTATTATCGTGTAAGTAATCTTATTAATTTAAAATAATAAAAGTATTATAAAATAAAAAATAAAACAAATTATAATTTAAATAAATTCCTAGCATACGGTGCGAGCTCTTGTTTCGTTTTCTGATTAGACAATTGAAAAGACATGAACGCAACTTACCCTGAGAAATATCATTCATATTCCAATGATGGAAAAAGAAAAAAAAATTAAAAAAAAGAAAGATAATGAATATTAGCAAATAGAAATTGTCTTTTTTTTTTTTTTTTCCGAATTTAAGCGATCTATCACTTTCACCAAAAAAGAAGCCTTCAATTATTCAATCTTGCGTTGATTGATGCAGGATAGGAAGATAATTACTGACCACATATTCTTCATGATGATGAATATATGACAGATCCAGGGACTGAATAGTTTATTCCATCAAAATTGGGCGGCTCACTGAAGGATGAATCTTCCATTTTTAAGCTTCATGATCATATAAAAAAAAGATTGCAGGGCTCAGGCCAATAGCCTTAGGCCCCAAAAAGATTACTAAATATCACTAGCGAATATGTATTAATTTCATATGATTATTTAATTGCATCATTAATTATTAATTACTAAGCTAAACATTAAGAGTTATTACTTAAAATTTAAAGGATAATTTGTCATATTCTTATTATACTTACTGTTTTCAGTTGATATTATTTATCTATAAATTAATTATTATAATTTTCTTTACCAAAAAATAATATTAATTTTTGTCTTAATATTTTTAAATGTTTTTAGGAATTTTTCAAATAATTTATTTTTTTTTCTTAAAACTTTCTTAACTCTCTATTTATATCTTATCTTTTCTCAAATCTCTAATCATTAATATTAGATTATTAATAATAAATATTTGCAGTAATTCTCATCATTTCTAAGTTGTTAATTTCTAGAAGTTCTTACATATTTTTTATATTAATTATTGATATTCATTTAATATTGATTTTGTAACTTTTTTATTTATATTTTCTTATAGTTTTTATTTTACTTTTACACTTTGTAATAGTAAGAGATATCAAAAGTATGAAATTAGTTTTAAAATTTAAAGAAAAAATTGAAAAACTATAAACTTTAGCTAAAATAATTATATGAGATTAAATGTGCCTAGTTTAATAATTTTGTCTAAGACCCTATAAGTTTTAAAAACAACCCCAATAGATAGTAACTTATCAGTAATTAATCTAAACTCTTTGAACAACCGAACGAGCTCTAGTATCAATTAAAAGTGCATTAAAGTGTCTTAATATGAATGAATAATACTTCTTAAAAATGTTCAAATTATTTTTTGACAAATTTTAATTAAGAGTTGCTCTAGGATCTATTTACTTGTACTGTTGATAAGAGTTATAAAAGTCCAAATTAAATAGACAGGTTAAATATAAAAGTTATAAATAGCTGCACACAAAAATTTATAATAATTCAACCAAAAATTGATAGAAATTATAGACGTAAAATAAATATAAAAGTTTTTTTTTTAGGACAACCAATTAAACCTTTGCAAAAAGATCTTTTGGTTTTTTACGACAGGACCTGGCAACCTACTATGGTTTTTCCTTGCTTGCCAAGAACCCTTGGTTTTCAAGGCCAACCAAAACTCTTTCTTGCTTCCTTTAATATTTTTGGTAAAGAAATCAAAAACCCTAAGATAAGCAAGCTTACAACTGATATCCTAAATAATACCGAACACTCATAGGGAATTGCCATTAAGGAGGACATAGAGAATGGGAGCTCGATCACAATATGCAAGTTTTCTATGTATAGGTTAATTTCTCAAAATTTCTTGGCCGTTGGAGCCTCTCAATGGTGTAATCACATCTAATCTCCAATCACCAATGTTCACATGACTTGATTGATCCTCAATTAACGCGGAATTTTGGTCTATCTGCATAGACAACTGTTTAATCTCAATAAATGTGAATCAATGATTGATTCTTCACTGAAATATCTCAATTACATAAAGTCTGATAACCGAACATTAGTAATCACGATATATTTGATTTAGGAAAAAATTGTTGCTTATTTGAAAAAAAATTCCATAAAATAACTTGATCAGTACAAAATCTGATTTATTCAATTTATAATTGCAAATTTGAAAATCATTCTAATTGGTTTTTAAATCATCAAAACACATTAAAGGGCGATAATATCCTTGATGCTAACAGCATATGTAGAAGGGAGGAATGGAGATTGAATTCTGTGTTATGCTTCACTGAATTATTCAAGTAGTGACGCGATAAAAACCAAAATTGCTTCATAGAATAATAAGAATTTTATAGATAATAACAAAAGATTATATAGAATTTGGGTTAGATAACTCTCAATATCAACACAGAGCTATGTTCTTTTCTTCAAAGAGAACAATTTCCTTGCCCAACCGAAAGGCCTAAACCGTGTTGGCTATTGTAGCTCTTAATTGGCATACAACAGAAATAACAGAATACATCAACCATTCTAACTGTTGGTTGTTGTAGCTCTTGTTTATGCCACGAATGTAAGTGCTGATTTAGCTAATTGGTTATCCCTATGTCACTCTTTTCTAAACTTTAAGAGAAATAGAGTGAATAACTAGATCAAAACATATGACACCAAGCTATTTTATTCTTTATGACTAGAAGAAGTGTCAATACAACTCACAAGGCAACAATTGTTTTGAGATGTCTTTTTATAAGATGCTCATTATCTCCTTTACAATACGAACATACAAAGTTTCTCTAGTCTCTCCAATAACAATATAAAGAGTAAAATTTTATTTTGCCTACTCACGTTATCACAAACTCTAAATAAAATATTTGTTTTTAAATTTGACAAATTAAATTTTCACATTACAAAAATATTATTAAAGTTAACTTTTGGTACAAATAAAGAAGACCTTTACAAATTTGACTTTAATATAATTTTTGAAGTGTAAAAATTTAATTTGATAAGTTTAAAATATAAAAAAAAAATTATAAATTTGATAACAGTATAAAAGGGTAAAAAAAAAAAAAACAATGGTATTACTCACAATAAAAATAAGTTACTATCCTTGTGTGATTCCTTTTCGATTATAAATGTAAGATTTAGCAAAGTAAATAAACAAAGCTAAATCCATCGCACTGAGCGCAGCAAGTAACCAGTAAAAGTAATCAAGATGAGCCTGATTGAGATTATTTGCAAACCAGCTACTTTTTCCATCTTTACTGGTTACTGCGTCTATCATAAATATCAGAAAACTGCTGAGAAAGCTCCCTACACCAACAACACTCAAGTAGAGAGCAAGGCCCATGCTTCTTAGCTCATTAGGGACCTGATCATAGAAAAATTCCTGAAGACCAACCATAGTAAACACCTCAGCAACTCCAAACAAGAAGTATTGAGGAATCAACCACCAAAAGCTCATTGGAATGGTTGCATTTGGCTCATCAACTAGGCCATACTCATGTACTGTTTTCAGTCTTTTCATCTCGACAAGAGCTGCAACCACCATTGTTATTATAGAAAGAAAAATTCCTGTACCAATTCTCTGCAGCATTGTGATGCCAGAAGATTTCTTAGTGACAGCTCTTGCAATCGGTACTAATACGCGGTCATATATGGGACAGAACAGAACAATAGACACCGTACTAATAGTCTGAAGAGAAGCTGGAGGGAGATCAAATCCTGGAAAAATGGTTCTTTCCAAAGTAACCCCTTGCTTGGTAAAGAAAGTAGGACATTGAGCAAAGATAATGCCAAAGACTAAAGAGGTAGCCCATGTTGGAGCTAGCCGAAGCACTGCCTTTGCCTCCTCCACCTCATTAAGACTACAAGTCTCATCTTCTTTAGAACCCTTGGGTGGAAACAATGCCTTATTGAGGAAGCTGCCACAGAAGAACTACTTAGTCAATGTCATAATTGCTTTTAGTGTTTATGACTGAAGAACTTAGAAATTATCAAAGAAGTATAAATTCTATCCTATTTTATACATTCATAATGCCATTAAATTCAAAAATCACTCTAAAGTTTCTTGAGATGCAAAAAATTAATTGTTTCCTTACTTGAACTGTTCTGAACTTTGACAAGGTATGATTCCATGAGTTTCATTTCTGATAGCTATCTCTGATTGTGTAGTTCGCCTATTTCTTATAGCTGCAACAAATACACTACCAATTCGCACAAGTGGGCTCTTCTCATCTTTCTCATTAATGATGAACCTGTAAGTCCTTGTTCCGAGTAAGAAAACGACCAATGCAATGATCATTGCAAGGCATGGGATTCCAAAACCAAGAACCCAACTAAGGTTGTCTTGTATATAGTTTAAGAACCAAAGAGTTACCATGCAACCTCCACACATAGTGAAATACCACCAATTAAAGAATGAGCTTCTAGCTTTGAATTCTTTTGGATGCTGTTCATCGAATTGATCTGCTCCGAATGCCTGAACACACGGCTTATGTCCTCCCTGCCCAATGGCCATTAGGTAAAGTGAGAAGAAGAAGAGGATCACTTGCAATCGAGGGGAACATGATGTGAATTTATCAGCAACTTCACACTCAGAGTTGGTTGGAGAAGGAAGCACAGCTGAAAATGTCAATAAGCCAAGTCCCTGTAGTTCATATTAGGCCACGTTAAGGATCCAAAAATCAGGAGTTTCAAGCTCCATGACATGTTCTACTATGAAGCTTCAGTAGACAATATCTTCCTTTAAGAAAGAGAATCATTATTTTCCTTTTTAAGTGAAAGAAGGAGAATCCTTTCTATTGTGTTCTTTTTTGCAGAATAGTTCATTTTATTATTTTCTAATGTTGTGATAAAGCTATTCAAAAAAAGAAAAAAATTTATACTTCTTATGAATGATGGATTTTTTCTTTGGAGATACTTGAGGCATGTGATAAACATGGACATAGATTTCAATATGTAAATGGCACTAGATTGTTTGGTTAACACTATCTATTGTGATATGTTACTTAAAACTTTGATATTTCTTTCATGTACTAATATCTTAAATCTCGTTATAATCTATTGCGTAGGAGCAGCTGAATTACATTGCATATCTCCTCAAGTAGTGCCTTCAGGATGGCCTTGTTGAGCGAGGCACCTTTTGGTTGAGAGGATGTCTAACTTGATTGGAAAATTGTGGCATTTGATTAGGAGGCCTAGTACAGGTGGAGAGGCCGGTAGGCAGCATCAAGACGACCCAATAGACGTGCCCTAATATTACAATCACTATATTTATTGACAGTTCATGTTGTTGTATCTATTGACATTTAATATCATATGTTATTATAGTGACACTTATATGTTATATGTCTGATTAACAATTCATGTTAGCATTGTATGCTTATGTAACTACAACATACACACATAAGTACAAAAACACGCAAGGGATGAATTGATAAATATAAAGGATTTTAAAGTCTCTACACATCTTGATATTGTTTTGTATGGATTTATACATATGGCCAAGGGGTCATGGTCCCTTTCTCAGCCATATTTTCAAATAACTTATTAAGTATTGGACAATTACAAAAGATGAGCGATGAAGTCCACGATAATGGACAAGTTATGGGTGAGCAGTAGATCCACCCAGTGTTATCCGCTCAAGGGAGAGATGGCCCAAAGGCCTAATGTGAGACTTACTTCACACTTGAATTCCCAACAATCTCCCCCTCAAGTGGGAGCCTCTTCCACATTGGGCCTTTGGGGCATCTCCCCCTTGAGCGGATAACACTAAGTGGATCTACTACTCACCCACAACTTGTCCATTATTGTGGACTTCATCGCTCATCTTTTTCCCCAGCCGAACCTTTAGCTCTAATACCACTTGTTGGGCTCGGGAGATGTCCAAATAACGGGGGAGCACATTTTGCTTCTGCTGAAGCTAACACGCCAATACATAAACCTGTGAAAGAATATACTTCATGGGCTTGACACTATCTTCTAACCCAAAAGCTTAAATTGTTAAGTTTGTGGATCTCTCCATTATATATATCCTTCACCTCTCTTTGATTTTTCCAATATAAAATTTTTGTAGACTTTGCATGTCGCATTATCTAAATTTTAGATAACTAATAAGAGCCTAAGAGATATGTTTCTTGGCTTCCTATTGATTCAAGATGATAAGTTTTTGTAACTCAACTTTTAGTTCAATAATTTTCAAATTGTGCATTCTTCTGTTTGAATAATACAATGCAACTATATAATCTTCATTTTGCAGGTAACTAGACAATTTTGGGTATATTTTATTTACATATTCTTCTATGAATTAGGTTATATCTTCAAATATATAATTTTAGTATCTATGGATATATTTTTTTTATTATTCTATTATGTAACCTACTTTTTTTGGATTTTTTTTGTTATTGACTTACTTTTTTTAGCATGCATTCCATTTTTTTTTTCCAGGATAGAAGATGTGTAAGAACAAAAAAAACATATATTGACTCGTATTCTACAAGGAAAGAGAGAACTAATGAAGAAACCTCATTTATTTTGAATGCACAAAATGCAACTTCAAATTTGGACATTAACATTGAAAAGTTCATATAATCAAATAAAATAATGTTTTTTGATTATTACTAAATTTTTTAAGAGAAAAGGTTAAAAAACGATTTTACCCAATCTAACTAATTCGTTTTTATCCTGTCTAATTCAAATATTTTATATATTTCGGACCTGTCTAGTTTTCGGTTCTCAGTTGAACTGATTCGACTAATCAGTCTTGTCTAGTTTTTTACTCATTGTATTTATATGATTTTTTTTCTTGATTCGAGAAATCGTGGCTTCGGGCTTGTGTAAGCAGTTACAAAATTTTAAACTCCGAATAATCTTTAAAGAAATATAGGTTTTAATTAAAATATCCTATTTTTAATTAATACATTCCTCGTTCTTAAAATTATCTTGAGAAAACAATTTTATAAAATTGTTACAAAGCTTAGAAGTTATAGATATATTTTTTTAAAAAAATAATTCTCAACATTAATCATGAAGGTAAAAAATTCTTCTCATAGAACTAATAAGAAAATGTTTAAAGCATAACTAAATACTAATAAATCAATATTTAAGACTAAGAAGAAAATTTTTGGATGATTATCAAGTGTCTAATAGATTTCAATACCCCATTAGAAATTTCAGATATAAAAAAGAGTAAAATTATCTATAATTCATCTAAAAAGAAAATATCAAATAGAATAAATAACTTAATACCTAAGATTTGATTTAACCCAACAAAACAAAATCTAATAAGAGAATACAAACATCGAGCATTATTGTTGACTCATTTTTAAAATTAGCAAGATAAACTTATCTCAATTGCACCAAATAGTTAAAAATAGAATGTCAAGAAGTGACAAAACGTCCTTATAGCTATTTGAAACTGAACCGGTCTTAAAGAGCTGTTTCGAGTTTAAATGACTTCATTGAAATTTTTTTGTTGAATGATTCTTTAGAGTTTCCTCAAAGTTATTTTAAGAACTAAGATGTGTGTTAATTAAAAATAAGATGTGGTAATATCCAAAAATATAACGCACATCTACACTGTTAATGTTGACACAAACCAATAGCACATGTAACACGAAATAACATAAATAATAATGTACGAAATTATAAACAAAAATGATGGATGAATGATTGAGAATAAAACAAAATAGTAGTTGGAGCTCATATAAGAAAAAAAAAAAAGTAGTTTTTTTGGTTAAAAAAAAAACACAAAACAAAAATAGTAGGTTATAAGACAAAATAAATAAATTGACAGTAAGTGAGTGCTGACCACAATATAGATGATGGAAGCTACAATAATCGTCCGGTAGCGTCCGAGATAAGAATCAGCAATAAATGCTCCTACTAGAGGAAGCAACGACGCCGTTCCGCTCCATACGTTCACATTCTCGGCTGCCGTCGCCGTCGATTGCTGCAGCGGCCCCGTTAAGTAAGTTATCAAATTATTCGCTATTCCATAATAAGCAATCCTCTCTGCTACTTCCACACCTTCATAAATAAATAAAACAAATCAAACCAAAATTATTACTTAAAAATATTAGAAAGATTGAAAGATAAATCATAAAAGATGGGTCTAGCTATAACTTCGAGTCTCGAGAATTTAATCGATGGTCGATGTATATGCTCTAATTCTGACGAGTCTCTGGCCAAGAATTATTGGAAGAGAAAAGATTCAGTGGAATCTCACCTATTATAAAGAAAGCAGATCTCCAATACCCAGACTTGGATCTTATGACCGGGCGACCTTTGTAGTCAACGGCACCGGGGACCATATCCAACACCAGCGGAGTTTCAATTTCGGAATCTAATAAAACGGCGTCGGAGCGGTCAGAGTTCGCCATGCTTATTTTCTGCCTGGTTGAATGTTGAAACTAGCTAGAATGAGCCTGGGAATAGATATTTATTAACCTTTTTCATTGACAAAAGTCCCCAAAGGAGTTGCTAGCTGGCTAAGTGCCCTTTACTAATCTTTGAAACATTTCGATGCAGAAAGAGAAAGGAGAGTTGGCTAAGTTAAATAAGATTATAAAAATAATAAAAATGTTTTTATTAAATTAAAATACATTTGTATTTTTAACTAAACTTAAAAAGTGTGTTTGGTTTGATAAATTAATAAAAAAAATTACTAAAAACATTTTTTAAAAATACCTTAAAAGCTAAAAAAAAACATAATTTGAAAACGTTTTACGCTTTCAATAAATGATTGGTGATCACTTTATAATTTATTACCTTCTTTTATTTCTTTTTATGAGAATTGATTATTCGTTTGGTAAAATATATTAAAAATGATTGTTGAGTAGCAGCTGAAATACGAAAAATAATCGAAAATAAAGTGGAAATAAAAATAAAAATTATCAAACAAATCAATCGCATAAAAAATATAATTTGAAAATGAAACGCATTTTTTAAAAATAAAATATGAAATAAAAATAGGCACTTGGTTGAGTTTACTGGCGTACGCTTGAATTTCTTTGCCCAAGTTAATTGTCAGACTTTAGTTGGAGTGTAATGTGTGTCCATAGAATGGTATTCATTTCACAAATGGTCAACAAGGGTGTTGTTTGCACGGCAGCCCCAACAAGGACTATTATTGCAAATCTCAAGAAATTATCATTTTCATATAGAAAAATAAGAAGACTTGGCAATGCTTCTTTGTACTTTTAGAAATGCAGGAACAATACAAAAGTATAAAGTTGGGCAATTTTGGATCTGAATCATGCAATTAATTACTAATTATAGGACCACTTGCAATTAATGTAGTTATAGGTAGGTTCAATAATTGGCAGGTACAGCGACTAAGGCTATGTCGAGATAATGTGAGGCCTTAGGCAAAATGAAAAGCTCTAGTATAATATAATTCATTAATTTTTAGATTATTGTTTTTAATTTTTTGAACTACAAAATCATTTGTTAAATTCTTATAATTAAGTAATTTTGACTTTCTACTCTTAAAATATAGTATAATATAATATTTATGAATATCATTATTTGTATTATAATATTTTTAAAAATAATATATATTAATAATAATTTTTTATTTAATATATCTATGTAAAGTTCCCAAGATTGTGAGGCCTGACAATGACTGCACCTAATCTATTTCAGATAGCATCTCGTGATTCCTATTACTATCTCTATTACTATTTATGAGTATGCATATGCGAAACATGAGACTGACATTTGTTTATTAAAAGCTTTATTAAGCATACATGTGACACACAAGAGAAATAATTGATGAGTTATTATCAACTATGAGTATGTGGGCCATATATGCCGTACGAAGAGAGATATAAAAAAGACAGAATTTGTCAAACCAATTTTAGTACCAAGTCCATCTTCACATAGCTCGATGAATCGGCAGATTGTCCCATCTGATTTGGTGGTTTCAGAGGTAAGCTCTTACGAAACACCAAATTGCTTGACGTATCTATATAATATGGATATTTCTCTAATGCTGATATATGTCGATACTTCTTGAATACATATCTCAAAAGTATCAAACTAAATTGAAAATAATTAAGATTAGAAGACACTAAATTGTGTCTTAGAAGAATATAGGTTCGATTTGTACTTTTGATTAGACCTTGTTTATTCAAGTTATATTATCACTTTAAAGATTTTATCGGTGAAAAATTTATAAATATCTTTATAAACACATTTTAAATTTTTAATTTAACTTGACTCCAGTGAATCATTGACATTAAGTTAATTTATGAATATCTTTGTAAAAATATTTTAAACTTTCAACCTAATTTGATTCCAACGAATCATTGGCACCAATTTAAATGAGGTAGAATCATCTTAAATGAATCTAACCTTTTTTTGTTATATTACTCAATCATTTTACATCTCTAAACTTATATATTCTATTATATTTTTTTCTAAATTCTATCAATTTTTCATGTCTGCCAATATAGACTCATCTTAAACCTAGTTCTTAATTATATGATATTAACCTCACACACTTTCATTAATTTAGTGTTTACAATGACAATAAAAGTAGTTATTATGTAATAAAAAGTAAAATATTTATGTCAATAGAAATTGGTTTAGTTGATAATGACATACTTTATATCCAAAAAAACGTAAGTCTATGTATCATTATTAATATAAATTAAATTTATTAGTAAATAATTTATAAGCACTTTCTAAGCCTTGAAACATGTATGCCAAAGTTATTTAAACATCTCATTATATGGCATGTCTTCTATGTATATATGCAGTTATTTTGGCCTAAGTTGAAGCTCTTCTAATGCTGAAACTAAAATATGAGGCAGGCAAATGTTTTGTTTCAAGGTACCCCATTGAGGGCCATTGTATCATTTTACAGAGAAAAAGGAAGGATATTTGAATCCAATTTTATTATTTATATTATAATGCAAACACTATTGGAGTATGCATAAATGTTTCACAGTGAATTTGTAAGCAAAAGCCTACATTAAGCATAAATGTGAAAAAGGCTTGAAGCAATAGCATCGTGTTCAAAGATATCTTTATACTTTTTAAGGAAAAGACTAATTAATTATGAAGTAATATTAGGCTTGAAGCAATAGCATCGTGTTCAAAGATATCTTTATACTTTTTAAGGAAAAGACTAATTAATTATGAAGTAATATTAAATATATATATATATATATATATATATATATATATATATATATATATAAAGGTTACTCAACCTAAAAGTTGGAACTCCAAATTTTGCCTTATAATGCCTTTGTCTTAGTGTACTTTCACTTAAGTTTTCATAATTTTATAACTTTGAATTTAAGTATGCTTGAAAAAGAACTGAGATCATCAAAACAGAAACGAAATAAGATACTCACAAAAGAATTAATTAACATAAAAATTTAAGATAAACAAATGCGTTAGATATATATCACTTGTGATTAATATATCTTTGTTTTTTTTTTTGGGAATTATTACATCGTCAACAGTTTTATAAGAGCTTTTGCTCCATTCACCACAATCTATATCCATCTATCTATCTATATAATATATTAAAAGGACTCCACCTCTATACACGTCTTGTTGAGGTTTTTTTGGAGTTTTTTTTTTTAAATATTAAATAATTAAATCTACAATATGCTTTCCTTTTGTTTTCTCAATAGGATAAATGAGCAAATTGCTTTAATTACATTAATTCCTCTAACCACAATGTCGAATTTCTTTCCTTCTCCATGTTACTTTAAATAGGAATTTCCTAAAATTACTCTAATAAAATCAAATCTTGATTGAATAGAAGATAAATTAAATAATGAATTTCAAAATATTGTAAAAAGGATTTTTAAAAAATAATTAAGTAAAATAATATTTCTTGATATTACTCTCACATTAAAGACTAATTATAATCATGTGTTATACTATCCTCCGAAATTATACACACAATAAAGGCTCCTAAAATTACTTTAGTACAATCAACATGTTTTCTTTCAAATATTTCATTTAAAGAATTATTGATAGTTTGAAATTTCAAAATATTGCATAAAGAAATTTTTATGTCTATTGACCAAACGTGAACGTTGAAAGTGCCATAATGGTTGATTGTACTAACTTATGGCCTAACAATTATTTAATAAATAGGGACAAATAATCTTTTTTTTTTTGTTTTTTGGGTAAACTTCAAGAAAAAGGAAACAATTATTTAATAAACCTGGACTAACATAGAATATGCCCAACTCGTAATTGATAGACAATTCGTCAAATGTTGCTAGTGGGTTTTCCTTCAATATTGGTCTTTCTTTCCTACACCCTACTTTTTATTAGGTTTGCATTTTAACTCTAAAAGAACAAAATAGAAGAAAAGTAAAAACTCATAATGAAAATTTAAGGTCACTTATCTTTGATTTCTTTTACATGGCACCAGGATAAACTTTTCTAGCATAAACCCCAGGACATTTAATTTAGGGCCTTTGCCCAGGATGAGAGCATATGCATCAACTCCTCACATTGTTTTCTAATTTTTCTTCTTATACGATGTACAAAATTTGAGATTTGGCAGAATGTCTGTATGCTCATACAGAATTGAATTACAAATATATAATTTCATTGGAAAAATCAAAGACATTCTTGTGTTTTATTGGGATGTAATATAATTTCTAAACCAATGTATTTGTTTTTCTGTTTCAGAAATGTGGAGGAGATCATATTGCATTGGTTTTTGAATAGCATTTTTAAAAGACATCAACAATAGCAGGGTCATTCAATTGCAATTCACTAGCTTGAAAAGAGAATCGTTATGATAGATACATATGTGCGTATTACATTTTGAATCTTCATTTTAATATTCTAATTTGGCATAATATTATATTTTCTTATTAGTACGTAGTGATTATATGTCATAATTCTTTAAAATAGGTGTGATACTAGTATCCTATATTTCTAAGTCCATGGACTGCAAAAACATTTCCATATAATGTTTCTAGTCTGAAGGATGTAACTTCCATTTTTAAGCTTCAAGTTCCTAAAGAAAATAAATTGTGATCTATCGGTGGTTAATTAAAATTTTTTGAATAATTGAGCAAGCTTTGGTAGCAATTTAAAGTTCAAAGAAGTACCTCAAAGAGGGTGAATAGTATTTTTGAAAAAAAGTTGAAGTTATTTTTTGACATATTTAATTAAAAGCATCTCTAGAATTCTATGACAACCTATCAAGCATTCACAAAGAAATCCTTTTGGTTTTACGAGCCAACCCAAAAACCTATCCACTAGTTTTACAGACAAACCTAGCAGCATACCATGGTTATTTTTCCCTGGCTTACCAAGAAACATTAGTTTTCAAGACCAATCAAAAACCTTTATCGATTCCTTTGATATTTTTGGTAAAGAAATAAAAAAACCCTAAGATAAGCAAGATTACAAAGTGAGTTTTAGCCCAAGATATGAGGTGTTCTATTCAACTGATATCCCAAATAATGCCAAAATATACTCATAAGAAATTGCCAAGAAGGACATAGAGTATGGAAACTCGATCACAGTACGCAAGTAATATTGCTACACTTCGATGCCTTTGCTTTTCCATTTGAACAAGTGCTCTATTTATAGATTCTTGAAATGTCTTAGCCGTTGGAGCCTCTGAATGGTGCAATCACATCTAATCTTCAATCACCAATGTTCACATATTAGAAAAAATAAAGGAAAGAAAATGTGTTTGTATTATTGAAAGATATGAAGAGCAATTACAAGAAAAGCCTTATATAAATAAAGCACTCGCACAACTACTTGAATCTAACCATTAACATGTCCACATACATTACATACTCCTAATAGGTATATTCTATTATCACATGTCCTGATCCTCAATTGAGCATGAGATTTTGCAGTATCTGCACAGACAACTCTTTTGCAGCTGTTTAATCTCAATAAATGTGAATCCTTGATTTATTCTTTATTGAAATATCTCAATTACACAAGGTCTGATAATCAAGGATAAGTAACCATGATATTTTCTTTGAATTGGCGTAATCTGAGTACATTTGATTTAGGAAACGAATTGATTCCTATTTGGAAAAAAAAAATTTCATAAAATAACTTATCACAAAAATCTGGTTTATTTAATTTATAATTGCAAAATGGAAAATCATTGTAACTGGTTTTTAAATCATCAAAACACATTAAAGGTGATTATATCCTTGATGCTAACAGTATGTAGCAGGGGGAGGACACATCCTCAACAACAAGAGGTTGATTCCTTTCCCATCCTTTATTAGGGACAGAATTGCTCTTTTATCTTACCAGTCTGCTTGAATCTATGAAGCATATGGACTTTGGCATGAACACCCGATATGGCATGGACATGGGGACACTGATTATATCAACAATACAGGACAGCGGGGCACCGGTACATATATTATAATATTTTAATATAAAATCATAAAAAAGATATAAATAATTATATATTAAGATGAAATGTAAATGGTTTCCTTTGTTTTTTAAGTTTTATGATTGTGAAAGATTATATCTCCAAACCTCTTTTTTTTTTTTGTAATTATTTACCAATTTTTTTTTAAAAAAATAGAAAGGTCAGAGGCGTTCGATCCATTTTAAAGTGTTAGCTCAACTATCCAAACCATTTTAAGATGTTAGCTCAGGTGTTCGAGCTGACAAAAATATTTTTTAATTAGATACTGTTTGAGAAATGTCTAACAGGTATTGTACAGGTATTACATTTGTGTCGATGTTGGATATGTATCGGATACTCCAACATTGCTAACTCAAGAGGTGTCCATGATTCTTATACTTGAATATAATTTAGGGTCCGTTTAGTACGCTGTAATGAAAGGAAATAATAGAAAAAGAAATAGGTCAAAGAAATAGAAAAGAAAATAATATTCCTCGAGTCTATTTGATATATTATGAAAAGGAAAGAATTCATTTTCTTTGTGATGTTTGATTTATACAAAAAAATTAAAGAAATGAAATATATATTTTTATATAAATACAAATTTACCCTTTCTTTAGAACTTATAAAAAAAAAATGCTTCTATTTCCTAATTTGATTACCATAGATTTTATGGTTGATATTAAAAAGAAAAAAAAAAAAACTTAAACTTTTATAATGTAATTTTTAATTTTATAATTTGGATTGATACACAAATTTAATGTAATTTTAATTTTATAATATAAAAAAAAAAACTTCAATTGATATACAAAGATATATAATGTAATTTTAATTTTATAATTTAGATTTTTTTGTAAATTAATTTTTTTTTTCATTTATTTCTCTAACTTTTCTTTAAACTTAAAAGAAAAGTTATAACCTCTAAGTAATAGAAAGTTATATCTTAAGAGAATAAACTTTACTTTACTTTAGAGCTAGTACATAGTTCAAAAAGAGGAAAAGCAAAGTGCATTGATTTCCTGCCCTTTTCTTTCCAGCATAGGAAGATGAATGCAGGAGATACTGTTTGTCAAAGAACCCTGGTGGAATAATCTTAATGGATTATTGACGAATCTTGAACTTCCCAAATTGCATGGGACAATGTGGTGCAGAAAAATTTTCCGAACTGCTCGTGAAACTGGAAATATGATTGAACAAATTGAAGATGATTGAAGGATTTGAACTTCACTGCTCTTATACCATGAGAACAGTATGCAGTGATGAAAATTAAAAGAAGGAAGAAGAGAGGAATCGAGATTGAATTATGTGTTATGTTTCACTGAATTAATCGAGTCGTGAGGTGATAAAAACCAAAATTGCTTAATTGATTATCCCTATGTCACTCCTTTCTAAACTTTAAGAGAAATAAAGTAAATAACAAGATCAAAACATATGACACCAAACTATTTTATTCTTATGAGCAGAAGAGGTGTCAATAAAACTAACACGTCAACAATTTTTTTGAAATTTTTATAAGATGCTAATAAACTCCTTTATAATATCAGCATAAATAGTTTCTCTAGTCTTTGCAAAGATAATAAAAATATGTTACTATCCTTGTGTAAGATTTAGCAAAATAAATAAACAGAGATAAACCCATCACACAGAGCACAAAAAGTAACCAGTAAAAGTAATCAAGATGAGCCTGATTGAGATTATTTGCAAACTAGCCACTTTTTCCATCTTTACTGGTTACTGCATCTATCACAAAGATCAGAAAACTGCTGAGAAAGCTCCCTACACCAATAACACTCAAGTAGAGAGCAAGGACCATGCTTCTTAGTTCATTAGGGTCCTGATCATAGAAAAATTCCTGAAGACCAACCATAGTAAACACATCTGCAACTCCAAACAAGAAATACTGAGGAATCAACCACCAAAAGCTCGTTGGAATGGTTGTATTTGGCTCATCAACTAGGTCATGTTCCAGTACTGTTTTCATTCTTTTCATCTCAACAATAGCTGCAATGACCATTGTTATTATAGAAAGAAAAGTTCCTGTTCCAATTCTCTGCAGCATTGTGATGCCAGAAGGTTTCTTAGTGATAGCTCTTGCAATCGGTACAAATACACGGTGATATATGGGACTGAACAGAACAATAGCCAACGTGCCAACTGTCTGAATAGAAGCTGGAGGCAGCACAAAGCCTGGAAAAAGGGTTCTTTCCAAAGTAACCCCTTGCTTGATAAAGAATGTAGAACATTGAGCATAGACAATACCAAAGATCAAGCATGTAGCCCAAATAGGAGCAAGCCTAAGTATAGCCTTTGCCTCTTCCACCTCTTTAAGACCCCAAGTCTCGTCTTCTTTAGAACCCTTGGGTGCAAACAAGGCCTTATTGAGGAAGCTGCCACAATAGAAGATATGAACCACTTAGTCAAATTCATATTGCTTTCAGTGTTTATGAATGAAGAATTTGGAAATTATCATAGAAGTATAAATTTATCCAAGATGATAAATTAACAATGCCAAATAAAATTCAAAATTACTCTTTAAGTTTCTAGATGTGGAAAAAATTAGTTGTTTCCTTACTTGAACTGTTCTGAACTTTGACAAGGTATGAATATTCCGTGAGTTTCATGTTTGATGGCTCTCTCTGATTGTGCAATTCGCCTATTTCTTATAGCTGCAAGAAATACACTGCCAATTCGCACAAATGGGCTCTTCTCATCTTTCTCATTAATGATGAACCTGTAAATCCTTGTTCCCAGTAAGAAAACGACCAATGCAATGATCATTGCAACACATGGGATTCCAAAACCAAGAACCCAACTGAGGTTGTCTTGTATATAGTTTTAAGAACCAAAGAGTTAGCATGCAACCTCCACACATAGTGAAATACCACCAATTAAAGAATGAGCTTCTAGCTCTGCATTCTTTTGGATGTTGCTCGTCAAATTGATCTGCTCCAAATGCCTGAACACATGGCTTATGTCCTCCTTGCCCAATGGTCACCAGATTATCCTCTTGCAATCGAGGGGAATATGATGTGAATTTATCTTCAACTTCATAGTCAGAATTGGTTGGAGAAGGAAGCATAGTTGAAAATGTCAACAAGCCTAGTCCCTGTAATTCATATTAAGCCATGCTAAGGACCAAAGAAAAATCAGGAGTTTCAAGCTCCATGCCATGTTCTGGTAACAACATGTGAGATTTCTCTCCTATAAGGTCTATTGAGGGCCTTTTGCTTATTAGGAGAAATCTCATGGGGCTTAAAGAGGGGTTTTTCTATTTGTCTAGAACCAGAGGTTTCTCCTTGACAAATAGGAGATTATTTGAGAATATGTTCCCCAAGGATTTGAAGGTATTTATTAGTATAGTTATTTTGTTCAAAAATAACTTCAGTGTACCCATCATTTATTGGTTGCTTTGTATTATTTATCCTAAAAGGAGAAGCAACCATTGGTTTACTAGGGTCTTTTATTCCCATAGAAAATGTTTTTGGTGGAGGTAGTTCAAAAATATCCTTTTCCTTTTAAGAAATCGCCCAAACCTAGGTAGATTTATTAGTTACATTAACAGTTGAACCAAGAGGATAATCTGTATTTTTCATTTTGACAAATCCTTCAAACCAAGTAAAAAATGGAATATTTATTTTAAAATTTTTGACAAATTTTAGCCATCCATCATGCATATCCTTCTTATTGGTTCCTTGATAGTTTTCTAAAAGCCACGATCTTTGAATGTCGTTTTCTTTTGACCAAAAATCTCTTTTTAAAATTTCTAGTTCAGGCTCAAAAACAGGTTTCATATTTCAGAAGGTTGTCTAACATTTAAAATTGAGTCTCATTGTAAGGATTGTTGCTTCTACTTCAAAATGAAAATAAAGGAAGTAAAGATCACAAAAGAACTGCCAAATTGTTAAAAACTGAATATATGTATATATGAAAGTTAAAACTTATAAATGGGAAATTTGAACAGAAAGGCAGATTGAGAAGTAGGGGAAGGGAGGTAGAAGACTTGGTTGTGTTTTCTCCAAGGTCAGTACTATTATTTAACCTAGAAAAAATTGTTACTTCTACTTCAAAACATTAAAATTTTGCCCAACAAAATTATTAAACTATCAAAAAAGAAATTTTGGCTATTATTCTATGTGTGTCAAAATTTCAAAGTGATTTATTAAATCAAAGTTTTACTATAAGAGTCGATTGCAAATCAGCAAAATCACAGTTTTACCAAATGATGTTAAGAATCTTGCCTTAAATTAGATGTTTGTAAGATGGCAAGTTATTTTGAGTGCCTTAGATTTCAAAATTGAATTTATCAGAGAATCTTCAAACTATTTATTAGATTTCTTAACTCAAGAATTTTTATAAGAAAAATATGATAACCAAAAAGTGCAATAAAAAAGAGCAACCACTATAGCATTACTGTAGCTTAACTTTTTGGCTTTATAACCCTTTCTCGTTCGTAAACAAAACATACTTGAGAAAAACATAACCAGGTCTTCTGCCTTTCTTCCCCTATTGCATAATCTGCCTCTATGCTCAAATTTCCCATTTCTGATTCTTTTTCTTTATTTTCGTGTGATCTTAAAAGAAAGACTTAGTTGTCTAATCATTTTCAAAAGGTATATATATGTATATGTATATGTACATGCGTACGCATGTATTTGTGTGTGGGTTTGTGTGTGTGTATAGATGTTTAAATCAAATGTCAAATATTGAATATATTCTCTTAGCTTGGCTTCTCTTGATTGCAATGTGCGTGTTTAGTCTTGTTAGAGTTTTATTTATTCTTCATTAATTTTTTTTATGAATGCGAAAGATGATATTGCCGTTTCTGAAGAAAAGGATTGAAGAATGCTCAAGGAGCTTGATAGGGAAAGTAATTGCAAGTAGGCAAATCTATCCGAACACCCTTGAGACAATGATGCGAGAGTATGGGCACCCAAATGAAGAAGCGCATGCATGTAAATCAATCTGAAGACCTTTGAGAAGTGTTATGGTTCACTCATTCATGTGGGGCCCATGACAATTGATTTAAAAATAATAAAAAGAGGTCAAAGCTTCCAAAGGAAGCTACGGGAGTGAGAAGAAAAAAGTCGGAGTGTGGCGTGTGAAAGAAGTAAAGTGGAGCCGAAAAGAAAAGAAAAAAACAGAGCAGCGGCACAGAGAAGAAGAAGAAAACTTTTTGTCTTTCAGTCAAATTTTGGTAGGCCAAATTGTTACCGTTTTAGCTGAAATTTTAGTATGTTGTTCTTGACTATGTGAGCTATACATTGGTATAAGTTATTTGTTATATTTCCTCTCCTTTAGTGCTAGAGTTGTGGTGCCTATTTTGTGGGTTTTATATGTTGTTATCCACCATTGTTGGTGATGATTGATGATTGTTGATCCCTAGTGAGCTAAGAAGATTAAATTTGATGTATTTTGAGAATAGTGGAGATATTTTACTAGACTAAGTCCCATGGTTTTTCCCTCTCATTGGGGGTTTTTCACGTTAAAAATCTTGGTGTCTCTAGATTTATATTTTTTGATATCTGTTGATCATTGTTGATATTATTATTTGTTGCCTGGAATTTGCTGGAGAATATAAAATTTTTAACAGGGAGAAAAGAATTATTTTATCGCTTCTATTGTGCTAACACACCAGGTGTGGGTGTTCTTTCTCCCAACAACTGGTATCAGAGCATACTGGTTGGGTATCTGTGTTGAAGGAAAAATGGAAACCAACACAAGTAAAATGATCAGCTTGAATGGCTCCAATTATACTATTTGGAAAGGAAAAATGGAAGATTTACTCTATGTTAAGCAATTCCATGAACCTGTGTTTGCTTCTCAAAAGCTTGAAAATTTTTCAGATGATGAATGGAACTTGTTGCACAGACATGTGTGCGGCTATATTAGACAATGAGTTGATTATAATGTATGGAATCATATAGCAGATGAAACTAATGCTAGAAAACTGTGGAACCGGCTTGAACAGTTATATGCCAAGAAGACTGGTAATACCAGGATGTATTTAATTAAGCAGTAATTATCCTGAAATATCAAGAAGGGTTTCCAGTTGCAGATCATATGAATAATTTCCAGGGTGTAATGAATCAACTTGCTGATATGGGAGTGAAGTTTGAAGATGACATTTAAAGGCTATTTCTTCTAGGTTCCTTGCCAGATTCATGGGAAACTTTTAGGACCTCCCTGTGCAATTCTGTTCCTGATGGTATAGTGTCATTAGAACTTGCCAAGAATAGCATTTTGAATGAAGAGATGAGAAGAAAATTAGTGGGATCCTCATCACAACTAGAAGCCTTGGTTAGTGAATCAAGGGGGAGAAGCCAAACTAGAAACTTCCAGAAAAGTGAAAGCCGCAGTAAGTCAAGGGGGAAGTCAAAGTCTTGGAAAAATATCAAGTTTTATCATTGTAATAAAATGGGTCATATGAAAAAGAAATGCATACTTTTGAAGCGTGAGAATTCACGAGAAAGAGGTGAAGATAAGAAAGAAGAAAAAGATACAACTGCAGTTCCATTTGATGGTGATGTTGTTGTTGCTAGAGGTGATAACCTCACATGCAGGACACCAATTAGATTGTAGATTCCGGTGCTTCATTCCATGTGACTCGAGATCTAGAGTCTTTCTCATCCTACACTATAGGTGAATTTGGCAGTGTGAGGGTGGGAGATCATAGGGTACGTAAGGTAGCTGCTATGGGAGATATTTGGTTGAAGACTAACATTGGATGTAAGCTGCACTTAAAGAAAGTCATATATGTTCCAGATTTTCGCCTCAACATAATTTCAGTTAAAGCACTTGATGAAGATGGCCATGTAATTACATTTGGTGGTGGCAATTGGAAAATCACCAAGGGATCTCTCGTGGTTGCAAGATGGCAGAACATAAACACTCTTTATCGCATGTTAGCTAAGTTGATAGCAGCTAAGGTAAATGCAGTAGAAGATTATTCTGCAGAATTATGGCATATGCTACTTGGCCACATGAGTGAGAAGGGACTTAAAACTCTTTTCAGGCAAAAACTGCTTCCCATTGGAGGTAATCCTTTAAAACCTTGCACTTATTTTTTAATTGGAAAGCAACATAGAGTTTCATTTATTAGTTCTCCACATAGGAGGTCACAAGCACTTGATTTAGTCCACACTGATGTTTGCACAATGAATTCTAGAACACTTGGTGGTTGTTTATATTTTGTCACTTTTATTGATGATTATTCTAGAAAAGTGTGGATGTATGCTTTAAAATCTAAAGATCAGGTGCTTGATGTTTTCAAACACTTTCATGCAAGTGTTGAAAGAGAGACAAGTAGGAAATTAAAATGTGTCAGAGCAGATAATGGTGATGAATACAGGGGTCCATTTGAGCGGTACTATAAAGACCATGGTATTAAGCTTGAGAAAACAGTTCCAATGACTCCACAGCAAAATGGGGCAGAGAGAGAATGACAAGACCATTACAGAAAGAATCAGATATATGCTCTCTCATGCAAAACTTCTTAAAGCCTTTTGGGGTGAAGCAATGAGAACTGCAGTGGATATAATCAACCTTTCTCCTTCAGTTCCTCTTAGTGGTGATATTCCTGAGAGAGTTTGGAAAGGGAAATATGTCTTATATAAGCATTTGAGATTATTTTGCTGCAGGGCATTTGTTCACATCCCAAGAGATGAAAGATTCAAGCTTGATGGGAAATCAAAACAGTGTATCTTCCTAGGCTATGGTAATGAAGAGTTTGGTTACAGATTGTGGGATCCGGTTAACCAGAAAATTGTGAGAAGCTAAGATGTTATTTTCTTTGAAGACCATACCATTAAAGACATTGAAAAAGAAGACAAGCCAAAGCCAATAGCCAGAAATGACAATGTATATGAACCTAAACTTCCTGCTAGGGATGTTAATGATGGGGGAGATGCAAATACAAATGGTGAGAACATGGAAAATAATTTTCTGCCATAGGCTGATGTTAATGTACGAGCTGAGCCAATTCCACTTGAACCAGTACTACCAATTAATACTGAATTGACAAGATCTGTGAGACAATCTCGTCCTTCACAAAAATATCCTTCTCATGAGTATGTATTGTTGACTAATGAGGGAGAGCTAGAAAGGTATGAAGAGGCCTTAGAACATGATCACAAAGAGAAGTGGTCGATAGCCATGCAATAAGAGATGCAGGGAAAGAGCTCTTGTAGATGAAAAGATTCCTACAAGAACTGGACCTCAATTAAGAGAAGTATGTGGTGCACAGTGATAGCCAAAGTGCTATTCATCTCAGCAAGAACTTGACCTTTCATTCAAGGTCAAAACACATTGAAGTGCGGTACCATTGGATAAGAGATGCATTGGAGAGAAAGCAATTTTCTCTTGAGAAAATCCATACTGATGATAATGGTTCAGATATGATGACTAAGACCTTACCCATGGGAAAGTTTGCTACTTGCAGGATGAAAGCGAGTATGGTTGAGTATGGCCCCATTAGTTCTTGAGTGGGAGAATTGTTATGGGTCACTCACTTACGTGGGGCCCATGAAAATTGATTTAAAAATAATAATAAGAAGTCAAAGCTTCCAAAGGAAGCTATGGGAGTAAGAAGAAGAAAAAAGTGGGAGTGTGGCGTGTGAACGAAGTGAAGTGGAGCCGAAAAGAAGAAAAAACAGAGCAGCGACGCGGAGAAGGAGAAGAAAACCTTTCGTCTTTCAGTTAGATCTTGGTAGGCCAAACTGTTACCGTTTGAGCTGAAATTTTAGTATGTTGTCCCTGACTGTGTGAGTTACACATTGGTGTAAGTTATTTATTATATTTCCTCTCCTTTGGTGCTAGAGTAGTGGTGCCCATTTTGTGGGTTTTATATACTGTTATCCACCATTGTTGGTGATGATTGATGATTGTTGATCCCTAGTGAGCTAGGAAGATTAAACTTGACGTACCATTATTTTGAGAATAGTGAAGATATTTACTGGACTAGGTCCTGTGATTTTTTCCTCTCATTGGGGGTTTTCTAAGTTAAAAATCTTAGTGTCTCTAAATTTATATTTTTTGATATTTGCTTATTATTGTTGTTATTATTATTTGTTTCCTAGAATTTGTCTGGAGAATATATAATTTTTAACAGGGAAAAAAAGAATTATTTTATTGCTTCCGTTGTGTAACACACCAGATGTAGGTGTTTTTTCTCCCAACAAGAAGGAACATGACCTGAAGTGAATTGAAAAGGGATGCCCTTTGAGTTTTAAGAATTCCCTTTTCATACTAAAAGCAATAGAAGATGTAAGACATAGAGACGGAAGATATCTTTGATCTCATTTTGAATGCAATGTTGGGGGGTTCCATTACATTGTTAGACCCTGGCAATGGCAAGGAGAATTAGGGAAAGAGCAGGCAAAGTTTTGGATGTTGGATTGTTTGAAATACAACAATCAAATGAATCATCATCAAATTCTGAGTTAAGGTAAATATTACTAAACCTTTTATAAGGGGAATATGGGTGATGGAAGAGAGTAATGAGAAGCTTTTGGTAGAACTTAGATTTGAGAGACTTCCAATGTTCTATACACAACTTGGCTTGTTAGGGCATGATGTTAGATTCTACAATAGGGCTATATAATAGATGAAGAAACTAGGGAAATTAGAAGAGGGGAATAGAGCAACGTCAAAAAGCGAAAAAAAAAAAAAAATAAGAGTGAGAGTGAGAGTGAACAACAAAAGGGGCTTTGGGTCATAAGTCTTACACCAACGATACGGGTACTTGATGCTAACCAAATTTTGGAACAAATGGATTCTCTCTCAATGGTAGATAATAAGGACCAAAATTATTAGGAGGGAGGCAAAGAAAGGGGAGAGACACATGGGATTAAGGAGTTAAATAGAAGCAAAAAGCTCCCAAACCCCAAGAACAGAAATTAATGACACTATTGAATGTGAAGTGAAAAGGGTAAATAGTCAAAGAAACAAGGAAGTAGTGGCCACAAAAACAACCCCATTGATGGGAGAGAAACAAAGGAACAAAGATCCTTACCAATGCTACAAGAAAGATAGAAAGGGTCAACAAAGTAATGGGGTGAACATGAATGAAAAACCCCATAGCCAGTAAGCCAAAGCCAAAACTTGGAAAGCGAACCTAATGAAGAAGAGGTGGGTAAACAAAAGAGTGGTGGCCCTAACATGAGAACTATGGGAAAGATAAAGTAACCATCCAAAGGAAAATGGAAGGTAATGCTGAGAAGAGCGAAACTAAGAGGTACCATTAAGAACCAGGAGGAAAATAAAGAAAAACTAGGAGTAGGGAAATGTTGTACCAAACGTAGGATAAAGGAGGATTCAGAGAACATTTGCAAGAGACTATGTTTGGTGGACATATATAGCAATGCATCAAATGAAGGCTTTGTTTTGAAATTATTAGGGTATGAGAAATTTCCCAACAGTCCATAACTTCCAAGGGATGTGTAGATCTTATTCTCCAGATGCAGTGCTTATGGCATAAAGTAATAATCCAAAATATAAAGTTAGGAGATGGCTTAAAAAGTGCAAATTACTTAATGTAAAAGTAGTGTATCTGAGTAGTAAAGCCAGATGGTTGGCTTTAGTATGGATGGATAGCATCTTAATATCCAACGTGGTAAGAGATTCCTTCTTCATAGCTTGTAATTTAATGGAAGAAATCACTAGTGTGAGTAGTATTTTCATTGGAATATATGCTAACAATGAACATAGCTCAAGGAGAATTTAGTTCCAAAAAACTAAATTTTTGTCCCAGGAGCAAGGAAATATCTTTTTGTGTGGTGACTTTAACACAATTATATGCAGAATGAAAAAGGAAGGACATGCAGGAGTCAATGAATTAGCTATGTAATATCTTAGAGATTTTTTTGGCTCTAAACATCACTGTAGATCTGGGGTATGCAGGTAATCAATCCAAGGGCATAATGTATTTAGGAAATGTTGGATAGGGTTCTTGCAAATATAGAATGGCAAACTAATTTTTCAAACTCTACAATATTGTATGTGGATGGAGAAGGCTCAGACCATATCCCTCTTCACTACACTCGAGCCCTAACTTTTACAAAACTAAGGAAATGAAGACATTAGAAGATTAATCAAAAAAATTTGGAGCAAAGAGGTTCAGGGTTTAGATGCATTTAAAACGCACAAGTTAAAGTGTTATAAACATAAGATGATCGACTAGATGAAGGTGAATCACTACTCTGCAAGAGGAAATTAATTATTCAGATTAAGGCCATGGGGATGAAAACAGTTGGCATATCATTAGAGAAGAAAAGAATTGGCAGTAGAGATCATGAAAGAAGAAAGATATTGGCTAAACTAGGATTTGGGATGGGACAGAGATAAGTCCTTGCCCAATAAAATTTTGAGACAGAACCAGAACAAGATTATTCCTGTCCTAAATTTCATATGGTCTCGTCCCATCCCAATCCATCTTGAATTACTTAAATTTTGTCCCATCACGAGTGTCCCAATAAGATGTGCAACATGTTCTTTCTTCTGGTTTTGTTGTGCTTTTGACAAATGCAATCATTTGCATTTGTGCTCTGGCACTTCTTGTATTCAAAAATAATGGTGTTGATTATGAAATATAAAATTGTACCTGTAGTGTCTTAGTTGATTATATGTCCTCTAAGTTCAAATGTAATACTTATTGGAACCATTAGATAAAATCTTAACTTTCAACCTTTCATATAAAGCATATACATTTTAGGATATTACATATTTATTTGTCAAGAGCACAACTGAGCACAACAAGTGCAATTGTAGAAATGGTAGATGAGTGGGTCAAGTGTACAACAACTATTGCAGTGGCTGGAAAGCAATGGTAGATGAGTGGGTCAAGTGTTCAATAACTATTGTAGATATAACTTTGTTTGCTTTAAGTGGCAACCATCAAGAATAATCCTACGATTATTTTTTACATTTTATAAAAAGTAAAAAAGAAAGAAAGAAAAATGGATAAGTTATCATGAATAATTATCATGAATAATCCATTTACAGACTTATTTTCAGAAAAGAAAAAAATTGGGAGGGTACAAGATTGGACCGGCATAACACTGCTTAAAATTAAGACAGAATATATTAGGATTCAAGATTGGACCAAGATGAAGTTTTTAATCTCGAGAAATTCTCAGGACGGTCAAAGTCCTATCTTGTACCCACCCATATGCATAGGATAATGGATTTATGAGGACTCAAGATAGTTAGAATATGCTCCTTTATGATGACTCTTTATTGTTTCCAAAGGCATTCATTAATGAAATTTAGGCTATAAAAAGGCTCCTTCAAGAGTATGAGAAAATCTATAGGCACAAAATTAACTTTCTCAAATAATCAACGTTCTTTAGTGCTAACACTCTCCTTAGAGCTCAAGAATCAATAACCAACTTATTGAGAATCCTACATGTATAAGGGCAGGATAAATACTTATGCCACCTAGCATTAGTCCACAAATCTATAAAACGAAACCTTCGCCTTTATCAAAGTCAACGTAGTAAAGAGGATGAGCGGATGGAAGCATTGCTTCCTTTACTATAGGGATAAGGAAATTATAATAAAGGCTATTGCTACAGCAATACCAGTATATACAATGGGATGCTTCAAACTTCTAGAAGGTCCATGTTAAGAGTAGGAAAATCCAATGGGTGAAATGGGAGAATATGCGCATAGGTAAATGGAAGGAGGGTTAGCCTTTCAAGATATCCACGCCTTCAATCTTGCCTTACTAGCAAAGAATAGTCAAAGGCTAGCTGATGATAAAAACTCCCTCTTCTACCTACTTTTTAAAAGTAAATATTTTCCTTACTCACTCTATGGAGGCTAAGGCGATAGAAAATATCTCTTGGGGTTGGAACAGCTTGTTGGAAGGGAGAACAATTATTGAGAAGCATAGGACATGTAAGACTAAGAAGTATACTAGCTAGCCTGAAAATATTTGAAGACCCATGGATCTCTAGATGGTTTCCTTTACTGTCACGACAACTTTAGGAATGCTAATCAAGCCTGGTTATACATCTCTCAACTAAGAAAGTGGGACACTCAAGAGTGGGATAAAGAAGCTGTGAAAGAAGCATTTAATGAGGATGATGCACATATAATCTTGAATATGACAGTCATTGAGTAGGCAGATAAACTGGGTCGGAATAAAACAAAATTCCATTATATCAAGTGACCCAGATATACAAAGAAGCATTCCAACTAGTCTTCCCTCATTTCCAAAGGATACCAGATTGCAATACCAAAAGAATGAAAAGGCATCAGGCAATCAAAGCCCCAAGTAAGCTGAAGTTATTCATTTGGTGTGCATTGCATAAATCACTTCCTACTAATGCCGGCATAGCTTGGAGGGAATAAAATTCTCTATCCTACTATATGTACCAAACCATATGTCCAAGGACGGATCATCCACGGGGACAGGTGCGAGCTTGGCTACCCCCTCTCCAGTCCCTTTCTTTTAAATATTATGACTTGAGATTAACGTTTAGTGTATTTTTTATTGGTTATGGTATTTTTAGGTCTTTACTGTAAAGATATTGAGAAAAACCCCTTTTACTCCCCCACACATAACACGTAGACAAATACCCCCCTAACAAATGAACTTTCCCAATTTAAATCCTAGGTCTTTAAAAGTTACCCAATTTAAACCCTCTATTACGGCCCACTAACAATTTTTACCTACGTGGCACGTTAAGTGGTGATGTGACCGTTAATGGGTGACGTGGCCAATGGGAATCATCTAATATGGCCACAGTTGCTCCAAAATGCAGCCATTGTTGTCGTTTCAATAAAGGGACCTCCACATCTGCAACGACGTCATTTGTCATCTGGCTAGGCACCTTTTTCATCTTCTTCCTTCTCCTTCTTTCTGCTTCGCCTTTTTCTTCTAATTGAATTAATAAAAAGTTTTGATTTTTCTGAAACCCACCTGAAGTTGATAAATTAATTAAGCTTTAAGACTATCTTCTCCTTCCCTCCTTCTTTCTTTCCATTTCTTAAAAGCTCAAACTCTCTAATGGCTACCTGAACTCTCTTTCTCTCTCTCCCTCTCTCTTTCCTGCTCTTCAATTTACTGTCATTCCTCTCCTTTTCTATCATTTGTCCCGATATTTGAAGGTGAGCTTGCTTTATTAACTTTTTATCTTCTGACTTCAGCTGGTATTCATGTTCATTTCAATTTGTTATTTCTGGGTTCTCCGGATGCCTTCGCGTCGATCAAGGTCAGCAAGCAAGGGTGAGATTGGGGAGGAATTGCATGAGAAATGGGAGAAATTGATAGACCTAGTTTGGTGGAAAGGCAATTTGTGGTTATTTTGAAGGAAACTAGTTGGTAGATGCTTAAGTGTAAGAGGTTGTCGTAGTCTCACAAATTAAATTACTACTCCCTTAACAGAAATATAGTATAGGGCAAGTAAGTTCATTCCCACGAGGAAGAATGTATTTAATCTATTAGGATTGCTTTCAACAAAGTGATAAACTACTACTAGGAATAAAGGAAATAACACTACTAACTATAAGAATACCCTAATGGAAAGTATAAACTAACTAACCTAATATATCAAGCACACAATTAAGGAAAAAAGGGGGGTTTTGAATATAAACTACTACTAAAAATTCTGGGCAACAAGTAAACAAAAGTGAATAGATTGAACAATAGAATTAAGCATGCTTAGCATCGACATATCCTCACCATGATAACAAAAATTTGATCATTAACATACATAGGTAAATTGATTTTGAATAACTAGACTATAGACAAAATTCCCTATCTTCCCTTACCGTTTGTTTTGTAACTAGAATGTCTGAGCACAAAACCTACCGAGTTCAATAACCTCAATGCACCAGTGCATGAAATTTAATTGAACTCATAGCATTAGGATCCATGGAAAACATCATCTAACCTGAACCATAAAGATCCACTAGCGGTTTTATGTAATTCAGATATGGAATTATTCTAGCTAATCCAGATTCAAGATTAACTAGTTGTTACTTGTGCCAAACTAATTAAGGATCCAGTCTTAACTAATTGGCTAACACTATGAATCAGTTGAAGATGTTGGTTAGCTACACCAATAAATCCAAACAGATTCAATGACAATGTTAACAAATAATTGCAGAATAATCAAATTAATTTATCTAACATTCAAACCATAATCTTGTCTCACAAATTTGGTATCATGGCTTAGATAAGTCTAGCTAAGCATATAGAAATTTAAGCTACCATACTGAAAAGAAAAGATCCAGTAAAATTCTTGGATAAATACATGGTAACCTTGAATGAAAATTGAAAGCTAACAAAAAGAAATAAAAGTCCAGTGTCTCGACAAAAGGGAACAAATGTGTATCTTCTCAGCCAGCAGTAACGTGATCTTGCTAGTTGCAATTCTGCTCTGGTTTCTGTCTTTCTCATTCTGCCTTCCCGAAATATATAAAGGGAATCAAAATCCTAGTCCTAATCAGCCATTGACTCTTCCAGCCAAAGGAAAACAAAATTCTTTTCCAGCTACAACTCTTCTTCTTAGCCACTTGACTTGTTCTACTTTAGCAAGGAAATTAGTTCTATTGGTATTTGAGTTAGATTAGGGCACTCCTTCCATCTTTTCAGCTCACCTATTCTTTTAACATATCCTATATAAAAGAGGAGTTAATATCCATCAAGAATTCAAATACTAATGAGAATACAAATTTCAACTAAAAATATGCAATTAGGACTAATTTATATTTCCACCTATATGAACTCAAGAATCTTAAAAGTAACTTAAATCAAATAAAATAGGCTGAAAATATGTCCATAATCCAAAGAGTTATGAGACTAAAATATAATTAAAATGAGTCTTAACATTAACTCCATGGCTGGTTTTAGAACGAAGGAGAAGGAAGAAGATGAAAAGGATGCCCAGTCAAATGATGAACGACGTCATTTTGGAGCAGCTGTGGCCATATCAAATGAGTCCCATTGTGCCATGTAACCCATTAACAGCCACGCCACCACTTAACATGTCATGTAAGCGAAAATCGTTAGTGGGCTGTAACAGAGGGGAACAAAGGGTTCAAATTGGATAACTTTTAAAGACTCAAGGTTTAAATTGGGAAAGTTCATTTATCAGGGGGTATTTATCTACGTGTTATGTGTGGGGAAGGGGGGGTAAAAAGGTTTTTCTCTAAAGATATTCGAGTAAAAATAAGGATAAATTTATTTAAGTGATATACATGGAGTATGTTAATACTTGTCAATATTAGATACTCTCTTTGATACAGATGTAATACAACTGCATACTCTCAATCTCATATTTCTAACAAAAACACTTGTCTTGTTGACAAATTATAATAGAATCTATACTAAAGTGAGTTTATGGTTAACATATATTTTTTTGAGAAAAATTCCTTTTTGCTCTCTTGTGCTATCATTAATTTCAAAAAGAATCTTAACATTTTAAACTAGATAAAATAAACCCTCACATTTTAAGCCAAGAACAAAAGTGGACCTTATTGAGGTGTTTTTTGTCTATACAAAATCTTCACTTTTGTTTTAGGTTTGAAATGTGAGGATTTATTTTGTCCAGTTTAAAATGCGATGGTCTTTTTTGAAATTGACAATAATATGAGAGAGCGAAAAAAGAATTTTCTCATTTTTTTTTTCTCTTATGGTTAATTCCTTTTATATATTAAAAAATAATGACTTCCAATATAGTATAACTTTGCCAAGCGAATAAAGTTGTAGACCTTTGCTTAACAAAGTAATAAGAGATTATTCCAATTTATAGGAAAGATGACAATTTTCTTCTAGACACTAAACACATCAAGAGTATAAAATGTTCAAACATGAAGCTATTATGTTTTTTCTATTCCATCGCTGAAGGTACATAAAAAAATAATTAATCTAATTTACAGTAATATTTTATTAAATTTTAACTAATCCTAATACCATAACACACAGTTTGGCACATAAAGTGGAATGAGCAATTCTGCCCAGCTCAAGGGGGCACGGATTAGGTGTTGTTAGCCCAAGGGCTATTTTTTTAAAATTAACTTTGTATTAATTTTGATAATGAACAAAATTTTTTATTTTGGTTTTACTCTTAGAAATTTATTTCTCTCTAATTAATTTTTATAAAACTGATGTGGAACTTTATTTCACCTAGCAAAAATCTTTTTTATGCTAGAAACTATTTTTAACTAAATACAATCTTCTTGTGGAAATTATTTTGAAAATGATTTTGGATAATAGAAGTTGTTTTCTAGCCTTTCAATTATTCTATTTGTTCCTCATGTGTGCCGTTGGCACAACTACCATTGTGCACTGCTTCCAAACCTGTTGAATTTTGGCAACATTAGGATGTTAAGGTAAATTATCCTAGGACGTGAAATTTATAGCAGCAGCATGCAAGCATCCTTGGGGCATGAATGAACATGTGAAGGTGAGCCTTATGGGTGACTTGGAAGAACTTGCAGGCATTACCCAAAGTTCAATTTTCAGGAAGAGATTTTGGCTTCACGTGATTGACAAAGTGTATGCTTCTCACTCCTTGGGCCCCACACATATGTCAACTAAGCATGCACCTTCTTTTTGCAACTTTGGGCCTCACGTTTACACCTAAAGAGAATGACTTTATTGGGCATTTTGAATCTCTCAGCCCAAAACTTACCATTCTCATGCAATAACAGTTACATGCAGCATCAAGCCAAAAATTGTTAGGCTGCATTACTGCCAAGTTGACTTGCCATGTAATTTTAATTTAACATCAAACTCGTGCATTCCTTGAAGGAATCATTTTGATAATGGTATCTGGATTTCTGGAACATCCCTAGCCCAAGGGCACAGTGCAATTCAAAATGCTAAGGCAATGTGAAGTTGAAAATATTGGAGTAAATGGAATTGTAAAATACAAGGGCAAAATGAAGTTGACAATGTGGGGACAATGTTAAGTTTAAGTGGAAGTGCAAATTGAAGGATGAAGAAAACAAGGACTAAAATGGAGATTCAAAACTGAGCAGTTTTATGTACCCAAGCAAGCCATTGGATTAGAGTGTTATTGATTGAGCTAGATACTTCTAACAAAGGGGTTCATTATGACTCATCCCAAAAAAAAATAAAAAATACATGATTTCAAAATGAAAGGAAAAGAGAAAGAATTTGCAAAGTTATTTTTGTCACCAAAAAAAAAAAGGGAGAAAAAAGAAAAAATTTCATCCATTGCATGTCTACATTTTGGGGTTTCAAATAAGTACATAGACAAAATATGAGTCTTTTATCTTTACATGTATCTTATATCAAGTACTTTCCCAGCCAAGTTTATCTTGTCCCCCTATAAGATACATGTAAAGAGGGGCAAATGAGACATCATATTTTGTTTGAGATTTTCAGCTTTCAAAAAAAAAAAAAAAAGAATCAATAAATTATTTTCTTATCGATAGGGCTTGGTCATTCAATTCAAAAATTTATTTTTCTACCATCAAGTATTTCAAAATTATTTTCTTGCCTACAAGGCCCAAGCATTCAATTCAAAGTCAAATCAAAAGTTTATTTTCTGCCATTAAATTCTTTGCCATTGATTCTCAGTCATTAATTTTCTTTTAAGAAAATAATTTTGGTTTGATTAATGTTGATTTTTAGCCATCAAATTTCTTGCCGTAAATTTTCAACCATCAAATTCCCTTTAACAAGAACAATTTTTGGAATCAACTCAAATTTAATCATTTTTAAACTTAGTTGTTTTTTTTCGCCATTAAATTATTTGCCATTGATTTTCAGTCATTAAATTTCTTTAGAAAAAATAGTTTTGGTTTGATTAACGTTCATTTTCAGCCATCAAATTTCTTGCCATTAATTTTCAATCATCAAATTCTTGCAAAAGAACATTTTCTTTTATTTAACTACCTTCAAGTTCTGTCCATTAATTTTTAATCTTCTTGCCATTGAATTCTTTGTTAGCCATCGAATTTCTTTCAGGAAAATAGTTTTTGTTTGATTAATGTTTTGGGTGACATGTGTTTTCCTTCCTTTCTTTGGCCAAAATAAACATACTTTTTATCTTTACATGTTTCTTACACGAGACACTCGATAAGCATAGCTTATCTCATGTTTGTATAAGAAAAGCATGTAAAGAGGAGCAAACTGTAAACATTATATTTTGTTTAATTTTTTTATTTTATTTTATTATTTTTTACTTTATTTATTTAACTAATTATTTACTTTGTTTTTCTTCTTTTATTTTTATCTTTATTTTATTTTTATTTATTTTTATTTTATCTTATTGCATTTATATATATATATATATATATATATTTATTTATTTAAAAAAAAAAGAAAAAAAAAAAACAAAAAGAAGGAAAAAGAAAAGAGAAGAACGACGTAAGTGTGCAGCGTGACAAAAGGAAAGAACAGGCGAGGTAAGTGGAGCATAAAACAGAAGAGAAAAGGACAAAGAAATCACGGCACGAAAGGTGTGAAATAAAAGACCAAACAGTGGAGATGGAGCAGAAAAGCTGCAACGTGAGGAGAAGAGAAATGAACGTGAAGGCTGGGAAGTGATTGAGGGAGAGAGCTATCGAAGATAAAGGGGCACGAATTGAGGAACAAAAGAGAGAGCTATCGTGGGAGAAGAGAAAACGAAAGGGAGAAGCGAAGCAGAACGGAAAGAGAAAACCAAAAATTGGAGAGCGAGAATGGAGAGGGATTGGAAGGAAAACGAGAGCCAAAGAGCGATATCGAGAAGCAGAGAGTGAGATTGAGAGCTCGGAAGAGATAGAGAGAGAGCCAGAGTGAAATCAAGCCAGACGAGCAGAGAAGACAGAGGATCCATTCACTGCTGTAGCTCCCAATGTTTTAGTCGTTGTCCCTGGTAACAACCTTAGCTATGATTTCCTTGTTTTCTTTCTGTCGTTTGAGATTTTCCCGTATGATGAATCCTGGTCTTCGTTGATTGATGTTTGGTATTAGTGAAACTGGAATTACGGGTGATTTTGTCATTCGCGTTGATATATAACTCCTGTGATTTCTTTGTTCTGCTGGTGTTCTGTTACTTCATTTAGTTGTAAATCTACGTTATTGTCCTTTATGATTGACTGACTTGTCATTTCCACTCTTTGTATGAATGAACTCCTTGAGTTTACATAATTTTTGCTCATGGAATTGCTGGATTCATGTTTGAGGTGCTTGGAGAAAGCTAGATGAGGATTGTGTTTTGGATGAGATGCATATAATTTTTTATCCGCTTCATTTTCGAGATGATTTGAGTATCTGTGTAGTTAATGTGTAAATCATGATTCTGCAAGTTGTGGCATGTTCTGGTATTGATGGTTGACCCGATTAATCATGTGCTATATGACTTTGGAATGAATGTATAGGTTGTATGTAGCATTGGTGAATGGTACTGGGTGCGTTTGGTTTGTGCATGCTGGATTGGTTTTTCGTGAAGTTCTTTGTTTGGTAATAATTGGAAATTTCCTTTTGGGGTGTAATGCTGGCTACCATTTGGGTTCCTTCAAATCCTCTTCTTTTTCTGTCTGGTCTCTGGTTAACTCATGATTGTGTGTTCTTTCTTCATTTTGGTTTAATCTGAATTACCATTTGTTGAAATAAAAAGGAATTTGATGCTGGAATTTTCGGGGTTTTAAGAGTAAGGGATTGATGCTGGATTTGGTGCTGGAACTTTCTGGTTTTTAAGAGTAAGGAATTTGATGCTGGAATTTTTCTGGTTTTTGAGAGAAAATGGATTAGCTGGAACATTGATTTCTGCACAACTTGTGTTCGAATCTGCCAATATATTTGTTTGTGGGAGGTAATGCTTGTGTAATCCTTTTCTTTTGGGTTTGGATTGAGCCCTGAATATTTTAAATGTTAGGTTGAGTGCTGCCATTTTCTGGGGTTTAAATTCTGCTGCTAGGATTGAGTTTGGGGTCTTGAATTTTTCTTGTATTCCTTCATTGATTGTATGGCCATGATGTTGATTAAATTCTGCCATTTACAAATGTGATAGTGGTCAGTTTGGAGGGAATAAAAATCTGCTGCCTTGGTCTTCAAATCATAAGCTTTTTATAATTTAGTTTTGAGAAAGCATGAACTGATTTTGTCTTTCTGAATTTTTGTTTGCTTCCTGTTTGCTTTGATGATCTTATTAGATGATTCCAACCCTTGAGCAATGCATTCTGGTTTGTTGTGTTTTGATGTTCTTTACATGAAATTTCTTGATATAATTCACATACGTTGCTTGGTAAAATGCTTGGGTTCGAAGTTGAGGTAGAGAAAGCATTTGATGAATCAATTCCCTTGCTTTGTTTGAATCTGGGCAAGATAGCAAAAAGTAGGCCAATATTCATGTGTTGTTTTCATCCCCTTATGTTATTCTGCATCAATCTTACCCATGTCTCATATAAGATGGATATGTAAAGTTACAGATTGTCTAATATCTCTTGCTTTCTAATCTCATTTAATACTCTTGAAAGCAACAAAATTCACTACTAAGAAAGGTAATGTTTCAGGTATGCTTGGGACAGATTTTTCTGTTGCATGTTTGCCCTTGAATCATCTTATTTATTTTTGCATGTCCAAGTAAGTTTTTGTGTAAGGGTGTATAGTAGTTCTTGAGCCTTAATCAGAATGAGAATCATGACCTCGATTTAATTCCGTTTTCATTTTTGGGTTGGTTCATAATGCTTAAGTCACGTGTTGCTTTTATACTTGATTGATTGGTCCATATTAAATTTAAAAATTAACTTGGCTTTAGGAGTTGTTAAGTCTTTCTTGTTGTACAAATGCTTGCTTTTTTTTTTTTTATTATCCCTATTGTGTCTAATCTCCATTTTTGCTTGTTCTTAGTCTCTTTTTGTGTCATGTTATGTGTTTTTTAGTATATTAGTCCAACAGCTCCTAGAGCTTTCATCCAGCAACATTCATTTGTTTATGAATCATCCTTTTTCTCGGTTTGATGTTGTATAATTTTTAAGCATTTTTGCATGCGATTTGTCAAGACCTGAGGCATCAAATGTAATCACATTTTACAAATAAAATTGGTTGTGCCGCTATTTGAGGTCTTTGCTTCCTTGATTGCCATTTTGGATCTATCTTTATTGCTGCTAGGAATATGTTTTCATTAGTTTATTAGGAGGGGTGCAAAAAGGAAATAACGTGGTGAAAAAGGAAAGAAGTGTGGGAATGTTAAAAAGAGAGAGAGCCGTGGATACTATGGAAAGAAAAGAAAAGGAGGGTGCAAATAAGAATTGTGAGGGGTGTTGAAAAGAAAGAGAAGTGTGGGAAGAAAGGAAAAAAGAGGAGTAAAAGTGATTTTTATTTCATGCTATATTCCTTATGTAATTTTTGATGTATCCTGCTCCCATATTTTAAATTGTATTTAGCATGCACACACATTAGGGTACATTTGGATCTTTAGAGTCCCGAGGCCCCTCACTTATCATGGAAGGATAGGTAGTTCGGTCTTCTATAAGACTGAGTTTGCACTATCCGACCAAGGTGAGGATAAGCGCTAACTAGAGGGACGGTTTATCCGTCTCGAAAGGTGGAAGGACTCTAAGTTCATTTAGAGAACTCATGCATACATATTTATTTTCTTGTTATTTCATCAAAAATTGTAATGTTATTTCAGCACTAAATGAAATACTATTTTGGGTCATATGCTATTTTGCATAACTAATTTGGGTAACCATTTTCAGCGGATGCTGTGAGGTGCCTAATACCTTCCTCACACATAACCGACTCCCGAACTCACCTCTGGTTCGTATTCTAACGCCTTTCTAATAATAATTTTTTTTAAAAAAATAAACAAGGTTTCCAATTGTACCATAATTTTTAAACAATTGGTGGCGATTCTAAAAAAATAATTTTTTTTTAAAAAAAGTCGTTTCATTCTTCGTCATAATGTTTCTACCCCCAAAGGGTACGTTGTGACAGTTTGGTGACTCCAATGGGGAAAGTTTGAGAGTCAAGCCCAATAAATTGGTTGTGCAAAATCTAATATGGCCTATAAATTGTGTTTTGTTAGTTGCTTGTTTAATTTCTGTTTATAATATTTTGTTTCATGGTTGTATATATCTGTTGCATGTTTTTTTTGCAGGTTGGGTTGAGTAGTTTAGGAATAAGGTTTGTTTGCTCTTCCCACACACGAATATCAACACATTCCTTGCACACACTTTTGGCTCTATACCCGGGCCACTTTAAGCTTAGGGTTAGTAGGGGGCTTAGTGTTATTACCAAAAGTTTATCTTTTAGTGGTTTACACAAAAGTCTCCGCTTGAATTGTGGTGATCATTTTACTTATTTAGATTTGCAAAAGGTTTATCTGTTTGTGGATTCAAATTTGTAAAGTGTGAACTCTACCAATCTAGTGTGGGCAATTCAGGGACCTGATACTGTTAGGACATTGGCTTTTTACCAAGCTGTACACTTAGTGTAACTGTAGTGCCGCCCAAATTAGGTTAGAACTTCGCTTGTAGGTTAGAAAGCCTAACCCTTAAGGTGACCTGTGATATTAGGATAATGGAAAGAGTACTCTATCAATTTTTTTTTCTTCTTTTATTTGAGGTTGGCATTTTTTTCATGTCTCTCATTTTTCCAACACTGATTTTTTTTTTAAAAAAAAAAACTTTCAAAAATAAAGGAAAAAATTATTATTAAAAAATGAAGTTGTTAACATGACCTCTGAAAAAGAATTTTGGAGATTTGGCCTTTCCCAAAAGCTTTCATGGTGGAGATTAAGTGTAGCAAGCCAGAGCTTTAGTAGTCATTGCCATTTTGTTTTTACTTTCTCAATGAGACAAAAGTTGTATTATTTTTATTTTTCATTTGGAATTATAACTTTGTAAATGCTTCCAAGGAAATGTATATAATTTTGAGTTTCCTTAGCATTATATAGTATATCATTTGTTTTGGGATTTAAAAAAAAAAAACCAAAGAAGTAGCAAAAAGGGCAAAGAAAAGAGAAATGTTTTTTGAAAAAAAAAAAAAAAGAAATCTTGAGTTCGTATGTACATAAAGGAATCATTTTACCTTATTTTATCACAGTCTTTCAAAGTCTATTACGAGATTTTTTTTCTTTTTTTTTTTGAAAAAAAAAAAAGAAGAAAGAAAGAAAGCTTTTTAAATAAATTCTTGCTATGTGAGATTTTTTATGTCAACTTAATAGAAAAGTTGAAAATATTTTTGAAAATTTGACAATGTCAAAAGTCATGTTAGCAATCAGTTTTCTAATTACTCGATCAATAATCAAAAGTTAAAAGAATTTTTTTCATGATTTAGCCAAAAATGAGTTTCTCATGCCTACAATGATTTATCACGCTGTAAATATTATTCATGCCAAAAAAAAAAATTTCTTGCAAAAAAAAAATAGTTTTCATGTCAAAAATGAATTTCGTAAGCATTCTTGTCAACAACATTCAGCACATTTAAATTTGTCATGCCAAAATGACTTTTGTCCAAAGGATATCTTTGTTGAAGACATTTGACTCATAAAATTTTCTTGCCAAACTTTAGTTTTCATGCCAAAATGAGCTTTGTCGAAGACATTCGACTCATTTAAATTTTCATTGCCAAACCTTAGTTTTCATGCCAAAATGAGTTTTGTCCAAAGGACATTTTTATCGAAAACATTCGACTTATTTAAATTTTCCTTGCCAAACCTTAATTTTCATGCCAAAATGAGCTTTGTCGAAGACATTCAACTCATTTAAATTTTCATTGCCAAACCTTAGTTTTTATGCCAAAATGAGTTTTGTCCAAATGACACTTTTTGTTTGTTTCTCCTTGCCAAAATTATTTTCACGCAAAAAAAAGAAAATGTGCCCCACTGATTTGTTGTTTGTTGTTTTTTTACAAAAAAAAAAAAAATAGAGAGATTTCTTGCCAAAAATATTTTTCATGCCAAAAGCTCATTTGCTTTCCTGTTACAGAAATTTTTTTCTGTAAAAATAAAAGGGAATAAAAAAAGAAATTCAAAAATAAAAAATTTCTTTGCCTCAAAGTCTTTCTCTTTCCTCTTCTCACTATTTTTAATTGCATGTTAAGTCGTGATAGTTCCTTCAAAGAAGTCTAAGCTCAATCAATTGTGCTCTGTCAAGCAACCTATCAAGTTCAGACTCATAAATACATCAATAATAGTAAAGAAAGAAAGTCCAGAACGCAACTTGGAGGGCGAAGTGGATGAGTTGAAATCAATGATGAATGAAATGATGGAATTGTTGGGAAGAACTTCAAAATGCCTCGGTTCTCAACGTAATCTTGAAGGTGAGATTGACGATTTGAAGTTAAAGGTTAAAGATATAGCAAGGTTGTTATAAGAGAATTTGAAATTGAAAGGGCTGATGGAAAAGGTGGATGCACCTACACAAAAAATGACCTTTATTGCGGAAAGACATGCTATTTTGACTTCTTCTGGTGAGGTAAATGTTGGAGTGTTTCCTCAAACCATACTATTAAATGTAAATCTGGCTTGTTAGGTAGGGTCTAGCTCGACATTGCCACATGAACAACAAACCCCTAAGGGAGGGGTAATTAGTGTGATGCCTAGTTTGAGCAAGATTCTTCCCAATTACCAAGCTTCAACTCATCCCTCCCACCCCAATTCACTTAATTTCATCCCACCACCTCAACCCTACCACCCAACCTCATCAAATCCTACTTATTTCACTCAACCATATCTAGCAAACCCTCATACCCATCTTGCTCCTAGACCTTTGGTTAGGCCTGATTACCAAAATAACCATGACAAGAGTGCACCTTACCCACATATTCCCATTCCAAAATTAGAGTTGTTTAGGCAATTATGTGATGTAGGTATTATGACCCGTAGATGTATTCAGCCCCAACAACCACCTTTCCCTCACTGGTATAATCCAAACCTCAAATGTGAATATCATTTGAGAATTATTGGGCATTCCAATGAAACTTGCCCTGCTTTTAAGGAAACTGTGATTTACCTATTACGACAAAAGAAAATTGTCATTGATGGAATAGGGAAAAGGGTGATCATCAATACCGACTCGGTGCCCAATCAAGCATGAAGTAAAGGGTGGAAGACCATTCAGAAGAGGAGGAATCTTTGCCTGCTATAAAGCATCTTTGAAGAAAATTCATGTGAGTAGGGATTAATCAGTTGGAATATGGAATCATTACAAAATTTGAATTATTTTGAGAAATGTTTGCTTTTGCTGTTAATTTTAGAATTACTTGCACTTTGCTTGACTGTCATCAAAGAAGTAATTTTCATGGGGATGGTTTATTTTCATTTTTCTTCATGCCAAACTTGCATCATTATCCCATTTTCTATTTAATGTTTATTGACCTCCATTTATGTTCTTGCAAAATTCTTCTCAGGAGTCTTGATAACATGAATTTTTTGTCTTCCGTTAGTAATTTTAGATATCTAATAGTTGATTCTCATTTTGGCTTGAAAAATGATGCATACTAATATGGAGAGAATATAGACCTTTGATCACTTTTAGTTAACTTTCACAAGATCCTTAAATCTAGATAGAATGGATATTGCAACCCAACACAAGCATGAAATATTCAACTAGGAGAACATTGAGCCACAGACAATTCAGCGTGGTTGAAGGAGAAAAGACTAACTGAGCAACTTCTCAAGAGTAAGCTCTTAGAACACTCGATCAAAGATTCGAACATGCTATTGTTCCACTATGAAAGTATCATTTTTCATAGATGTGAGTTTTCCACGAATGGTGAGGTCAAGAAGTGTCCAGATTTATTACCCTGTAAAAAGAAAAAAAAAAGAGGCCCGCTAGGCCAAAAATTTAAATAGTTTGGTCTAGGCAAAAATTAGGGCATTCAAGAAAAAAAAAAAAAAACAAGCAGGGTTGCAAATCTAAAAGCTCAATATGGACATATTGATCTAAAGCTCATAGTCATAGTCAAAATCTATAAGTGTTTTAAATTTTGTTGCTCAGCACAAGAAGAGAAGATGTTTTGAAATTTGTTTGACAGCAAAAGATGATGAAGCGATCACTTTGTCAACCTAAAAAAGAGATGGGTTGTGAAACATATTCATGAATAGGAAGAAATGTGTTCCCTCATTTGGTTGCCAATACAAGAAGATGTTGTGTCTTCTCAATTATTTGTCAACACAGAAAAGACTATATTCTTTCCATTACAAAGAAGTTGCATCAAGGCAAAGTGAGAATCAATATGTTTGGCTATGTTAAAATTGTAAACTGGGGCAAATTTCTAACTTGCAAATTTTTCATGAATTCATGTTGGCTCCTACAACAATTAATTCAAACTACGTGGGCTTTTATTCCTATTCGGGGATATGTATTCAATAGCAAAAGTCCAATTTGTCAAATTCCCAGAATGGGGCAAGCTATCATTTCAAAAAGGTTTGTCATCTTATCTTGCCCCATCTTGTCATGTCCCACACTGAGGCAAATCATCATTTAAAATTTTGTTGAATTTCTTAGTTTCATAAAATAAAAGGGGTTAGCTATTTGAGTTAACTTCTCTCCTTCAAAATTTTTCAAAAGGGATTAATTATTCGAATTAATTTCCTTCCCTCATGTGGCCGTCCCAATGTTAATTATAATTTAGATGCTTTGAATAAAGTGCAATATAATATTAATTTAACAACAAATTCATGCATTCCTTGAAGGAATCATTTTGATAATGGTCTCTAGATTTCTAGAACATCCCTACCCCAAAGGCACAATGCAATTCAGAATGCCAAGGCAACGTGAAGTTGAAAATAGTGGAGTAAATAGAAGTGTAAAATACAAGAGCAAAACAAAGTTGACAATGTGGGGACAATGTGAAGTTTAAGGGGAGGTGCAAATTGAAGGAAGAAGAAAACAATGAATAAAATGGAGATTCAAAGCCAAGCAGTTTTATGTACCCAAACAAGCCATTGGATTAGAGCGCTATTGATTGAGCTAGATACTTCCAACAAAGGGGTTCATTATGACTCATCCCAAAAAAAAAAAAAAATACATGATTTCAAAATGAAAGAAAAAGAGAAAGAATTTGCAAAGTTATTTTCATCACCAAAAAAAAAAAAAAAAAAACAAGGAGGAGAAAAAATTTACATTTTTCATCCATTGCATATCTACATTTTGGAGTTTCAAATAATTACATAGACAAAATATGAGTCTTTCATCTTTACATGTATCTTATATCGTACTTCCCAAGCCAAGCTTTTCTCGTCCCCCTATAAGATATATGTAAAGAGGGGCAAATAAGACATCATTTTTTGTTTGAGATTTCCAACTCAAAGAAAATGAATCAATAAATTATTGACAGGGCTTGGTCATTCAATTGAAAAGTTTATTTTTTTGTCATCAAGTCTTTCAAAACTATCTTATTGCTGGCAAGGCCCCACCATTCAATTCAAAGTCAAATCAAGAGTTTGTTTTTCTGTTATCAAATTTCTCAAAATTGTTTTCTTGCCATTAATTTTTAACTGTTAAATTTCTTTCAGAGAGATATTCTGAACTAACTTAGTTTAATCAATTTTAAAATTTATCCTTTGATTAGTATTATTTTAAATTTCTTACCATTAATTTTCATCCGTTAAAGTTTTCTTGCCGTTAAATTTCTTGCCATTAAATTTCTTGCTTTTAATTTTCAACCATCAAATTTCTCGCTGTTAATTGTCAACCGTTAAATTTCTTGTCGTTAATTTCTTGCCATTGAATTTCTCATCGTTAAATTTATTGCCATTAAGTTTCAGCCACTAAATTTCTCGCCGTTAAATGTCCTGCCATTCATTTTCAGTCATTAAATTGTTCGCCATTAAATTTTCTGCTGTTAATTTTCTCATCAATAAATTTCTTGTCATTAATTTTTGATTGTTAAAATTTCTCACCGTTAATTTTTATTGCTATTAATTTTTAGCCATTAAAAATATTTCTCGCCGTTAAGCTTTCTTATTGTTAGAGTTTTCGGCAATTGATTTTTAGCCATTAAAGTATTTTTTTAAAAAAAAAAAATGGAAAATGATGATGATTCTTAAGCCTTGCAAAGTTTTGTTTGACTTCTCTCTTCGCCATCAACATTTTGGTCATTTTTGGGTAGTGTATGATTTTTGGGGCCAAAATAAGTGTGTTTTTATCTTTATATGTTTCTTACATGAGACGCCTAATAAGCAAAACTTACCTCTCGTCTCCGTAAGGAAATATGTAAAGAGGGGCAAATTGTAAACACTATATTTTGCCCTAATATTTTTTTATTTTTATTTTTTTTCATTTTTATCATTATTCTATTTTATTTTATTTTTATTTTAGCTTATTTTATTTTTAAAAAAAGAAAAAGAAAAATTATTATTATTTTGTCCTAATACATTTTTATTTTTATTTTTATCTTATTTGATTTTTTTTTTAAAAAAATTATTATTACTATTTTAAAGCTCATACATAATATATTCCAATATATATATATATATATATATATATATATATATATATATATAAAAAGAAGAAAAACATAAAAGAAAAAATAAAAAGAGACAAAAAGAGAACGGAAAGAAGAAAGAAATGAGAAGAAAAAGAAAGGGAAGGAGGCCAGAAGGAGAACGACGGAGAAGAAAAGTAAAAAGAAAGAAAAAGAAAAAAGAGAAAAGAAGGAGATCCGAAGGAAACAGAGAAGCGGGCAGCGAGGCAGAATTCGCGGAGCGGAAGTTCGGGAAGGCAGGTGGGAGTAGCAGCGGAACAGAGGCTGAAAATGGCAGAGGTAGAGGGTAGAGAGGGCGTGAGTGGAGTTGGTTGAAAGTAAGGCGGAATTAGGGGAGAATAAAAAGGGGATTAATGGAAAATTGCAGAGATAGAGTCTAGAGAGCTATGAAGAACCAATTGAAAAAACGAAGAATAGAGAACAAAAAAGAGGAAAGAGAGGAGAAAAGAAGAGAAGCACAAAGGAGAAGGAGATCGTGAAATAGCAGAGCAGTGCAGAGATAGAGGGCATGATAACCGCACCTCTGGAGCACAGAGTCGAGGGACCGGCCACACACAATCCGCGACAACAAAGAGAGGGTGAAGGCTATCGATAAGAGGCAATGGAAGAGTGTGAGAAGAACGGAAAGGAAACAGAGAGAGCTATCAAGAAGCAGAGAGGAGATTGAAGCTACGGATACAACTTGGAAAAGGAAAACAAGGATAAATTGGTATTCTCGGCAGTAGCTCAGGTATGAATTCCCACTTTTATGCTCCTTGAATTAATCTAGCTACTGGAATCCTACGATTATTAATTTATGTTATTAGATTGGTATCATGGTTTGCTAGGATGTTCTGATTTGTGTATCCATTTTATACTGCTGCTTGTTGAACTTAATTTTTAGTTTGGAATGTTGAGCATAGCTCTGTCTCAGATGTCATGGTCTCTGGTTAACTGATGATGAGGTGTTCTTTTACTCATTCTAGTTTAGTTTCATGTCCATGCTTTCTCTGTTTGATTGCTACAAACAGTGGGTTTAGCCATATAGGTCAAATGAGTGTCGGTAATTACTAAGAATGGAATTCTTGTTTGTGCATCTTCTTTGGCTTGGGAATTCTTGTTATTTTACTGCTGTTTGGCGTGCGAAGTGCTGCAAATCTGTTGTTCTGTTGGATGTTTGAGATTTCTGTGAGATTTTCTACCATGCGTTTACTGCTGTTTGTCTTGGAATTCTGGGTTTTAAGTTATGGATATCCTTGTTCCGGGTTCTACTGCTGGTGTTGTTCTTAGTTTATGAGGCATGATTGGGTTTAGGAATGATGTTGATGGGTTCTGTTATATTCCAGCTTTGACTTTGAATATGTTTGTTGTCTGAATGCTTGATTATTGGCTGGGGAATTCACTCCCAATGCTTGGAAATCTTTTTTCAGTTCTCATGCCTTATGTGCTTAAAAGGATTTCTTGGTTGGTATGCATCTTAATGAAGTTAATTTAGGTCTTTGGATGTTTAATTTGGAAAATATGGAATGTTGATATTGCTTGGTCTGAATCTTGGAATTTTTGTGGAAATTGATTTAAGGGGTTAAATCCTTTGAGATTTAGTTGTGAATGTTCAAGGACTTTGTTAGGTTATTGTGAAATTCTGGTGTAGGTATATTCTTGTTTCTGCAGCCTTGGGTGTTGTGGAGTTTCAAGGTTATTGAATTTGCCTAAATTGATTTGATGATGGAATTTTCTGGTTTGAGAGAAAATGGATTAGTTGGAACATAGATTTCACCTGCATAACTAGGTGTTTGAATCTGCCAGTATATTTGTTTGTGGGAGGTCATGTTTGTGTAATTCTTCTCTTTTGGGTTTTGATTGAGCCCTGAATATTTTGAATGTTTGGTTGAGTGCTGCCATTTTCTGGGGTTTAAATTCTGCTGCCTTGGTCTTCGAATCATAAGCTTTTTATGATTTGGTTTTGAGAAAGCATGAACTGATTTTGTCTTTCTAAATTTTTGTTTGCTTCTTGTTTGCCTTGATGATCCTATTAGATGATTCCAACCCATGGGCAATGCATTTTGGTTTGTGGTACTTTTTATGTTCTTTACATGAAATTTGTTGACATACTTCACATACATTGCTTGATAAAATGCTTGGGTTTGAAGTTGAGGTAGAGAAAGCATTTGATGAATCAATTCCCTTGCTTTGTTTGAATCTGGGCAAGATAGCAAAAAGTGGGCCAATATTCATGTTTTGTTTTCATCCCCTTATGTTATGTTGCATTAATCTTGTCCATGCCTTGTATAAAATGAATATGTGAAAGCTATAGATGGTCTAAAATCTCCTGCTTTCTAATCCCATTTAATACTCTTAAAAGCAACAAAATTCATTGCTAAGAAAGGTAACGTTTTGGTTATGCTTGGGACAGATTTTTCTGTTGCATGTTTGCCCTTGAATCATTTTATTTATTTTTGCATGTCCAAGTTTTTGTGTAAGGGTGTATAGCAGTTCTTGAGCCTTAATCAGAATGAGAATCATGACCTCGATTTAATTTCCATTTTCATTTTAGGGTTGGTTCATAATGCTTAAGTCATGTGTTGCTTTTATACTTGATTGATTGGTCTGTATTTAATTTAAAAATTAACTTGGCTTTAGGCGTTGTTAAGTCTTTCTTGTTGTACAAATGCTTGTTGTCCTTTTTTTTTCATTTATCCTTATTGTGTCTAATCTCTGTCTTTGCTTATTTTTAGTCTCTTTTTATGTCATGTTATGTGTTTTTAGTATATTAGTCCAGCAGCTCTTAGAGCCTTCATCCAGCAGCATTCATTTGTTTATGAATCATCATTTTTCCCGGTTTGATGTTGTATAGTTTTAAGCATTTTTGCATGTGATTTGTCAAGACTTGAGGCATCAATTGTAATCACATTTTACCAATAAAATTGGTTGTGCCACTGTTTGAGGTCTCTGCTTCCTTGATTGCCATTTTGGATCGATTTTTATTACTACCAGAATGATGTTTTCATTAGTCTATTCGGAGGGGTGCAAAAGGCAAATAATGGGGTGAGAAAAAAAGAAGTGTGAGGTGTTGAAAAGGAGGAGTCGTGGATGTTATGGAAAGAAAAGAAATGAAGGGTATAAAAAGGAAATAATGGGGTGAGAAGAAAAGAAGCGTGAGGTGTTGAAAAGAAAAGAGCCGTGGATGCTATGGAAAGAAAAGAGAAGAAGGGCGTAAATAAGAATTGTGGGGGTGTTTAAAAGAAAGAGAAGTGTAGAGAAGAGACAAGAGGAGTAAAAATAATTTTTATTTCATGTTTTATTCCCCATGTAATTAGCATGCATACACATTAGAGTGCATTTAGATTTTGAGGGTCCCGAGGCCCCCCACTGATCATAGAAGGGTAGGTGGTCTAGTCTTCTATAAGACTGAGCTTGCACTATTCGAACTAGGTAGGATAAGCGCTATCTGGAGGGACATTTTATCTGTCTTGAAAGATAGAAGGACTCTAGGTTCATTTAGAGAACTCATACATACATATTTATTTTCTCGTTATTTTATCAAAAATTGTAATGTTATTTCAGCGCTAAAATACAATTTCGGGTCATATCGCTATTTTGCATAATTGATTTGGATAACCGTTTTCAACAGATGTTGTGAGGTGCCTAATCGACATGCGTTTCCAAAAACATAAAAATAAAAATTTAAATACATAGGGTTTCCAATTATACCCTAATTCTTAACAATTAGTGGCGACTCCATAAAAATAAATTTTAGATTGTCACAACATACCCTTTGGGGGTAGAAACACTATGACGAAAATGGAACGACTTTTTTTTTTTAAAAAAAAATAATTTTTTGGAGTCGCTACCAATGGTTTAAAAATTATGGTACAATTGAAAACTTTGTTTATTTTTTTTAAAAAAATTATTATTGGAAAGGCGTTAGAATACGAATTAAAGGTGAGTTCGGGAGTCGGTTATGTGTGAAGAAGGTATTAGGCACCTCACAGCATCCGCCGAAAATGGTTACCCCAATTATTTATGCAAAATAGTGATATGATCCAAAATAGTATTTCATTTAGTGCTGAAATAACATTACAATTTTTGATAAAATAACAAGAAAATAAATATGTATACATGAGTTATCTAAATGAACCTAGAGTCCTTCCATCTTTCGAGACGGATAAACCGTCCCTCCAGATATCACTTATCCTCACCTAGGTTGGATAGTGCAAACTCAGTCTTATAGAAGACCGGACCACCTATCCTTCCATGATAAGTGAGGGGCCTCGAGACTCTAAAGATTCAAATGTACCATAATGTGTGTGCATGCTAATTACAATTTAAAATATGGGAGCGGGATACATCAAAAATTACATAAGGAATATAGCATGAAATAAAAATCACTTTTACTCCTCCTTTTCTTTTCTTCCCACACTCTCTTTCTTTTCAATACCGCTCACAATTCCTATTTGCGCCCTCCTTTTCTTTTCTTTCCATAGTATCTCTGGCTCTCTCTCGTTTTTAACATTCTCACACTTCTTTCGTTTTCACCCCATTATTTTCTTTTTGCACCCCTCCTAAATAGACTAATGAAAACATCTTCCTAGCAGCAATAAAGATAGATCCAAAACGACAATCAAGGAAGCAAAGACCTCAGATAGCGGTACAACCAATTTTATTGGTAAAATTTGATGCCTCAGGTCTTGACAAATCGCAAGCAAAAATGCTTAAAAATTATACAACATCAAACCAAGAAAAATGATAATTCATAAACAAATGAATGTTGTTGGATGAAGGCTCTAAGAGATGCTGGACTAATATACTAAAAACACATAACATGACACAAAAAGAGACTAAGAACAAGCAAAAACGGAGATTAGACACAATAGGGATAATAAAAAAAGAAAAAAGCAAGCATTTGTACAACAAGAAAGACTTAATAACGCCTAAAGCCAAGTTAATTTTTAAATTAAATACAGACCAATCAATCAAGTATAAAAGCAACACGTGACTTAAGCATTATGAACCAACCCAAAAATGAAAACGGAAATTAAATCGAGGTCATGATTCTCATTCTGATTAAGGCTCAAGAACTGCTATACACCCTTGCACAAAAACTTACTTGGACATGCGAAAATAAATAAGATGATTCAAGGGCAAAAATGCAACAGAAAAATCTGTCCTAAGCATACCCGAAACATTACCTTTCTTAGTAGTGAATTTTGTTGCTTTCAAGATTAGAAAGCAAGAGATATTAGACAATCTGTAACTTTACATATCCATCTTATATGAGACATGGGTAAGATTGATGCAGAATAACATAAGGGGATGAAAGCAACACATGAATATTGGCCCACTTTTTGCTATCTTGCCCAGATTCAAACAAACATGAATCCAACAATTCCATGAGCAAAAATTATGTAAACTCAAGGAGTTCATTCATACAAAGAGTGGAAATGACAAGTTAGTCAATCATAAAGGACAATAACGCAAATTTACAACTAAATGAAGTAATAGAACACCAACAGAACAAAGAAATCACAGGAGTCATATATCAACGCGAATGACAAAATCACCCGTAATTCTTGTTTCACTAATACCAAACATCCATCAACGAAAACCAGGATTCATCATACGAGAAAATCTCAAACGACAGAAAGAAAACAAGGAAATCATAGCTAAGGTTGTTACCAGGGACAACGACTAAAACATTGGGAGCTACAGCAGTGAATGGATCCTCTGTCTTCTCTGCTTGTCTGGCTTGATTTCACTTTGGCTCTCTCTCTATCTCTTTTGAGCTCTCAATCTCACTCTCTACTTCTTTATATCGCTCTGTGGCTCTCGTTTTCCTTCCAATCCCTCTCCATTCTCGCTCTCCAATTTCTGGTTTTCTCTTTCCGTTTTGCTTTGCTTCTCCCTTTCGTTTTCTCCTCTCCCACAATAGCTCTCTCTTTTGTTCCTCAATTCGTGCCCCTTTATCCTCGATAGCTCTCTCCCTCAATCAGTTCCTAGGCTTCACACTGATTTCTCTTCTCCTCACGCTGCAATTTCGTTGCAGCTTTTCTGCTCCATCTCCACTATTTAGTATTTTATTCTACACTTTTCACGCTGTGATTTCTTTGTCCTTTTCTCTTATGTTTTCTACTCCACTTACCTCGCCTGTTCTTTCCTTCTGTCACGCTGCACACTTACGTCATTCTTCTCTTTTCTTTTTCCTTATTTTTGTTTTTTTCTTTTGCTTTATTCTTTTTTTTTTTGCTATTTTTTTTTCTTTTTCCTTTTATATATATATATATATATATATATATATATATATATATATATATATATATATATATATATATATATATATATATATATATATATACACAATAAGATAAAATAAAAATAAATAAAAATAAAGTAAAAATAAAAGAAGAAAAACAAAGTAAATAATTGGTTAAATAAATAAAGTAAAAAATAATAAAATAAAATAAAAATTTTGGACAAAATATAGTGTTTACAATAGCTGTGAGAGGTTTTTGGTGTTCTTAGAAAACCAAGCATAAGTTTTCTGCTGTATTTCTGCGAAGTTGTAAAATGGTGGCTGGAATCCTATAAAGCAGTTCAAATAGTGGAGATAAATCTCTCAAAGGAGTTTGAGAGGAGTGGACGTAGGTCAAAGTTAAGATCGAACCACTATAAATAGCTGAGCACTTTCTCTTCCCTATTCTCTTTACTTTCAGCACATTTTCACTTCGAGTATCATAATCTAGCATATTGTGTTAAACTCTTTTCCACGCTTAAAACTGTGAAGTTTCTAAAATCAAACTTATATTACTCAAAACCAGACTTATCATTTTGTGCTTGATTCTAAAAACGAACAGTTTATTGCATAAAATTTTTATTGTCTTATTCACCCCCCTCTACGACATATTTATTGCACTTTCAGGTGCAATGATTGCCTATCATATGTTGTAGTGGAAAAATCAGCCCTTCATGTTTTGGCTATCTGCATCCAAACTTGAGAAGTGTGGCTCGTGTCAAAATTTAGTATTAGAACAAACAACTTTATAACTAGCAATTTCTTGGAATGGTGGAAATCCTTGTGGGAATTGCTAAAAATGGAGAAGTAGTAAACTCGTTTATTTAACCTTGTTAATGTTCTAGATGATTTGGAAGATAACTTAGACATACTTTTTTATTTTTTTGTAAACATATATATATTTTTATTTTTTTGACTATTGTCCTGTATAGGATATAAAGTTAGTGTAGTTGAATTGACTAATTGATTCTTTTGGGAGGCCCCTATTATTATTTTATACAAAGTTGCCAATGGTTTTGTGTAAGGCTTCTCTTCTATTCACATCATGAATATATACCATTGTCAAAAATAATGTTAAATATTAAATATTCAATCTTTTTTTTTGTAATTAAGAGAGTGAGTTAGGAGATGAAACTACATGAGAATGCAATATTAGGAGGAACTCCCCAACTTTATTATAATAGTCTATTTCTATGACTCAACTGAGTTTAAAATTTATTTGGAAAAAATAATATCAAATATATTTTATATGTAAAGCATCATAAAAAATAATTAATTAACCAACAAAATATTTTACTTTATCATATAACACAGCCATTGAATATTATTGTAAAAAATTTTCACTAATAGTTGATATAAAGACTGATGAGGAATGAATGATAGAGGAATAGTAATAGGTATAGAAAAAAGTGTGCAAAGCAATGTTGTCTACAAGATCTTGTTTTAGTGTAATAGGAAAAGAGACATGAATTGTTTAGCATAATAAATTTATTTGGTATGACCAAAATTTTGAAAGAATAAAAAAGTAAACAAATATAATTATTAAAATAGTCTTTATCATTTAAAAAATTTATTAAAATAAATAAATTTAAATAAAATGTAAAAAATTCAAATAAAAGAAAAGGGGTAAGAGCGACTTATTGCTCAGATATGGATGACAATTAGGATTTAAGTTATCTGCTGAACTCCCTCTGTTATTCTTTTATTAGTGAGTAGATAGATAACTTAGATTAACTCAAAAATATGTATTAAGATGTTCAAACAAAAATCTAATCCAATAAAAAAAAATTAAACATCAAAAATTATTATTTGGAGTATGTTTTACTATTATTGCTTCCTTATATTTTTTTTTGGGAAAAAAAAAAAAGAAAGTAAATGACAATCCAGGGCACCAAGCAACAAAAGGGATGTTGTCTCCTTCCACCTAAGCTTATTGACGACAAAGAAGGTCAACACAATACAAAGGACAAAGAAGCAACCCAAAAGAAGAAACACGAAGAAAAGAGTGTCTCAGACTCTCAAGCAGCACCACAAGTACTCAAAGAAGAGTGTTAATGTCGATTAGGTTATTGAAATGACTTAGTCTTTTTAGGATTCTAAAAAGTACAGTATTTTAAGCAAGTATAAAGATTTAAATTAATAATAATATGTATTGAAGGAAAGAAGCCCAGTTGATTCCGTAATTATCTTGTATTGAATAGATAATATTCTATAGTTATCATCTTTGATATACTCACCGAGAATAACTCCTAGATTAGCTCCCTGATGGTGTCCAGCAGTTGTATATATATATATATGCCTTGTAACCTTGATTAATATAATATATATGAAAAGCATTTAACACCACAATTCTGTTTATGGTATCAGAGCGTTACGCTCGAGACCTGAAAGCATCATACAACCATTGCCTCATGGCCGGTGACGGAGATCGTTCGATCATCAAACAAGATGAGGGGTCGAACACTTCCAGGACTGCAGAACCATGGGAGAACTTCAACCACCCGCTTTTTCTACATCATTCGGATCAACCTGGTGTAGTGCTTGTCTCACAACCATTGATGGAAGATAACTACACAACGTGGGCACAATCTATGGACATGGCACTCACTATCAAGAACAAGAAGGGGTTCATTGATGGGACTCTAAAACGACCGATGTACAACGCCAATGAACAGAACCAATGGGATCGATGTAATACTCTCATCAAGACTTAGCTTCTGACAGCCATGTCAAAGGAGAATCAAAGCAGCGTTGTTCACTGTAAGGATGCTCGAGGTATGTGGCTAGAATTGCAAGAGAGATTCTCTCAGACTAATACAGTTTTGTTGTTCAATATAGAGAATGCTATAGATGGATGTGAACAAGGATCAAGCACAGTCAATTCTTTTTACACGAAACTCAAAGGTCTATGGGATGAAAATGATGCTCTTTGTTCCTTTCCTCCTTGTACCTGTGAGGCCGCAAGAGAGGTCAAGACTCTCATTGAAACCCAGAAGACTATGAAGTTCCTCATGGGACTAAATGAAAGTTTTGCACAAACCCGCAGCACCATAATAGGGATGGATCCTCTTCCAAACCTCAACAAGGCTTATGCAATGGTGTTACGTCAAGAAAAGTAGGCTGAAACCGCCGCTAACAATTCCACAATTATGTCAGAATCCTCTGTCTTTACGGTCAAGCGAGTAAACAAAGGTTACAGTACAAGAGGAGGAGAGAACCGCAACTTCAATCCTGGTGCAGGAACAACAAAATTCTATGAGAAGTGTGGGATGGACAATCATGTTACGCAGTATTGCAGAGCACACTTAAAGTGCACATACTGCGAGGGCAAAGGCCACACCTACGAATATTGCCACAAAAGCAAGAATGATAATACTGCTGAAGGTGGACAAATTTGCCCTAAGGCAAATCATGTCGAGGCACAGAAGGATGACAAGGAAGCTGCTCCTGGAAATTTTCCATTCACAAGAGCGGAGTGTCATCAGCTTCTTAACCAACTCATAACTCAAACAAAGCCTGCATCTGCCAATTTGGTCGGTAATATCCCAAATTATGAAGAACTTTCAGGTAAAATCTGCTGCCTTGCACAAAACAGTAAAGAGCTAATTTGGATACTAGATAGTGGGGCTAGTAATCATATTGTTTGCAGTCCTGGTTTGCTTACCTCATTTAAACCATACCAAATCAAAAAGTTAAACTCCTTGATGGAACCACAACACATGTCACTCATATAGGCACCGTTACTTTCTCTCCCCATTTTGTTCTTCATAATGTTCTTTGTGTTCCACTGTTTTATCTTAACCTAATTTCAGTGAGCAAATTAGCATTTGACTCTTTCTATATTACCATTTTTCTCAGACAAATCTATTTCATACAGGACCTACGATCGGGGAGGATGATTGGGACGGGAATTGAGAAGGAGGGACTCTACCGCCTCAATCTGCAACGGGAAGGAACATGCAATGTGGTTCATGCTAGTTCGGACACCTTGTGGCACCAACGGCTTGGCCACCCATCAAATAAAGTTTCTTCATTATTTTCTTTCCTTACAAATAAAGCTTGTGATTCAAACTCTTGTTCTATTTGTCACTTAGCCAAACTTACCATGCAACCATTGCCATTAAGTGTCAATTGTAGTGCTTCTTATTTTGATTTAATTCACGTCGATATTTGGGGTGGTTATCAAGTTCCAACTTATTCGGGTGCAAAATATTTTTTGACTATTGTAGATGATCATTCACGTAGCACTTGGGTTTATTTGATGGCACAAAAATTAGAAGCACGCACTTTACTCATTCATTTCATCCATTTAGTCAAAACTCAGTTTCGTAGAATTGTTAAGGTCGTTAGAAGTGATAATAGTCCAGAATTCAAAATTCCCAATTTTTATTCTTCTAACGGCATCATTCACCAAACTAGCTGTGTCAACACAACCCAGCAAAATGGTGTGGCTGAGTGTAAACATCGACATTTGCTAAACATGGCTAGGGCTCTTCTTTTCCAAGCACATTTGCCAAAACCTTTTTGGGGGGATGCTATACTCACTGGAGCTTACTTAATCAATAGGACACCAACTCCAAACCTTCAAGGTAAGACACCATTTGAAAAACTTTTTGACAAAGAGCCTAATTATTCCCATTTAAAAATTTTTGGTTGTAAATGTTGTGTCAACCCATTCTACACACCCTTCTGAATTTGATCCAAGGTCAACTGAATGTATTTTTGTTGGCTACCCAAATGGGAAAAAGGGATACAAGGTATATGATTTAAAAACCAAGAAATCCCTCGTTTCCAGGGATGTGATTTTTGTTAAGCAAGAATTTCCTTTCCAAACAAATTCCATTCCTTCTTCATCTCAGAATAATTTGTTTACGTCTTTGACTTACTCTCCTCATTATGATGATTTTCACACTCAAACACCAATCTTTTCTCCAAGTCCTACACTATAGTCTTTGATGTCAATTTCCCCTAGTTCCAGCGATAATACCTCTTCTTCTCCCTCAGAACATAGTCCATCACTTTCATATCCACCCCCCATTATACCACGTCTCCGCAAGTCCACTTGTGCCACCAAAATTCCCACTACATTGTAGGACTTCCACATTGAAGCGGCCCTTCCCTCACGTCCCGCTCCATCATCTTCTTCTGACGAGGTTCACTCCCCTAGTACAACTCATAATATCTCTCAGGTTCTTTCTTATGCCAATCTCTCTCTCTCTCACAGAACATTTGCTACTAATCTTTCTCTACAAAGAGAGCCAACTTCATTTTTTCAGGCAGTCAAAGATCCAAAATGGCAAGAAGCTATGCAGCTTGAGATTCAAGCATTACAAGCCAACCATACATGGAGTCTTGTTCCTCCTCCAGCTCACAAACAACCAATTGGCTATAAATGGGTATACAAAATTAAGTACAACCCAGATGGCGACATCGAAAGGTATAAAGTGCGGTTAGTTGCAAAAGGATATAGTCAAGTCGAAGGTCTTGATTATCGAGAAACATTTTCACCGGTCGCCAAGCTCACCACAATTCGGTTATTACTCAGCCTTGCAACTCAACAAAATTGGCATCTCCACCAATTGGACGTAAACAATGTGTTTCTTAATGGGGACCTTCATGAAGATGTGTACATGCAACTTCCACCAAGCTTCGGACGAAAGGGGGAGCACAGAGTCTGTAAATTACATAAGTCGTTGTACGGCTTGAAGCAAGCCTCCAGACAGTGGTTCTTAAAAAGTCTTTGAAGCTCTCAAGCTCGCTGGTTTTCGACAATCATGTTCTAACTATTCCTTGTTCGTCCGAAACCATAAAGGTATTTTTACAGCTTTGTTGGTTTATGTAGATGATGTGATTCTAGTAGGCAATAGTCTAGATGACGTCACAAGAACCAAGGATTTTTTATCAAGTCATTTTAAGTTAAAGGATATGGGACAGCTAAAGTACTTTCTCGAATTGGAAGTAGCAAGGTCTAAACGAGGTATTGTGTTGAGTCAAAGAAAGTATGCACTGGAAATACTTGAAGACACAGGCTTTCTTGGCTCCAAACCCTCAAAGTTCCCAATTGATCAGAATACAATTCTCACGAAGGAAGAAGGAAAGTTGATAGAAGACGCATCTCAGTATAGAATGCTTATTGGACGCCTCATTTATCTAACCGTTACGAGGGCAGATCTTGTGTATGCAGTTCATATCCTCAATCAATTCATGGACAAACCAAGACAACCTCATTTAGATGCAGCTCACGAAGTACTGAGATACCTCAAGCAAACTCCCGGTCAGGGGATTTTTCTACCTTCTAAAGGAACATTGGAATTAAAAGCATATTGCGATGCAGATTGGGCGCGTTGTAAGGACACAAGGAGGTCGACAACAGGCTACTGCATCTTTCTTGGAGATGCTCCCATTTCATGGAAAACTAAGAAGCAAACTACGGTTTCGCGTTCGAGTGCGGAAGCCGAATACCGGTCTATGGCGTCCACTTGCTGTGAGATCACTTGGTTGTTAATGATCTGAATGTAAAACAGGAGCAGCCGGTCAAGTTGTTTTGTGACAACAAGGCAGCCATACACATAGCATCTAATCCCGTGTTTCATGAAAGGACCAAGCATATTGAGATCGATTGCCATGTTGTACGAGAGAAGGTGCAAAGAGGATTGGTTCGAACAATGCATGTCAAAACAAAGGAACAACCAGTAGACATCTTTACCAAACCCATCAGCTCGAATCAGTTCACTACATTGCTATGTAAGTTAGGAATGATCAACATCTACACTCCTAACTTGAGGGGAAGTATTGAAGGAAAGAAGCCCAATTGATTCCGTAATTATCTTGTATTGAATAGATAATATTCTGTAGTTATCATCTTTGATATACTCATCGAGAATAACTCCTAGATTAGCTCCCTGATGGTGTCCAGCAGTTGTGTATATACAATTTACCTTGATTAATATAATATATATGAAAAGCATTTAACACCACAATTCTGTTTATATGTTATATACAATTTAGTTTGGATCAATTTAATTTTTACAAAGATAATAAAAAATCGATCTAAATCGATTAAAAATTTAGTTATTAATTGTTTTAATTTTTTATTTTTTCGAGTAGATTAAATAATTTGAAACATATTGAATCAGTTTATGAACACTCTTATGAATGATAACCACCAGCTAGTAGATGAGTACACAGATGAAGGGAGATGAGCTTTATCACGGATGAGCTCAAATATACATACTTCTATTAGGGGCAAGTTTGTCTTAAAAATTGGACTCAATGGAATGGGTTTATATTCCATATGGGGCCAAGGAATTCAAATTGGGCAAATTGATGCAATATATGGATTGCTAAGTAAATGAAATTCCTATTCCATTGAGCTTACTAAACACACTTTTTGATGGAATAGGTTTTTTTTTTTTTTTTCTAATCCAAAGCCCCAACTCCCTTGTGTAAGCACAAGGGTGGAGCCAAAGAGGACCAAAAGAGTCATAGTCCCAAAAACAAAAAAAAATCAAAATGATCATAATATTATATAGTTAATATATATATTTGGTCGCCAAAATTTTTGTAGAATTTGTACGTGGCAATGATAGTAGAGAGGATATTTGTCTTGGTTTCTACTGGTTCAAGGTGGTAATTAAGTTTTTGTAACCTAATTTTTAATTAAATAACTTGCATCGTTATATTCTTCTAATTGAATAATATAATACAACTATATAATTTTTATTTTGTGGGTATTGCACAATTTTAGGTATGTTTTCTTTTTATATTTTTTTTTTTTATGAATTAGGTTATATTTTTAAAGATATAATTTTAATTTCTTTCTTCGAGTGATTTGGTATGGATACTTTTGTTGTTCTATTATGTAACCTATTTTTGATTTTTTTTTATTGATTTGTACGTTTTTTAGTATGCATTCCACAAACACACAAATATATATATATATATATATATATATATATATATATATATATATATATATATATATATATATATATATATATATATATATATATATTTGTTGGGTTAGAAGATGTTTAAAAATATACATAAAAACTCAATTTTTAAGGGGAAAGAGAGAAGTAATGAAAAACAATTTATTTTTAATGCATAAATTAAAACTTCAAATTTGGATATACTTTTTGTACCCTCTCACATTATCTTCAATTTCAAAGAAAATTCTTGTGTTTTAAATAAAACAAAATGAACTCTCACATTTATAATCAAAAACAAAAGATAAATTTTATTAAAGTGTTTTTTATTTATACAAAAAGTTTATTTCTATTTTGAGTTTAAAATGTGATGATTCTTTTATCTCATTTAAAATATAAAAATCCCTTTTGAAATTAGTGATAATGAGGAGGTAAGAAAATTAAAAAAGTTTACCAAATCTAATAAAATATTATTTTTAAAAATTTTACTAAGTTTTAAGAGAAAAGGTAAAAGGGGAAAAAAAAAATGTCACCCAATCTAACCAATCATTTTTTACGTATTTAATGAGATTTTTTTAAATTGTTTATTAACAATGTTCTTATATTAGCAGAAAGACTAGAATTTATATTTTTTTAAATATAAATTGAATTTACATTCTTTTAAAATATAAATTATGTTATTGCTAACAGAAGCAACTTTTGTTGGCATAAGTGGGCTTTTTTTTGTATTGGAACTTGTTGTGCCTCTGATTTTCAGTTGAACCAATTATACTACCTAGTCTTCTATATTCTTTAATAATTATATTTATATACTTTTGTGTGATATCCTCCTCCCAAATCCTAGATCAGCCCTTGTGTCAGCAGATACAAAATTCAAGCTCATTGCATATAATCTCCAAAGAAATATAATACACATCTACACACTAATAGCACTTGTAACAGGAAATAACAAATAATAACGTAAGAAATTATAAACAAAAACTGATGGATGAATGAATGAGAATAGCACAAAATAGTAGTTGAAATTTATGTGTGAGTGTGTGTGTATATATATATATATATATAATTTCTTTTTAAAATTGTGTATTTCTCGTGTCACATGATTAAATTTGTTAAAAAAATAAAATAATTACAATTAATTTTTTTCTTAAAATTTACGAATTCAAATATCTTAAAATGCAAAAGCCCACAATCGTCAAGTTTAATTCAAAAATAATAGTCTTTTTTTTTTCGTAAAACCAAAATAGCAGTTGAAGCATGCTATAAGATAGAGTAAACAGAAAGTGAGTACGGACCGAAATATAGACGATGGAAGCTAAAATAATCGTCCGGTAGCGTCCTAGACATGAATCAGCAATAAATGCTCCTACTAGAGGAAGCAACGACGCCCTTCCGTTCCACACGTTCACATTCTCGGCCGCCGTCGCCGTTGATTGCCGCAGCGGCCCCGTTAAGTAAGTTATCAAATTATTCTCTATTCCATAATAAGCAATCCTCTCTGTTACTTCCACAGCTTCATAAATAAATAAAATAAAATAAATCAAAAAGATCAGAAAATCCGAAGAGAAATGATTCAGTGCAATCTCACCTATTATAAACCAAGCAGACCTCCAATACCCAGACTTGGATCTTATGACCGGGCGACCTTTGTAGTCAATGGCACCAGGGACCGTATCCAACACCAGCGGGGTTTCAATTTCGGAATCTAATAAAACGGCGTCGGAAAGGTCAGAGTTCGCCATAGGTTTAGTTTGTGCCCTTGGACTGATGTTGAAGCTCGGCAAACTGTGAAACTAGAATGAGGCAGGGAATGGATATTTATTCACTTTTTTCATTGACAAAAAGTCAGCAATGGAGTTGCTTTGCAGGGTGACCCCATTTCTAATCTGAAGAGCAATTTTATGTAGAAAGTGAAAGGAGAGTTGGCTTATCTGGTTTTGAACTTTTGATAGTTAAGATAATGCAGGAGAGGTGGAAGGTGAGAATCAACATTTTGTGTCATAACAATAGTTTGTCAATATACAAACATGTGGCACACACAAAACTTGTGTTCATGAATATTCCATATATTCATTTACGTGGGGTCACATGTTGGATCTTCAAGAATAAGTGTATATTTACCTTTACACTTTTGTTTTTTCTTTTTATAACTCTTTTATTTTTATTTTTATCTTTATAAAATAATTAAAAAAAAATTATTTTTATCCCTTCACATTATCATTAATTTAAAAAAAAATTATATTTTAAATTAAATAAAATAAAATTTACATTTCAAACTTAAAATAAAAAAAAACCTCCCGTGTAAACAAAAAAATACTTCAATAAAATTTATTTTTGTTATTGACTAAAAATGTAAAAATTTATTTTATTCAGTTTAAAATATTAAATTTTTTTTTTAAATTGATAATAATGTGAAAGAATAAAAAAAAATTCTGAAATAATTATAAAGTATAAATGTAAAAGAGTAATATATACACTAGCAAATATATTCGTAGCATTTTAAAAAAGTCGTACGAATACACCTACAACATTTATTTTTGTGGGATATAAGTGTCTAGGTGTATTTCCGAGTTACAAATATCAAAGAAATTTCCTTTTCATAATGAAAAGTAACGAGAGTTGGCAGTTAGCACTGATTTTTTGTACTTCCAGAAATAGTAATGCAGGAATAGTAGCGAGGAAAGTAGGGGTGGGGCAATCCATCTTATGATTTCTATTTCTATTACTATACTATATATGGCATCCATATAATTATTATTTCTCCATATGGAATATGATTGAGACTAATATTTATTTTTTTTACTTCTTTTGGCCTTTTTTTATAAAATGTTGTTAATCAAATTACAAGTTAATTAATTTTTTTAATTTTTTAAAAACTACTATAATATTTTAATTTTAGTCTCACTTTTACTATTCCTTGTTAAATGAATAAGGAATGAATATAGATTATCAAAGTATTTATTAGGAACAAACAATAAAAAAAAGTAAATAAATGTTTCATCAAAAGTATAAAAGTGTCTTATATAAAGGGTCATAAAGACTTTTTAAAATGTGCTTTATATAAAAATTTGAGTTAAAAATTATTTTGATCTTTCATACTTAAAATTTTAATTAATTTAATCTCTTACAATTTAAATTTATCAATTTACTCTCTTGTAATTCAAAATTTTTATAAATTTCATCAATTTTTACTTTTTTTTAGGCTGAAACCGCTCCTAATAGTGAAACATTTATGCATTATTTTAAAATTTTAAATTGGAGTTATATATATATATATAACACGCTCCTCAATGGGGTACATTGAAACAACCCCATTTCCTACCTCATATTCTAGTTTCAACATTAGAAGAGCTTCAGCTTGAGCCAAAATAGCTGCACATATACATGCCAGACATGCGTCATAATGAGGTGTTTCAATAGCTTAAGCAAAGATGCACCAAGATTTAGAAAGTACCTATAAATTACCCATTAATATGCAAGCTGAATTTCAATACAAGTACACTAACATGTAGAGTAATTATGAACTACCAAGTAATTAATAGACCATGTTAGCAACATTTCTAGTACACGCTTCTCAAGTTTCAATAACAAATTGCCTTGCCAACATATACAAACTCAATTACAATACAAGTACACCAACATATAGAGGAATTATGAGCTATATATCTATAAATTAATAGACATAAGTACATGTATTCAAGATGAATTCCACGTGTACATACATAAATAAAGAGTTACATCATATGGTTGCATTAGATGATATCTCATGCCTACCTACAAGAAATTATAGAGAACACGAGTAAATTTTTAATTATTAGAATTAGACAACATATCTTTAAGATGCAAGCAATAGCTAGAGAGTGATCAAATATATAAAAGACATTATAACTTTTGGTGTTATATATATATATATACACACATACCTTTAAGATGTAAACTATAGCTATGCTGATGGAAGTGTCATAGGACAACCATGTCTAAATGCAAGAATACCTACAAACCACACGGACAAATAAATAAGTCTAGTTCAAAAAATAAGTCTTAATGGAGAAATAATTTACCTGTTTAAGTCAATCTTTTTCTTTTCTTTGTAAATTGTTAACGTGGTAAACTTTTCATTCTTGGTACAGATTAATGAATTGTAGACATTGTATTTTTTCTAAATTTTTTATTATTTTATTTAATTATTTAAGTATTTATTTATTTTTCTTTTCATTCTTTATTTTTATTTTATTTTCTTATATTTTAAAAAAATGAAAAAGAATAAAATTAATTTCGTTTTATTCTATAAAAAAAAAATAAGAGAAAAGAAGGATTGCAAAGAAAAGGGGAAGAGAAGCGAAGTGGAGTGGATTTCATGGAGAAAGGGAACGGCAAGAGAGTTGAGTGTGATTGGTGGAGGTAGAAGAGAAAGGAGAAAGGATAGAGAGTGAGAAAAAGAAGAGATAAAGAGAGTTTTGAGTGCTGAAGGTGGAGAGAAATCGAAGAAAAATAGAGAGAAGAGCACTAATGGCAGATTGAGTGAGGGAAGGAAAAGAGGGGAACTATTACAGTGAAGAGCTTGGCTGAAGGAGAAAGAGAAAAATCAAGAAGATCTAGGTTTTGAAGATTCAGAGGAAATTGAGACAATAGTTGGAGTAGATTGACAATTAAGAAGCCTGGGTAGGTGTATTTCATTGTTCTCAATCTCTGCAGTTTGGATTTGTTCTAGTCGTATGACTTCGAGCTTTTGGGCGATTGATGTTTTGTAATTTTGTGATCTGTTGTTGGGTATACTATGATTGATTTTGAATTTGTTCTCTATTGAATGTTGTTGTCATTTCATTCAAATTGCGATTTGTTCAGATGATTATAATTTGCTAGTCCCATAGGGATTTCGAACTAGAGCAATGCCTGAACCTTGTGACCTTGTTTCTGGGAATTTGTTGTCTTAACTTTGAGTTTCACTTGGGCTTCTACAACTCTGGCTTTTACTTGAGGATATACGAGAGGGAATTGTTGAGGTCTATCATTTGTTTTTGGCTCACAGTTGCATCTGGTATCGATCATTTGTTTTAATCTTAATGAGTTTGGGGTTTGTAAATACTTGAGATGGCTGATTCATTTGTGGTCTCTCCTTGTGGTTACAGGGTTCATTGAATTGTTTGAGGTTTGATAATTTGGTTGAATAAAAATCTACATATTGTTTAACTTTTGTCTAGTCTTTTGAATACCAATTGATTAGCTCTTGGTTTTCTAGTGATGTTATTGCATATGATAGTCCTGTTTTTGTGGCTCATACTCTTATTTTGAATGATATTCCTATTTCCATAAGTGGCTTGGGCAAAGGCTTATCTTTGTTTCCTGTTTATATGTATTCCGTCAGTTCTCATTTTTTCTAAAATAAAAGATGTTTTAATTCATGATGTGTGCTTGTTAGCTGAATATCATTAGTTTCAATTTTGTGGCTGTGGCTTTGAATGGATGATTCTCATTGTTCTTGTTGGTGATTTTCGAGTTTCTTATGATTCATTTTCTTATTACACTATTGTTCATCAAGAATCGAATTGTTATGTGTTGGATAAAGAGGATGGTCTTGTCTTTCGCTCTTCTTTGAGTCTATATCCCCCACTATCTTGGCATGAGCTGGTCTATATTTTTTATCCTTTTTTGAACAATATGTGTGAGTGAATTGTTGCTCTAGTTTATTGATTTTGAAATTTTCTTCACGTTTCAATTTGTGAAATGAGGATGACTCTTGTTTGATGATTGGAGTTTCATAGGTTCATTTATCCCAAAGGTTTTTGTTCTACTCTCTTAGGATAATTTATATTGATTTGTTAAGTTGATTTTTAGTGCTTTTTGCTGGTTTAGTTTCGATAATCCTTCATCTTTGAAATTTGAGAGTTCCTATCCACTTTTTCTTGAAATGCTAGGCAATATTTTTACACTCTATGACTCTTGAGTTTTAAGCTTAAAGGACATGATTTCGGCTTAGAAGGGAAAGTATGAGGGAAACTTGGTTTTGGGGGGTCTAAATAGAATATAGCAAGGGTGCTGGCAAAAAGTTTGAGGGTTGAGAATTACTAGGCCTTAAAGCCTGTGAGACTTGGTTTTATGAGGCTGCGAAAATAAATGACAGGATTGAGAGAAAAAAAAAATATATTAATGGGCATAAGGGGTGTTAAGAAAGAAAAGTGAAGTGTGGGAAGAAAAGAACAGGGTGTTGGAAAAAGAAAGGGAGAGTGTGAGAAGAAAAGAATACAAGCCAAGGGGTGTTAAAATAAAAGAAAAGTGGAGTGTGAGAAGAAAAGAATGGTGTGGGACTAGGGTGTTAAAAAAGAAAGGTAGGGTGCAGGAAGAAAATAACATTAGGCTTACAATGGACATGTGAAAAAGGAAAAATTATAATTTTTATTTTATGCCACTTTCCTTATGAAACACTCCCACATTTTAAGTTGTAATTAACATGTATATATTTGAGGGTGCATTTGAATTTTTAAGATCTCAAGGCCTCTTGCTTATCTTGAAAGAGTAGGTGGTCTAGTCTTTTATAAGATTAAGTTTACATTATCTAACCTAAGTGAGGATAAGCGTCATTTAGAATGACGATTTATCTGTCTTGAAGGATGAAAGGACCCTAGGTACTTTTGGAAAATTCATGCATACATGTTTATCTTTCTGTCATTTATTTAGAGATTATAATATTTATTTCAGCGATAAATAAAACATAATTTTGGTCATATTGTTATTTTGCATAATTAATTTAGGTAATCGTTTTTTACTAATGTTGTGAGATGCCTAACACCTTTCTCACGCATAACTGATTCTTGAACTCATCTCTAGCTTGCATTCCAATGCATTTTCAATAAATAAAATTTTAAAATAAATAAAATTTTTAATTGTATCATAATTCTCAAATAATTAATGGCGACTTTAAAAATAATTTTTTAAAAATAAAAATCATTTAATTCTTTGTCATAACATTTTTACCCCCAAAGGTACGTTATGACAATGATCATTCCTTAAATAAGGACCATTGTGCTCATTTGAATCATCACCATCGTGTTCATGTGATGTTAAACGAAAGGATCATCTTTAACATCTTGATAGTCATCAAAGGACTCATCACTTTTTTTTGTTTGTCAAGAGAACAATTAACCACTTATTATCTACTAGGTCAGTGACAAAAAACACTTGTATCTAAACATGAGCATGAGATGCTAAAATAAATGGCTCATTTTTGTACCTAACCCCATATAATAAATTCAAAGGTCATTAGTATTATCAACCCACTTGCATCCGAATATGGGCACCCCAAATTTAGTGTAATCTAACTCCCATATGTAATTAATGACCCTAAAGTATGACATTTTAGCATATATGGGGTTTCAATCCTTGGCACTAGAGATATGCATGGATTGAGTTACAAGGGTGACACGACTATTCTGCATTGTACTCCGGTCGTCTTGGTCTTTCATATTAAATACTAAATGTAAGAAAATGTATGTGCACTTAGGCCATTTGCTAACCATCTCAATTTTTTAGGAATGGAACCTACGGATTTCATATCCAACTCCCTACCCAATGTATAAAAAGCCAATTATGTTCTTTTGATATTCAATTTTCATTTCTCGTTGAGTTCCCCACCCTCAATATGGCTTTGTGTATTTCAACATATGGCTCAACCTCCTTGGTATTGTGTAGATCATACAAGTGCGCTTGCTCTCATTATTTATTTGTTATAGTCAACTTGTGACCAATAATTCATTTTCCTTTTATTCTTCCAAAATGTGGAGATTTTGGAAGATTGATGAGATTGACTTTTGTAAGGTAATGGGTATAAAATTGAATAACTTCTTCAACTATGTACCATTCAATAATACAACCCTACCGCACATGATGTTTCACATACCTTTTTATAAACGTTTAATAGGGTACATCCATCTCAAATAAGCTGCCCCACATAATTGAACTTCTTTAACTAAGTGAACTATTATGTCAAAGAATCATGGTGGGAAGTACATCTCAAGCTCATACAAAGTAACAATAACTTCTCTTTGTAGTCTTGGCAACTTAGCAAAGTCAAGAACTTTGCTAAAAATTGCTTTGAAGAAATTGCAAAGTTTAGTGATGGATGCATGGATGTTTTTTGGTAGAATGGAGCATATGGCCACTTAAGTGCTCCTTGAGAACATCATAATCATGAGATTACAAGCCATTAAACTTTAAGTCTTTCATTGACACGAGGCTATGAATGTTTAAAGAGTACCCCTTTGGAACGTTAACCCCAAATAGGAACTTACAAAAAGCATGTATTTCATTAACATACAAGTTTCTAAAATATGTTAATTAAAAAAAAAAATAGATTGTTTCTTCCATCCATTTGTTGGTATGCCTTTTGTTAGGTCTCATTTTAGTCACATTTCAGCCCCATATTTTCTTAGTTTAGTGGCACATTTTTAGACTATTTCAATTGATTTAAATCACTTTTTAGATTCTTGAATTCATATGGATGATAATATAAATTGAGCTTAATTGCATGTTTTTAATTAACATTTATATTTTCATAAGTGATTAATCTCTAAGCCAAGAACAAGCATTGCCAAGCATTGAAGAGCCAAGCTGTAAAGCAGAAAAATGGCAATGATGCTAGTGGGCACCTTGGCGCCGCATTCCAGAGACATTCGTTGTCAATTCTGCCAATCACCGCCGTGGCACCCAGAGGCTGCATTGATGCAATTTTGAGGAGTTTTAAGCCAAGTCAAATACCAAGAAGCCTTGTCATACAAGGATTGGGACTCCTAAGCTTGGAAGACTCTCCAAAGTCATAATTAAAGTAGAATTAAAGTCTTGAAGAACTATATCCACTTAGTGTTCTAGTTAAAGTGTGATTAGGATTGACTTGTACTTAAAAGTATAACTTAATTAAGAGTACTATTTTTAGTCTAATTAGGAGTGGATATATTATAAATAATCAAGAGGGCAGATCTAGAGGGAACACCACGCCAACACCACATCATCCACGCATCCAAGAGACACACATCACTGCTGGAGACGCCACACATCAAGAGCTGCACTCAACCATAGTCCCTATTGCCGAGACTTCATATAGTATTTTTCTCTTTTGTTTATTTTTGTTCAAGTGACCATGCTTTCAGTCCAGAATTTTGCTGGATCTGTTAGTATGGTAGCTTAATTTCTTTTATGCTTAGCTAGACATATCTAAGTTATGATACCAATTTTGTGAGACAAGATTATGATTTTAATGTTAGATAAATTGATTTGAGTATTCTGAAATTATTTGACAGTATTGTTATTGAATCTATTTGGATTTGTTTGGAGTGATCAACCAACCTATTTGAATGATTCATATTGTTAGCCAATTAAGTAAGTCTGGAACCTTAATTAATTAGCACAAGTAACAACTAGTTAATCTTAGAATTAGATTAACTAGAATAATTTCAGATCTGAATTACATAAAGCCTCTTGTAGACCTTTATGGATAGGTTAGATGATGTTTTCCATATATCTTAATGCTCCAAGTCTTGTTAAATCTCATGCGTTGGTGTATTGGGGTTATTGGACTTGGTAGGTTTTGAGCTCAGACGTTCTAGTTATAAAACAAACGATAAGGGAAAATAGGAAATTTTGTCGTACAAAGTTCTACAGTCTAGCTATTCAAAATTAATTTGCCTATATGTCAATAATCGAATTTGTGTTATCATGGTAAGGATATGTCAATGCTAAGCATGCCTCATTAAATATGTTATTCAATCTACTCAACCTACTTGCTATACTTTTCTTTATTCTCTTTTATTAACTTTTAAATCTGCCCAAAATTTTTAGTAGTAGTTCATAATCAAACCCCCTCCTTTTTCATGTGTTTAGATTAGGTTAGTTAATAGTTTAATTTTTTGTTATTTCAATTACTAGTTTACTTTCTTTTAATCCTATTAGATTAAATACTTGCTTTCTCGTGGGATCGATCCTACTTGCCTTATATTATATTATAATTTCAAGGGAGTAGTGAATTAATTTGCAAGGCTACGACACCTCTCTACAAATTTTGGTGCCATTACACAAAATGCTTGCCAAAATTATCATTCAAATGCTTCACCTTATAAAAAAGAATTTGCCCACCATTAGGTGGTAAACGAAGCCTACATTCCTCTGATTTTGCATCAAATGTTTTTCTCCACCATTAGAAATAATGATCTAGAGGCAAAAAACTTTGATGCCCTAGAAAGACATTTTTGCTATAATGTTCCAAGTGAATAAAATATGTCTTCTCTTCACAACAAGGGCAAACACTCTATCTTAAAAGATTATTATATGTTAGAAAATCATTAATTGTATTGAACAATGCTTTCAAATGAAAGGTTTCTTCCTAAAACCCATTATACACCTTCACATATGTCTCCCATAATACCTGTATGACTTCAATCAAAGGAGCCAAGTATACGTCTACAACATGTCCAAGTTGCTTGGGCCTAGAAATTAACACAAACAACATTATATGCTTTCTCTTCATGCATAAGCACACAGGTAGCTAGGTTATAAATCACCAAAATCACTCGCCAAGTACTGTGAAAGCTACTTTGAAAACTATTGGGGTTCATTCCATTAGTAGCAAGTGCAATGCGCAAGTTCCTTTTGTCTTCTGCAAATTCAAGGAATCATAATTAATTTTTTCCATTGGGGAGAATTTATGAGGTGTCGAAGCTTGCCATCTTGAATGTGTTCATCTACATGCCAAGTAAGATTTCTCACAACCTCGAGACTACCATACAAGTGCCTAAATCTTGGTATAATAGGAAGTACCATAAAACCTTTGTTGGAGTTGTTTCTTTCTTCTTGTACCATAAGGCGTTACATTTTGGACAGGTTTTTAATTCGAAATATTCATTCCAAAATAAAATGCAATCATTAGAACAAGCATGTATCTTCTCATAACTCATGCCAATGGAGCATAACATCTTCTTTGCATCATAAATCCGACCAAGTAAGACATTACCTCCGGTAGCATATCATGCAAAATTGCGAGTAACTTTGTAAAGCTATTGTTAATCCACCCATTTGCCGCTTTCAAATTATACAATTTTAATATAGCTAATTATCTTGAAAATATAGTACACCATGATACAATGGTTGATCTGCATCTTTCTTTAACTGTTCTAACATTTCAGGACAAATCCGAAAATCTTCCCCAACAACATTGACCATCTCATCCAAATGGTCTTTCATATTTGTATCAATATGAGAGAAGTCATTTTAGCCAAAATTAATGTCATCCGCCAAAGTCACGAACTCGTTATCTTTCTCACCATGCTTTGTCCAACATGCATAACTTTGATAAATTCCATTACAAATCAAATGATCTTCCAACTCTTCTAGGTTTACATGTCTTGACTCTATCATTCTCAACCACAAATCTAGCAAACTCTAACTCTATCATCATATTCATCGAACAAAAGCTTGGCAAACATCCACTTTTGATTCATACTTCTCAATATCTAGCACAAAAAATTTCAATGCGAATATTTACAAAACACATACTCATAACTCAAATCTCTTATATAATCATGTACAATCATATCTCAAATTTCAACATATGCCATAGCAATACCTAGTCATATATATCTCATGCTAAACAATTATAAGCAACAAGGCAATAGCAATACCAAAATATCTTCATATACAAACATCTCATACCAAAGATCTTAGCATAAATTAAGGGAAGAAACACATATCCACCTTTATAAACAATAGAACTAATATACAATTTTCAAGGACCAAATCTTTTGTCTCATACAGTGTCCCATATACTGTTTCATTGCAACAGATTAGTCAAAACACATGGGAAAGTATGATAGCAGCATTATTTTATTTTTCTTAGCCAATCATGAGGAGTGAGACATGGAATGGGACAGGGAAATGAGACAACATATTTCAATTTCAATTTCTATGGGCATACCCTAGAGTTAGTTCAAAAGATTAAGTCTTTCTATAAGTATCTTATTCTTTCTATTATCACAAAAGGTCAAGTAACTCCATCTAACTTCCAAACCACGTATAGCTTGTGCTATACAATCCCTACTATCCCCAACTACTTTATCAAAAAGTAATATATTCCTAGCATATCAAATGAAACTAGTTACACAAAAAAAAAAAAAGAAGAAGATATTGTAACTTTAAACTTAAGAATTAGTCTTTGTTGCCTTTTAGCTGGACAAAAAGCATTTTACCAACAACGAAACTAATTTGAGTCTATGTCAAAATATACCCAACTCATAACACCATGCAAGACTCGGGCATAAAACATACATTCAAAAAACAAAATGCTCCCTAGATTCCTTCTCAAAGCCACAAAAGCAACAAGTTTTATCTTGGATATATAAAACCAAAACTAAATAATTTATCCTTTTTATTTCAAAGGTAAAAGGGGGCTTATAGGAATTTCAACCTATATGGGGAAGGGGACACACCCAAGTTCAAACCCATGGTAGGTGAGATGAAGAACCTTAAGCTCCCAGAGCGTGCCACTACACCAAACTCCTTTTCTTTGAATAATCTATCCTTGGTGGCAAGCCTACCATGAAAGTTAAACCATGCAATAAACGAAGCCTTAGGAATATGACAATTAGAGGGGGAGCCAAGAAAAAGCTTAAACAATCTTTTGATACAATTCCCATACCATTCAAGGCAAGCAAAGGTGAATTATTTCCATTTGGAACTTTTTGCAAAATTTCATCTTGTTGACTATCAGCACTAAATGTAAATAAATATAGATTGATGATTGATTATTGTTAGGATTAGTGATTAGTAATTGATTGATTCTTTCCTTATTTGATCTTGAACCTCTTGTATATATTTGGTAGTCCACTACCTTGATCAATGCAATGAACTTATTCATCTTCTGAATTCAGTTCCGTAATATGGTATCCAGAGCTTGGTAAAATTTTTTTTCTCCCCTGCTACACACTTGGCTAAGGTTTATGTGAGTTCTTACTCACGACTTTGTGCTCTCCTTTCTTTCTCACCGCCTCCATCTATCACTTTCTGGGACTCCGTTCGGCTTGCCCACCATCCGCCGCCGTCATTCGCCTGCGTGTGTGCTCTCACGCGCCGCCGTCTTCCTCTGTTCTTAGCTCCACGCGCCGGCATGTGAAGGCGCGTCAGCCTTCCTCTCGCTTCCGATTTCTGCTGCGGGACTTCTGGGACCCTCACCGACCTTTCCCTCTTGTGTCGACATGGTTTAGTTGCACTTCAGTTCGCTAGTTTGCTATTTGGTTGTAGCTTGGGTTTTTGGTCTTCTTGTTTGGTTCTCTGGTTCTGTTTGTTTCTTTTCTGGCATTTTTTGGCTGTTGTTGGGTTGCTGCTTGGGTCTGACTAAGGTTGTTTGACACTGGTTAAGCCTTTTTTTTGAAGCAGTTTGGTAATTCTGGGAGTTTTGCTCTTTGCTTGGTTGTTGCCTTTCTCATTTGGACCTGTTTCGAAGTTTCTTGGCACCTTGCTGGATCTTGATCTGCCCCATTTTGCCCAGTTTGTTTCTGATTCTTTGTGTTCTGTTCAGATTAATTATGGCTGATAGAAAACCTTCATCTCTTGATTTGTTACCTCCGACTACTCAGATAGTCGATTCAAAGCTCACTGGCCCGAATTATTTTGACTGGGCAAAAATAATTCGGGTGTATCTTCGCAGTATTCGAAAGGGTGCTCACCTTTCCTCTGATCCACCCACTGATGATAGTCATGAAGACTGGTTAGAAGATGACGCACGTCTATTTGTCCAAATTAAGAATTCAATTGCTCAGAATGTTCTTCCCTTAGTGTCTCACTCTGCGAGTTCATTAAAGAACTCATGGATTATCTCAAGTTCTTATACTCTGGCAAGAATAATGTCACTCGGATTTATGATGTATGCAAGACTCTCCATCAGTATGAACAGGGTGATCACACTATGCATGATTATGTTACTGGTTTCAAGAACGTGTATGAAGAGTACCAATCTCTTCTTCCGATTAGCTTCGACGTACAGGCCATGCATATTCAACGTAAACAAGTTACTGTCATGACTTTCTTGACTGGTCTCAAACCAGAATATGAGTCCCTTCGGTCCCAAGTTCTGTCAGAACCAATTCTTCCATCTTTGCAAGATACTATGGCTAGAGCTCTTCGGTTTGGTTCTGTGCCTTCGCCTTCCCCAGCTCTTCATAGTGCTCTTGCTAGTGGCGGGACCCCCCGTGGTAGTTTTCGTGGTACCTCTCGCAGATCTCGTGGTAATTCTCGAGGTGGTTAGGGGGGGACACGTGGTAGCGACTCTCGTCGGCAACCAGTTGAAGAACCTGAATGTTTCTATTGCCATGAGATTGGACACACTAAGTATGCATGTCCAAAATTGCAGGGCAAACATCACAAAGGCCCTGCTGCTCACTTTGCCTCTGATCATCATGTGACTATTTCCGCTGATGAGCACGCTCGGTTAACCAACTCTGCCAACCCTCCTGCATCCTCTACCGCTTTTGTTGAAACAGGTAACTCTGCAACATGTCTTCTCTCTTCTGCCTCCACATAGGTCATTGATTCTGGTGCTACAGACCACATGACAAGTAATCCCCATCTTTTCTCTAGCGTTGATCCTATTACCCCCTCTTCCCATGTTAATCTTGCTGATGGATCCCTTTCTCGTATTCTCGAGTCTGATACTATTGATTTGACACATTCCCTCTCTTTACAATCTGTCTTACGTTTACCTAAGTTTGCATTTAATCTATTGTCTGTCAGTAAACTCACCCGTGCCCTAAACTGTAGTGTCTCATTTTTTCCTGACTCGTGTGTTTTTTAGGATCTTTCGACGAAGTGGATCCTTGGTAGAGGACGAGAATCTGCAGGACATTATGTCTTTGACCCTCTGGTACCACAATTCTTGGCCTGCTCTAGTTCTCCCACTCCTTTTGAAGCTCACTGCCGTTTGGGTCATCCATCCTTCTAGAGTCTCAAAGCATTGTGTCCATAATTTCCTACTTTGTCATTTTTAGAGTGTGAGTCGTGTCAGTTTGCCAAACATCATCGGGTATCTTTAGGTCCTAGAGTCAATAAGCGAGCTGCATCCCCATTTGAACTTGTTCATTCTGATGTTTGGGATCCGTGTCCAGTCATTTCTCAAACTGGTTTTAAATATTTTGTCACGTTTGTTGATGATTTTTCACGAGTTACATGGTTATATTTAATGAAATGTCGTTCTGAAGTTTTTTCTCATTTTTGTGCTTTTCATGCTGAAGTTCAAACACAATTTAGTACTTCTGTTCGCACTTTACGTAGTGATAATGTCACAGAATATTTATCTGCATCCTTTCAGGCTTATAGGCTCCAACATGTAATTCTTCATGAATCCTCATGTGTTGACATACCAGCTCAGAATGGTGTTACTGAACATAAAAGTAGGCATCCCTTGGAGGTTGCCCGAGCTCTTTTATTTCAGAACAAAGTTCCTAAACCATTCTGGGTTGATGCTATCTCCACCGCCTATTTCCTGATTAACCGTATGCCCTCAATAGTCCTTCATGGTAAAATTCCATTATCCGTCTTGTTCCCTAATAAACCCTTATTCCCTATTGAACCTCGTATTTTTGGTTGTACCTGCTTTATTCGGGATCATAGACCTCAGGTAACTAAATTGGACCCTAAATCTAATAAATGTGTTTTTCTTGGATATTCCCGCCTTCAAAAGGGTTATCGGTGTTTTTCTCCTTCTCTGCGTCGATATTTTGTTTTTCGAGATGTCACCTTTCATGAACAGGATTCTTTTTTCACATCTTCCATGGCTGCTCCTTCTGATGACTCATCTGAGGATGACTTACTTGTCTACCTACCACCTTTCACTGGCTCATCGTCTCCAGAGTCCTCCATTTAGACACCGGTCTCACTTCCTGACTCTGATCCTACTCCCACAGTGTCGAAACTACTCATTGTTTATCAACGGCGCCATCGACCTATTTTAGAGACTACAGATTCTGATCCTCTACCACCATCATTGTTGGAAGATCCAACATTGCCACCTCTCATTGAGTCCTCTCCTGACCAGTCACCTGATTCCCCTGACTTACCCATTGCTCTTCGCAAAGGTAACGTTCCTGTACCTATCCTATTGCCTCAGTCATTTCTTATGCTGGACTTTCTGCTTTGTCATCTTCTTTTGTTGCCAATCTAGATTCCATTACCACTCCCAAAACTGTTCGAGAAGCCTTGACCCATGATGGTTGGCGCTCTGCCATGTCAGAAGAGATGGATGCCCTTGATCAAAATTATACTTGGACATTGGTTGATTTACCTGTTGGCAAGAAGGCTATTGGATGTAAATGGGTTTTTACTGTTAAGGTCAATCAAGATGGATCAGTAGCTTGTCTGAAAGCTTGTTTAGTGGCTAAAGGCTATGCCCAGACATATGGTGCAGATTACTCTGAGACATTCTCTCCTATTGCTAAACTCACTTCTGTCCGGCTACTTATCTCTTTGGCAGCCATCTTTGATTGGCCTTTGCATCAGATGGATGTTAAGAATGCATTTCTCTATGGCTCTCTTCAGGAAGAAGTCTACATGGAGCAACCTCCGGGTTTTGTTACTCAGGGGGAGTATGGGAAGGTATGTCGCCTACAGAAGTCCCTATATGGATTGAAACAAAGTCCTCGTACCTGGTTTGGGAAGTTCACACAGGTAGTCATGCAGTACGGGATGGAGAAATGCAAGTATGACCACACAGTATTTTACCGACGATCTAAAAATGGTATCATATTTCTTGTCATTTATGTGGATGATATATTGGTTACTGGGGATGATCATGTTAGTATCTCGGATTTAAAACAGTTTCTCCAGTCACATTTCCAGACTAAGGATCTCGGCCCATTACGGTACTTTCTTAGAGTGGAAATCCTTTGCAGCAAGAAAGACATATTTCTTAGCCAGAGGAAGTATGTCCTTGATCTCTTGATAAAAATTGGAAAACTCGGAGCAAAACCATGTAGTACTCCAATGCCTCCCAACCTACATCCTGAGAAAGATGATGGTGAACTGTTTACAGAACCAGAGAGGTACAGGCGACTTGTTGGAAAATTGAATTATTTAACAGTGACTCTACCAGATATAGCATTTGCAGTTAGTGTTGCCAGCAGATTCATGGCATCACCTACGGTCACCCACTGGACACTCTTAGAACAAATTCTATGCTACTTGAAGGGAACACCAGGACGAGGCCTCTTTTATGGGAAACATGGACATACTAGAGTTGAATGTTTCACTGATGCAGATTATGCAGGTTGTAAGGATGACAGACGGTCTACCTCAGGATATTGTGTATTTGTGGGAGGAAACTTGGTTGCTTGGCGAAGCAAGAAACAGAATGTGGTTTCTAGGTCGACAACCAAGTCAGAGTATCGAGCTATGGCTGACTCAGTTGCTGAAATTGTGTAGATACACCAACTGCTCAAGGAGGTTGGCTATGAGATCTCTCTTCCTACACAATTATGGTGCGATAATCAGGCAGCTTTACACATTGCTTCCAATCCCGTGTTTCATGAACGTACAAAACACATAGAGATTGACTGTCATTTTGTTCAAGACAAAATAGACAACGGATTCATCACTACTAGGCATGTTCAAACAGACAACCAACTTGGTGATATCTTCACCAAAGGCTTGAATGGAGTACGCATTAACTATATTTGTGACAAGTTGGGCATGATTAATGTATATGCTCCAACTTGAGGGGGAGTGTTGACTATCAGCACTAAATGTAAATAAATATAGATTGATGATTGATTACCGTTAGGATTAGTGATTAGTAATTGATTGATTCTTTCCTTATTTGATCTTGAACCTCTTGTATATATTTGGTAGTCCACTACCTTGATCAATGCAATGAACTTATTCATCTTCTGAATTCAGTTTCGTAATACATCTCTATATGCTGCAATTCCTTCATATACCAACATCTCATATCAAACAACTTAGCATAAATTAAGGGGAAAAAAATAAAGAGAAACAGTAGTGCAGCAAGCTACACTAGCCTAAGATCAACAACCTTAATGAAGAAAAACAAACCAAGGAAGAATAATGGAACTCCCAAAAAAAAAAAAAAAAAAGATAAGAGAATAAGACTAGTATTATATTTCTAATAATGCTGAACGGAGAGTTACATAAGTATTTATAGAACTCTAATGATAAAAGGTTCAGCCCCCTAATTAATTGCTAGTACACGAATCACACTAAACTAAGATTATCATGAACATTAAGAAATATTATTACTTTACTATTTTCAACTGTACATGAATCACACTAAACTAGGATTATTGAGAATATAAACTTTAACAAAAACTAAGAGACATTATTCTAGAAAATTACTTTACTATTTTCAACACTCCCCCTTAAAGTGATTTTCTGGAAATAATTCTAAGTTTCAAATGAAGCATCTCAAAAGATTTTTTGGAAAGTGACTTGGTGAATATATCAAAAATGTTGTCTTGACTCCTCACCTCCATTGCACTAATGGTTCCATCCAACACTTTTTCTCTAATAAAATGATGTTCCACCTCAATGTGTTTTTTCCTTGCATGACAAACTAGATTGGTGGCAAGTTTTATAGCACTTTGATTGTCTCCATAAAGGATAGTTGAACCATGAATAGGTACATTAAGATCTTCAACAAGTCTTCGAAGCCAAACACATTCTTGTGCTGCAAGTGCAGAAGCCTTATAATCTGCTTCTGCAGTTGACAAGGAAACTGAATATTGCTTTTTACTGCACCATTAGATTCTAGTACTACCACATAAGAAAACATAACCAGATGTTGATTTTCGATCATCCTAATCTCTAGCAAAATCAGCATCTGTGAAGCCCAATAGAGAAAAATCTGTTTCCTTCTTGTAGAACAATCCCATATCAAGAGTAGTGTTGACATATTTCAAAATTTTCTTTGCTACCTCAAGGTGTGGCTTTCATGGTGCTTGTATAAACCTACTAACAAGACCAACAAAGAAAGCAATATTTGGCATTGTTATAGTTAAATAAATTAAACTTCCAACAATAGCACGATAGGGTTGAGGATTGGGTAGTAAGGAGCCTTCATCACGCCTCAACTTGATATTAACATCCAAAGGAGTATAGCCCTTTTTGCTATTCTTCAGGCCAAACTCGGCAATCAACTTTTCAGCATAGCTTCTTTGAGTTACAAAAATTCCACCTTTCTTTCTTTCAATTTCTAAGCCAAGAAAATGATTCAACTCTCCCAATTTTTTCATATCAAAGCGGATAGAGAGTTAATCTTGAAGCTTTACAATTTCTACCTCATCATAGCCAGTAATGATCATATCATCTATATATAAGAGAACCATGACATGCAAACTAGATTGCTTTTTTGCAAAAACACTATGGTTAGAGCCAGAAGCAAGATAACCACAAAATTATAAGCATTGAGCAATTTTTCCACACCATGCCCTTGGAGCTTGTTTTAGCCCATAAAGAGCTTTCTTGAGTTTGCAAACAAAATTAAGATGAGAACTTCAAGCATAACCTGGCGGTTGCTCCATATAGATGTCTTTATCAAGCTCTCCATATAGAAAAGCATTTTTCACGTCAAGTTGCCATAATTTTCAACCAAAGAACCTGCAAGTGCTATCATAGTCCTAGCAGATTTCATCTTTGCAACAGGACTAAAGGTTTCTTCATAATCTTCTCCATATTTTTGAGAAAATCCAAGAGCAACCAGCCTTGCTTTATATCTATCTATGCTCCCATCAACTTTGTGCTTTATTTTGTATACCTTTCGACAAGATACAGGCTCCACATCCTTGGGTTTTGGAACAAGATCCCAAGTTTCATTTTTTAATAAAGCATTCATTTCTTCATCCATGGCAACTTCCCATACTTTGACACCTTTAGCTTCTTCAAAGCATAAAGGTTCTTCATCATCTGCTTGCCCTGCAAAGAAACAAGAGTAGGTGCTTGTAAAATTTTCATCTCGATAATGAGCTGGCTTGACAATATTTCTCATTGGTCTTTGATTAGCAACATCATCTTCTCTTTGATGTTCTTCCCCTGAACTAGAGCTCCCCCTTTCACTATGATTTTCTTGTGAAATAGAAGAATGAGTGTTGAAAGAAAAAGTTGTAATCTCAAGCTCTATAGTCTAATTAGAATCATAGTAAGATGAAATTTAATCAAAAACTACGTCCCTTGACACCACATACTTGTGAGTGAAAGGATCCATGCATTTCCAGGCCTTCTTTTGATTATCATAGCCAATAAAAATGCATTTCCTTACTTTGGCATCAAATTTGTTCCTTTGAGCATCTGGCACATGAACATAGCAGATGGAGCCAAAGATTCTGAAGTGCTTAACACTAGGCTTCTCATTGAACATTAACTCATAAGGAGACTCAAGTTGATTGGACTGAGTGGTACCCGATTGATCACATATGTAGTAGAATTCATACATTCAACCCATAATTATTTTGGCAGATTCTTTGCATGTATCTAGCTCTTGCAAGTCTCCATAAGATGTCTAAGTTTTCTCTCAGCCACTCTATTTTGTTGCAGAGTGTGAGTACAAGAGAATTCCCTTCTAATTCCTTCTTTGTGACAAAAACAATTAAAGATATTAGAAGTAAATTCTCCTCCATTTTCAGTTCGAAGCCGCTTGATTTTTCTTCTAAGGAATTTGTTGAATTCTTTAAATTTGAGAAAAATTTATGATTTTTCCTTCACAAAATAAACCCAAGTGAATCTAGTGAACTCATCAACAAATATCAACATATAACGGAAACTAGAATAAGAAGCAATTGGCGTTGGCCCGAACAAATCACTATTAATACAGTCCAATGAAGCTTTGCACCTGGACAGAGACTTATCAAATGGAAGTCTATGAGCCTTGCCATATTCATAACCTTCACAACTTTCACCATCAATAAATCTGGTTATTTTTGGCAACCCTTTAACTAGTTCTTTTTGCACCATAACTTTAAATTTAGTCAAGTTAAGGTGCCCAAGCAGAGCATGCCATATTGAAGCAGTATCCATTACCACTCAACTTTTGAACAAAAGAAGTTGAAGTTGATAAAACATACACATCATTAACTCTTTTACCAATATGAACAACATTAGCATTTAAATCATCAATATTTCGAAGAAATTTTACATCTTTAGGGCCATATCCACCTTTATCAACAATAGAACCAATATACAATTTTCAATGACTAAATCTATTGTCTCATATAGTGTCTAATATACTGCTTCACTATAACAGATTGGTCAAAACATATGAAGTATGACAGTAGCATTATTTTATTTTTCTTAGCCAATCATGAAGAGTGAGACATGGAATGGGATAGGAAAATGAGACAACAGATTTTAATTTCAATTTCTATGGGGCATGCCCTAGAGTTAGTTCAAAAGATTAAGTAAGTATCTTATTTCTTCTATTATCATAAAAGGTCAAGTAGCTCCATCTAACTTCCAAACCACATATAACTTGTGCTATACAATCCCTACTATCCCCAACTACTTCAAAAAGTAATATATTCCTAGCATATCAAAAGGAACTAGTTAACCAAAAAAAAAAAAAAAATTGCAGCTTGAAGCATAAGAATTAGCCTTTGCTGCCTTTTAGCTGGAGAAAAAGCATGCTACCAACAACGAAACTAATTTGAGTCTATGTCAAAATATACCCAACTCATAACACCATGCAAGATTCGGGAATAAAACATACACTCAAAGCCACAAAAGCAACAAGTTTTATCTTGGATATATAAAACCAAACTTGAATAATTTATCCTTTTTATTTCAAAGGTAGAAGGGGACACACCCAAGTTCAAACCCATGGTAGGTGAGATGAAGAACCTTAAGCCCCCAGAGCGTGCCACCACACCAAACTCCTTTTCTCTGAATAATCTATCCTTGGTGGCTAGCCTACCATGAAAGTTAATCCATGCAATAAACTAAGCCTTAGGAATATGACAATTAAAGGGGGAGCTAAGAAAAGGCCTAAACAATCTTGATACAATTCCCATACCATTCAAGGCAAGCAAAGGTGAATTATTTCCATTTGGAACTTTTTGCAAAATTTCATCTCTAATAGGCAGCAGTTCCTTCCACCATGCTAAATTTGTTGGTTTAGGAACAATCCTCCACACAGTCTCAGATTTTAGAACATAAGTTCACATCCATCTGACCCAAGCAGACATAGTAGTAGGCTCTTGTAATGCAAGCAAATATTTTCCCAAGGAGGCTTTATTCCTTGCTAATTAAGGCCCCTTTGTAACCCAACCCTCCATGTTGTTTGTCTAAACAAATTGTAGCCCAAGCAACAGGATTCTTTCTACTAGACGTGTGTCCTGCAGACCATTCGAAATTTCTATTGGACATTTGAATTAACTTTAAAAGTATCATTTTTTTTTTTTTTTGGCTTTTTAAAATACAATTTTCATGAAACAAATACCAATTTCTACTTATGTTTTTTATAAGTATCCCCACATGTCTCTAGAAAAGTAGATATTTTGATTTTTAAAAATATTTTGCTTTTATTCAAAAGTTAATCTAAATACTCAAAAATTACACAGAATTTTTTTTTTTTTTTTAGCCTAAGTGCATCTGGTAGAAAATAATAAACAAATCAACATGCTCTAAGACACTCAATTTCTTTTCCAAGTAACGAAAAACATGAGTTTTTCTTTCCAAATTTCCCTTGACATTAGCTTAAATACTGTACAGAGTTTGATCCCACATTTACAACAACACATGAAACCAGTCCAACTATTTATCTGTTACTTGATCCTTTCTTGTTATAGATATAAGATTTGGCTAAGCAAACAAACACAGCCAATTGCACCACACATAGTGCAGCAAGTAACCAGTAGAAGTAGTCAAGATGTGCTTGATTGAGATTATTAGCAAACCAGCTACTTTGCCCATCTTTACCAGTTACTTCCTCTATCACAGACACCATAAAACTGCTCAGAAAGCTTCCCACACCAAAGATGCTCAAGTAGAGAGCAAGGCCCATGCTTCTTAGCTCATTTGGAACCTGATCATAAAAAAATTCTTGAAGACCAACCATGGTAAATACTTGAGTAACTCCATAAAGAAAATATTGGGGAATTAACCACAACACACTCATTGGAACGGTGGCGTTTGGGTCTTCAACTAGGTCAAACTCCTGTGCTGTTTTCAGTCTTTTCATCTCAACCACAGCTGCAGTTACTGCTGTAACTATAGACAGAAATATCCCTGTTCCAACTCTCTGCAGCATTGTGATGCCAGACGGTTTCTTAGTAATGGCTCTTGCGATTGGTACAATTATGCGGTCATAGATGGGACTGAAGAGAACAATGCCCAGATTGGTGAGTGTTTGAAGAGAAGCAGAAGGTATAACAAACCCTGGAAAAATGGTTCTTTCCATGGTAACACCTTGTTTGGTAAAGAATGTTGGAACTTGAGCACAGATAATACCGTAGTTCAAGCATGCAGCCCAAATAGGAGCAAGTCTGAGTACTGCTTTTGCTTCTTCCACCTCACTGAGACTGCAAGCCTTGTCTTCTTTAGAACCCTTAGGAGCAATCAATGCCTTATTGAGGAAGCTGCAAACCAGAGAAGAAAATATGAACTAATTGGTTAAATGGGTTAGTTCATATCTTGATTACCAATCAAAAGTCAATGCCTTAAAGAATATGGTTCTACTTAGAAAAAGATTGAAAACTCCCCTAAACACTGGACGCACTGCAAGATTAAGGTTTGCTAATTAAGAATTAATGAATGAAGAAACTTTAATGCTGCACTTCATTATAATTTAGTTCAAATAGTTCCCAGAGTTCGATCTTGTATACCCATATTTAGGCACAAGATCATTGAATATATTCTTGGAAATTAGAAATTCCTAGGAATAGATTTTAGCCTGATAGCCAGTAGGTAACAGATGGTGATGCCACATTCCCATAGATGTTAAGTGCATACCATACAAAGAATGCAATGCTTAAAAATGGGTCCGCATTCGCTCATGTTCATGCTGTGAATATGAGTATTTGAGATCTATGTCATTCATCAGCCATCATATCCACACCCCAACTCTTAATCTTGGCATGACTTAGACTTTTGAATGGCATAAATCTAACATGATGCTAATGTTCAGTGTAAACATGAGCAAATCCATTTGCCTTCAAAACATGAATTCCTTCAAACTTCAAAACTCATACCAAATACCTCATTAGCTCTTATGACTATGAAGAACTTGGCAATTACCATACAAGAAAATTCAGCCATAAGATCTATTATAAATTCTATCCTAGTTGGTACATTAAGAATGCTCTTAAGAGTCAAACTCATTCTTAAGTTCTCAACGCCAACAACACCCCCCCCCCCCCAACCCAACAAAAAAAAACTAGTTTTGTGCCTTACCTGAACTGTTTTGAACTTTGGTAAGGCAAGATTCCAAGAGTTTCCATTTTGATGGCTATCTCTGACTGCGATGTTTGCCGATTTCTTATAGCTACAACAAACACACTTCCTATTCTCACAAATGGGCTCTTCTCATCTGTCTCTTTAATGTTAAACCTGTAAGTTATCATTCCAAGCAAGAAAACAGCCAATCCAGAGATCATTACAAGACATGGGATTCCAAATCCCAGAGCCCAACCAAGGTTGTCCTGAATGTAGTTCAAGATCCAAACAGTTAGCATGCAACCTCCACACAAAGTGAAATACCACCAAGTAAAGAATGAGCTTCTGGCTTTGCCTTCCTTTGGATCATGTTCATCAAATTGATCAGCTCCAAATGCCTGAACACAAGGCTTGTGTCCTCCGATCCCAATGGCCACTAGGTAAAGTGAGATGTAGAAGAGGATCACTTGCAATCGCGGTGAACACGATGTGAGTCGATTAGCAACTTCACACTCAGAATTGCTTAAAGAGGGAAGCATAGCTGAAAATGTCAATAAACCTAGTCCCTGTAATTCATATTGAGCCATGTTATGAACTAGCACCAAAACATTCATGAGTAATTCAAGCCCTATCTAATGATCTACCGTGCAGCTTCTATGCAGAAGATCTTTTTCTTTCAAGAAAGAGTCCTCTTTTTTTATTATTTTGTTTGCTTTTTTGTGAAAAAGTGAGAATCCCTTTCACCGTGTTCCTTTTGCATGTATAATACCATCTATTATTTTCAATATTTATAAAGCTGATTATTGATGCTTCTGTTATCATATTTTCTTGGTATATTATAGAATAAGTATTGGGTCAAAAAGAGGGAAAAAAAATTAAATTAAATTGTTTATTTTTCCTTCCTTATTCTATACAACGCCACACCTAATATACTAGTTTTTTGAGTTGGACTCCCCTCTTTGGGCTTCAGTCCTAATATTTGGTGCTTTCATTAAGCAATGTACTTTTAACCTTATCAAGCACCATGTAGCTCTCTTCTATAGAAGCACGAACTCTCAATAAAAATACCATATGTTAGGACTCAACCCAAAAAGAGAGCCTCACCTAAAAGACTAGCCTATTAGGTAGGAGAGTCTCTTGGACTTAAATATCATTTCACATTTTTGTGTGACCCAATGTGAGACTCGTAATAATAGTATAATTCACCTCAAAAATTACAAATTGTTATACTAAGAGCCTGTTTAGATTGACTTATAAAAAGAGAAAAAGTTAAAAGGAAAAGTTATTTTGTATTTGAATTAATTTTTTAAAAAAAAATTATTAGAAAAAGAGAAGTCAAAAAGGAGAAGCATCTTCTGTCTACTTCTAAAAAAATGAGATTTTTGACTTCTACAAATGTTTCTTTTTTTTCCATTAAAGCCAATTCAAATAATGAATTTGTATAGAAATGCTTCTTTTTTTTTTCAAATTAAAAAGAGAAATACCTCACCAAAAATCAATCTAATGGCTCTAATTCTTATGCTTAATTGCAATATTGATCTCTTATTTTAGAAATATGAAAGTTTTGATTTGTTGTTTTGAAAGGAGACATTTTAACTCCACAAGTTTCAGTTTCACAAATTAAACCATGGATAATTTATAGGAGAGAAACCAATGTCCAAGGTCCTGCATTGATAGGGAAAGGATGAAAAGTTGTTTATCTAGCTATAGGCTGACCATCGGAATGCTGTACGAGTTGGCACGTGTGCCACGTAGACTTGAATGGAAGCACCATTGTATTTGGATCAACATTGCAAGGTGAATCAGGAATACCAATGGACATTGGTGGCAAGAGGTGAGGGTTTAATGAGAATAAGGTTTTGATTTCAATGGACCTTGTATATGCAGCCATGAGCCATCGTGGTTTCCTCAACCAGAAAAATTCATGGCTGCTACTGCATTACAGACAAGACCTGACTTCTCTGTTATCCTTATGCCAAGCAATAGATGAAAAACCACGATTCACTTTCACAAAATATCATCACATAACACACATTTTCAAAGTAAATAGTAGTCACTCCTCTACTGCCCAACACAAGAACAGCAAAAGCAGCTCAATAAAGAAACCGAATCTAGAAACTTGGTTAAGACACCCCTAATTTTATTAAAGGTACCCTCCATCCCCTTAAATTTACTTAAATGCCCTTCATTAAAAATATGACCACTCATAATTTTCACCAAATGGCTCTATACATCCGTTCTATGTCCAAAACAACTCTATAAAGCCGTTAAAAATGTGATAACCCCCTATTTTCACCAAACGGCTTTATAGATCCATTCTGGACATAGAACGGTTCTATAGAGCCGTTCAAAAATATGACCACCTGTAATTTTCACTAAATGACTGTATAAATCTCTTATGTATGCAGAATGACCTTATAGAGTTGCCTACATGTCCAAACGGCTCTACTAAACTGTTTTACACACAAACGGCTCCGCTTTGTAGAGTGGTTTGGCTTTTTTTTTTTTAATTAATTAATAATTAATTATAGAATTATATTATATATTTAAAATAAAATATTTTTATTAGTAGAAATATTTAATATATATATATATAAAATAATTTATATTTTAATTTTAAATTTACTATATAGATATTAAAAAATTAAAATACTATCCAAACAACTCTAAAGAGATAGTTACCTTTGACCACCCCCAGCTTTTCTATTCACCACCCCCCTCCCTTAATTTTTTTTTGTCATTCCAAAAATGCCTCTGCAGACCCATAATGCGCCCCCCTCTCACCCAGACGGATGTGTACAGCTATTTTAAGGTGAAAACAGCTATTCACATCCGTTTAGAACTCAAAATAAATGTACAGAGCCGTTTTCACCTTAAAACAGCTTTACATAGCCTTTTTTTTATCGACTCTGATATATTAAACGGATGTATAGAGCCGTTCTAATGTGAAAATAGCTCTACACATTTGTTTTTCACTCTAAATGGATGTGAACAACCGTTTTCACCTTAAAACAGCTGTACACATCCGTTTAACATATCAGAGTCATTCTGCCGATCCACTCAAAATTACAAAATTCATACATCGTTTTATACTGCGATTGAATATCAAACAAACAGCACACACCCAGAAATCACTTCCTCTCCCCTTTCAAAGCAAAAAAAAAAAGCAAGAAGAAGAAGGTTCGGAGGTTAGGGTTCCAAAGAGGGGGGGAGGGGGGTGAAGGGGAAGGGGAGGGAGTTTCTTTAAGCCCTAAGGGCAATTTGGTCTTTTTACATAATTGGGGGTGGTCAATAGAAAAGCTGAGGGTAGCCAAAGGTAATACCCTTCTAAAGATCCATTTTGTGTCCAAAATACCCAAAACTACATTTTAGATTAAAGCATTTTAAGTATTTTGGACAGTTCATTATGTGTCTAGAATATCCAAAATATCTTAACTTAAAATATAAAATAATATTCAAATAACTCTAAAGATTCGTTTCGGTGTCTAGAATACTCAAAATACCTTAACTTAAAATGTAGTTTTGGGTAATAGATTTAAAAAAACAAAAATAACACCTCTAAAATTTTTATTTTTACCCCAAAACTTTTTTTTAATCTCTTTCCTTTCATCCCTCCCCCATCGGTAAGCTTAACTCCCAAAACTCAACTGCATCTATCTCTCCATCTCAGCCCAACCTGGTTTTCTCTCTATTTATCTTTTGTTTGATCAACAATGTAAGATAATCTATAATGGTAAATATACCAGGTAGAGAGAGATTGAGATTGGGGCTTCAAGTGGGAAGAAGGTTAAAAGGGTTTTAACTTTTAGAAGGGTAAATTTGTTTTTTTTAAAAAAAAAAATTAGGATGAGTATAAAAATTCAAAAGAAATCTCCTGTAGAAAAAGATAAAGACAGTGTACCTGTTCTTCTAACGTTTTTCCCTTAAAACAGAGTAAAAACAAATATAAACAAACTATTACTTAAGATTACTCCAAAAATAGAAAATAGAAAGCACACGGAAGAAAGTTTGGAGGAATATGATAACAAAACGACAACGTCACAAGTGGGAGTGGAACAGATTGATTGAAAGATAGAATAAAATAAAGAGGCAGATAAAGGAAACTGACCACAATGTAGATAAGGGAAGCCACAATAATGGTGTAGTACCGTCCAAGATAAGAATCGGCGACAAAGCCTCCCACCAGAGGAAGCAACGACAGCGTTCCGATCCATACGTTCACATTCTCCGCCGCCGTCGCCGTCGATTGCTGCAGCGGCCCCGTCAAGTAATTTATCAAGTTCGACATTATTCCGAAATAAGCAACTCTCTCTGCTACTTCCACACCTTCAAAAAAAAAATCCAGAAATTAAAATAAATAAATAAAATAAATTAGAAGAGAGGAGATTCAGTGCTGCGGTACTTATTATTAACCAAGCGGATCTCCAATTGCCGGACTTGGATCGGATTACCGGGCGACCGTTGTAGTCAACGACGCCCGGGACTGTATCCGACACCAGCGGAGTTTCGATTTCGGAATCTGATGAAACGGCGTCGGATGGGCTGGAGTTCGTCATGGCCACGTGAACGAAGCGAACTGCTGTGTTTTGCTGCTGAAGTTTGAGCGTTTGAAATATTTGAACTAGAAAATGAGCAAAGGAATGGATTTTTTTATTATTATTATTTCAGTCACGCAAATCAAAGGAGACACTTGTAGGGTCCACGAATGAGGATAACTAAATGGTGAATGGAAGAATGGTGGGCAAGTTTGATTGGTTGAAATTAAATTATTTTAGAGATTGTTTTTTTGAACAAAAAATCTCTGACCATTCAATATGAAGCATAAACCATTAAAAAATATTATACGTTGAATTGAATTTTATTCAAATTTGAGTATAATAAAACTTAAATCATACCAACATAGTGTTACCTAAAAAGAAACATGTTATCTCATATTAAAATCTCCCCTACTTCCTTATTTTATTACTTGTCTTTATAATGTTGTTGTTATATATATAAATTTATTGTAATAGTATAATATATAAAATAATAAATTTAATCTTATTATCTCTCGTTATAAAGTTACTTCTATAAATAAGATTTATTTAAAAAAAATTAATTTTTTATTCTTGGATAAACTAAGAATCTATTTGATTTATTTTAAAATGATGAACTAGATAAGACAAAAAAATTTATACTCTATTTAATTTTAAAAAAGACAATGGTATTAGACAAAAATATTTTAAGATACTAGACAAATCTTATATTTTTTGTCCCTTAAAAAATTAAGAGATAAAAATTTTGTCCACAGTACAAAAAATTAAAAAAAATAAATTTAACCTCACCTCCTCTATCAAGGTCTTTGAACAAGTAAAGCCTGCCAACGAGTAAAATCAATTAAAGCCTCTTTAACTATTTACACACTTATACTTTTTTTTCCTACAAAATGACAAAAAAAAACTCACAGTACTAGATTTTAATGATTATAGTTCCAAAAATACAAAACAAACCTTTATTCCAAAATTTAATAATTTTTAAAGTATCAGATTTTAAAAATTCAGAATCGAATTTTTTTTTATTGTGCAAAATAAACCTATGCAATATCTAGATTATTTTTTTTTCTTTTACAATTCTAATTTTGTAAAATTCAAAAATAAGAATTTTTTATATATCAAAATCTTGTTCAATATCTTTTTTTTTTTAAAATAACAAATATTGTATAACACATAAGGTATTACAGTAAATTTCACATTATTCTGTCTAGTACTTATATTAATCAAACAGTAAACAGTACAAAAAATGTTGTTCTGTACATTAAATAACAAACAATAAATAGAACTAAAAATTATTCTGTAACTTAATTACTTGTGCTGTGCTGTTTTACTTGTACTATTCTGTATTATATATCAAATGCACCCTTAATATATTAATAGTATTTTAGAGATAATTTTTGGGTGAGGGGTTTTTTTTTTTTCTCTATATTAATCTTCAAGTATATCATTGACATTTAATTTAATTGTATTGAGATAATTTTTTTAGGACCACAAATATTCATATGATATTAATTTCAATTATAGAATAGAGTAATTATAATTATTTATTCTTATGTTTTAAATATTTTATTATAAATTTAAATTCTAATTGCAATATCGAAATAATTTATCTTTACTATATTTTTTTTCAAGAAAAATGAATGATTAGATAGATTAAGGTGGTGGGCTTAGGAAGTTACGTGTGGATAATAAGGTACCACCAAGTCAAAAAGGAAATCAAAGAAGGTATCTAAGACTACGTATCAATCCCACATAACATTACACTGATTGAAGCAAGCAATCAATAGAAATAGTCAATGACTGATATACATACCAACCATTCACCCTCTATTAAGTTAGTGAAATCTTAACTTTTTTAATTTCATTAAAACCAAATTAATGGATATAATTATACTCTTTCTGGTTTTATTTATAAAACACTTTTAAATTTTTTTAATAATTATTAATATAATTATATTTTTTTTTTTTTCATACTTGCTCTTTATCATTATTTGACTTTTTTAATTTTAATGTTTTGATTAATGTAAATTTTGACTTTAGAGATTTCGTTTTTGAAATATTAATATATCAATTAATTTTCACAATTCTTTTTTTAAATACATGTGATTTAGTTAACAAGATCTTATAAAAAGGACTTGAAGCGCTTGCCAATTAAAAACAATGACATCTTCGTGGAATAGAGCAAACTGGGTATCTTATTGAGTGGAGTTTGATTAAGTTAGCACTACTCTTTGACTTTAGTTTTCGAGTTTTATCTCGCCTCTGTTTCCTCTAGGTTGAAATTCCTAAGTTTCATCATTTATTTTTAATGAAAAAAAAAACAAAACAAAACGAGTTGCGTTGAGGACTAGGTTCTGAGTCTGTGTCTCGGATTCGTTGGGTATGTTTGTGAAACAAAAGGAAGAACAAGAGTTATAGACTGTTTGGTTCAAAGGAGAAAGGGGCTGGAAGGGATTTTAATAAAAAATAGAGGTATCTTTTTTTTTTTATTTACAAGTAAAGAGAAAAAGAATGAAAATGAGTAAATTTTCTCTTATAATTTATAAGTGAAAAAGAGATAAAATTTAACTAGTCTTTGATAGACGAATTCATGAATTATAGCAAACATAAATTTAAAATATATGATTCATAAAAATTTTAAAATATATTTAATTAATCTTAAAAATTGATAAAAAAAAAATTTTAAGTATTCTTATGGTGTCAAAATACTAAAATCTCTCGTATCTTCTCATGAGATTTTTCTTTTAAAAAAGTTATACCAAAAAAAACTTGAGAGACATATTTTTTAAAATTTTGTTTTTAAAATAAGAAGAAGTTGTAAGTTAATTTTTTTTTTTAAAAAAAATGTTTACCTAACAGCCCGAAAGGGTAATTTAATGGGAACAAGTGTAATTATTTCTCCGCTCTCGAGAACCCCAATCTTGGGTGCAGGAATGAAAGGGAAGATTGGGGATTTTGGAGGCCCCCACACCACCTCTTGTTTGTACTCCTCCCGTCCTATTTTTTTTTTTAAAAAAAGTTATTGTATGCGTATTAAAAAATATTAATAAGTATAAGATTTATTAGTGTTTATTGTGTGTCCACGGATACATATTTTAAAAAATTATAATTAAATAATAATAAATATAAAAATAAATTTTTAATAAAGTATTAAAATTTTAAAAATATAATAACTTTTAAAAACATCTTTAGAACAACAAAAAATACATGAAGGAGGAAGTAATTATAACTAAAGAATGTGACAAAATTTGTTATCTCAAATAAATTACTTTTTGAACGGACAACATATCTCTAGAGGTCCAGCCATCTTTTCTTTTCCTTACACAATCCATCGACGTTGACACAATAAGATGATTGGCTCATTTTAGGGGGGGCGGAAAATGGTCCACCATCCACTCAAGTAAATCTCATCCATTAGGTTAAAATTCATCTCTCAACAACTTGTCATGTCAATGTCCTACTTAAGATTACTTATCAATAAATTATTTATATAAACAGAGAAATTTAAATCTATGTTGTGTTCTTGTGTAATATAATTTTGATTATTGTTAAGGTTAATTTTTTAAAAAATATAAAATAAAAATTATTTATTAAAATATTACTAATTAAAATTTATTTTTTAATATACTATAAATTTACTTTTTCTTAAATGAGTCAAAGCTTTTTTTTAAAGGCGCCATTTTGATTAGTATATGCAAAATAAAATTACATCTAAAAACGCCAACTAAAAATGCACTTTTAGAAGGAAAAAAAAAAAAACACTTGTTAAAAGTACGTCAACGCGAACGACGCCCTTCAGGCACCATTTCATTATGCAATGGAGATGGGTGTAGACCCTAGAGGGAGGACGGCGTTAGTGTTGGCACCCTCCTAGCACCTCCTTTTAATTTCTCTTTTCACCCCATTTATCATATCTCTCAACACCCTCACTGGCTCCCCACTTTTCTAACATAAATCAAACTAATTCTTGACTTCCAAATTTACTTAGTGTTTATTATTATTATTATTATTATTATTATTATTATTATTATTATTATTATTATTATTGTACTTTCTATTTTCTTTCCAGTGTATTAGCATAGATATTGTTCTTTTCTGTTGCATCAATGATTTTCTAAGGTAGTCCCCAATGCAGTGATTTTCAACTTGAGATTCAAGTGTGTCTATATATCAATTAATTCTATAGTTTCCTGAAGGGAATTTCTCATTGAATTCTATGGTTTCACTCACCACCTAACAATTTCTTCCCATTTCAATTTTTTCATCATTGTTTTTTGTTTTTTTTTGTTTTTTTAAATTTCAGCTTAAAGGTGCAAATCAAGATGACAAATATTTCACCAAATGCACTATTTTTTTTTGACGCCTTTCGGTAAAAATCTTTTATAAAAGCACCATTTTAAAAGTCAACAGGGTTGTATACTGAGAAATAGTGTTAGGTTAGTAGTGTTTTGATAAATAATTTTTATTTTTTGTATTTTCTTGAAGAAATTAACCTATTGTCAACTAATTGTCCTAACATTTGTTTGCAAACTAAATTGATTTGTACTCTTTAAAATATCACACTTAGGCTAATAACATTCCATGTAATTTTTTTTTCTTTTTTCATGTTTCATATTGCATTAATTTAATTTTAGTTAGACTTATCCCATAGCAACTTATATTAAGTGGTTCATATTATATTAATAAAGAGTTGGCTTAATATTAAAAAGTTAAATTTTAAAGTATTTAAAGTGTATTTTAAATTCAAAATTTTAAAATTACACTTCTTCCAAACTAGTTATTGATTTTATTTTAAAGAGGTAACTACACAATTTGGAAAAAAAGAAAAGAAAAGTGGGTTCATGTTATACATCTGGTTTCAAAGCGAATTTTTTTACTCAAAAGTGAAATATTCCTTTTATGTTTCCAAACCTGGTCATATTTTTCAAGCATTAATTACTTTTAGGATTGGATAATTGGTAGTTTTTCAACTAATAAAGGGCTTCTTGTCTAAGATTCCATATGCCAAGATTGCTTTGTGGCAATATGATTGGCTATAATCACTGAGACTGTCAATTTCTTTTCCATGTATTAAACAAGAATAAAATTCTCTATTCTCCAATGTTGTCTTAAATTGAAATATTTTATTACAAGCTGATCGATCACTGTTCCATAACACAAGATTTGAGATAGTAATATAGTCACAGGATTTTATTGCTCAACAACACCAGTTTATCTTTCCAAATTTTCTTGAATAAAACTTTATACTGTATACAGATTTACAGTTTTATACCACATTTACAAAGAAGAACCAGAACAGTCCAACTATTCAAGTGTGATTATCTTTTTCGATTATAGATGTAAGATTTTAATCCCATCAAACTGAGTGCAGCAAGTAACCAGTAGAAGTAGTCAAGATGTGCCTGATTGATATTATTAGCAAACCAGCTACTTTGCCCATCTTTACCAGTAATAGCCTCTATCACAGACACCATAAAACTGCTCAGAAAGCTACCCACACCAAAGATGCTCAAGTAGAGAGCTAGACCCATGCTTCTTAGTTCATTTGGAACTTGATCATAAAAAAATTCCTGGAGACCGACCATGGTAAATACCTGAGCAACTCCAAACAAAAAGTATTGGGGAATCAACCACCAAATGCTCATTGGAACCGTTGCGTTTGGCTTATCAACCAGGCCATACTCCTGGGCCAATTTCAATCTTCTCATCTCAACAAAAGCTGCAATTACTATAGTGATTACAGATATTGAGATCCCGGTTCCAATTCGTTGCAGCATTGTGATGCCAGATGGTTTCTTAGTGATAGTTCTTGCAATTGGTACAAATACACGGTCATAGATGGCACTGAAGAGAACAATACCCAAAGTCTGAAGCATTTGAAGAGATGCAGGAGGTATGTCAAAGCCTGGAAAGATGGTTCTTTCCAGAGTAACCCCTTGCTTGGTGAAAAAGGTTGACACTTGAGCACAAAGAATAGCAAAGATCAAACAGGTAGCCCAAATGGGAACAAGCCTAAGCACAGCCTTTGCTTCTTCCACTTCACTGAGGCTACAAGTCTCCTCTTCTTTGGAACCCTTTGGTGTAAAGAGTGCCTTGTTGAGGAACCTGCAGCAATTGAAAATACAAACTCCTTAGACGAAATGACTTCCATTTGCTTGGGAATTAGTACACAAACAAGGGTTATTTATAGGTGTTGCTATGATAATGCCAGTGCTATTGCACTGCAATGCAATCGACTGTAGAGAATTAGATCCAATAAAAAAATTTGGATGTTTTGCAGTCAATTGCACTGTAGTCACTCTTGGCAGTTGTTGGATGAGGCTACAACTATGTTGCAATCAACTGCAATGCCTCATCTAACGGCTAGCAACAACAACTGCATTACAGTCGACTATAGAGAATCCAAATCTAATACAACAATTGGATGCTTTGTAGTCAATTGCACAACAGCCCCTCTTGGTAGTCGTTGGATGGGGCTACGATTGCATTGCAGTCAATTGCAATGCCTCATCTAATGGCTAGCAACAGCAACTGCACTATAGTCAACTGCAAAGAATCTAGATCCAATACAACAATTTGGATGCTTTGCAATCAACTGCACTGTAGTCACTCCTAGTAGTCATTGGATGGGGCTACAACTACATTGCAGTCAACTATAGTGCCTCATCTAACAGCTAGCAACAGTGACTGCATTGCAGTCGACTACAGAGAATCTAGATTCGTACAACAATCAATTAAGAAGCCAAAAGTTTCTAATTAAATGTCTCACTATGTTTACTATTTACTTCAAATAGTTCTAAAGTTTTACCATCATCTTCTTAACAAAAGAGAAAAAGAAGAAAAGGTCTTATTTTTCGTGTTTCAAGAAATTTAAAATTGCTTTTAGTGCTAATGATAGTGAAAAACCTAGCACTAGTCATATAGGTAGAACTAGGGATGGAAATAAGCCAAGCTAACTCGTGAGCTAAATTAGCTCGAGTCATGAGCTAATGAGTCAAGCTTGTTGGCTCGTTTATTAAATGAGTTAAGATTGAACTTTTATAGGTTTAGCTCATTAGCTCGCAAGCTAGCTCGCCTCTATATATATATGTATGAATGAGAAGCTTAATATATAAACTAATATTATATTTTTACACTAGTAAAGTTTTGCCTGCTATAAAATTAAGAACTAAGAAGTATGCTCTCATAAATTTATCTAATTAAAGTCTAATAGGTAATTGGCAATGATAAAGATTAAAAACAAATGGTCAAATTGTCAATGACTCAAGTTTCAACATAACTTTTTGTTTTTTTTTTTTTTTTTCAAAATAGAAGTACTACATACATCAAAAGAGAAAAGAAAAATTAAAAAAGAAAACTTTGATGACTCTAAAGGTTACAAACAACTAGCCGGTAGATTTTCCATTTTACGTTTCATCTAAGATAATTGTTATATTATATATTTGTGTCATCTATAGTAGAATTTAATCATATTTTACAATTTTATTGATTTTGATATAGTTTCAAGTTGTATGAGACTTTTCCTATCTTATATTGTTATGATCTTGCATTTTGTTTAATCAAGCTCAACCCGTGAGCTAGCTCGAGCTCAGAAGCTTTTAAATGAGCTGAGCTTAAGCTCATTGAATTTTACGTGAGCTGAGCTTGAGCTCAGCCTAGCTTGGCTCCTTTCCATCCCTAGGTAGAACTTAAGCTGCAGTTTATTATACATTGCAACCACATTTTCACATTAAGGTTGGTGTAGAAGTTGAAAAATTTGGAAAGCAAATCATTCCATATACTTGCTTGGTATAAGACTTTGATGCATTATTTTTTTCTCCTTGTTCTACCCTTACTATCAAGTAGTGCCATTCAAAAACTACCTACTTTTACTCCCTTCTCAAATTTCCACCTTCTCACTTTTTACACCTTACTGAGATTCAAAATTAATTTAAATTCTCAAAACATGTAGAGTTTAGCTTCTTTCTTACTTGAATTCTTCTGAACTTTGACTTGTTAGGATTCCACAACTTTCCTCTTTTTCAGCTATATCTGAGAGGGAAGTTCTCCGATTTTGTATAGCTGAAACAAATACACGGCCAATTCTCACAAAAGGGCTCTTCTCATCTGCCTCAATGTTAAACCTGTATGTCTTTGTTCCTAGTAAGAAAACAATCAATGCAATGATCATTGCAAGACAGGGAATTCCAAATCCAAGAACCCAACTAACATTGTCTTGTATATAATTCAGGATCCAAACAGTTGCCAACATTCCTGCACACATTGTAAAATACCACTAATTGAAAAATGAGCTTCTAGCTTTGCATTCCTTTGGATGACGCTCATCAAATTGATCTGCTCCAAATGCCTGAACACAATGTTTATGTCCTCCTTGCCCAATGGCCACCAGGTAAAGTGAGAAGAAGAGAAGAATTACTTGAAATTGAGAAGAACATGATGTAAATTCATCAGTAACTTGGCACTCATAATTGCTAAGAGAAGGAAGCATAGCTGAAATCGTTAACAAACCAAGTCCCTGTGATTAATTCATAAAGACAAGGTCTAGTATCAAAACCATGTATGAGTTCAAATCACATCCACAGTTGCCAGTTCCAAAATGTATACTGCTGTTCCTTAACTTTTCTGTTTTCATAAATGTTGTTTTACTTTCAAAATGTATGCAATATTTGTCTCACTCCAATTCTGTTAACTTGTAGACACGACACGGCCATTAAAAAAATAAAAATTAGAAATTTGGTTTTTTCTAATTACTCTACCCACAAATTAGCACCCAGTTTTGTTTCCCATTTTTCTGTCTTGATTTGAAAGAGTTGCAGAGTGTGTGCCATAATGAGAACTGTGCAAGAGGGAAGAGCGCATAGCGAAGACTGCACAGAAGGAGGTAACAAAAAGGGAAATGTCTGGCTGTAGCTGAATAGGACAAGGACAACATACTTTCGGATAATGGACAAGGACAAGGACAATGAAAAGGAGGGAATAGCAGTAAGCAGTAGCAGCTAAACATTGGATTAACTTGCATTGCATTTCATTGATGGATGGATCATGGATGGGTGATGACAGACAAGGTAAAGCAATGACACAAATGAGAATTTAATGATTCATGAAGTGTAAAGTACCATTACCCAAGTGAAGTTCTCTAGTGTTAAGAATCAAAGCGAGTAGCTTTTCAACCATTAAAAACACGAGAATCCTTGACTTAAAACTTGAATTCCTCCAAAGAGGTGCTGCTCTGTATGTTTGAAATTAATATAGACAGTGAAAGGATGAAGAATGGAGAAAATTAAGTACGAGAAGTAAAGGATTGGGGTGAGTGGCATGGAAATCCAAGATTTGATAAAGATGTGAAGGAGGTGATGAGGGAGAGGAGAGAAGTAGAGCTTCTCATGGTTCATTTTCACCATTATTATCTTCTTTACACTTTTTATCAACTTGGACAAAACAAGACAACATCTTATGGTTTAATTGGAGAAATGAAGGCATAGAGTTGAGTAATTACATGGATTTTTGAAAAGCTACCCACTTTAACTTTTAACACTGGAGGGCTCCAATTGTCGAAGTTTAGCAATGTGTTATGCCACACCCAAACATTCTTGTAAAAGTCCAATAGTTGAGCTAATTCCAATTATGTTCTAAAACTTACGTAAATTTCTAAAATACACTAAAAGCAACTAATTTCTAAATAATATGTGTGACACATTACATAAAATAACTAAAACAACTCTTATGCTATATGATTATTCAATTTATATATCATAATTAGTTTAACAGTGAATGAAAACTACCTATCATTAAAATGTATCTTAATCAACCAACATGGTCAGCAAGCAAACAAAACTAAGTAATTGAAGAGTCTCTGTAATGTCAAGTGTTGAGCCCATAAAAAAACACATGTTAGTATGAGAGTAATCTAATTGCTTTCCTTTCTAACAACATTAGTCTCATCTAATGTATCTTAATCATTTTGCATTGCAAGTAAAGCACATACTTAAAAAAAAAAAAAAAAAACTACTTTGGCACAATTTGAAATATGGAACTTAGGAATAATGATTAAAAGCTTATTAAGAATTAAGAGTACACGCAAAAAAATGATAGAGGTACTAACCAAAATGTAGATGAGAGAAGCTACAATAATAGTGCTATAGCATCCAAGATAAGAGTCAGCAACAAAACCACCAAGTAGAGGAAGCAACGACGCCGTTCCGTCCCAGATGTTCACATTCGCCGCCGCCGTAGCCGTAGACTGCTGAAGTGGCCCCCTGAGATAAGTTATCAGGTTGGATTCGATTCCACCATAAGCAAATCTTTCTGCTACTTCCACACCTTCAAAATCTCAAAAATGTTTGGTTTTCTTTCAAGAGTAAAGAAAATTTGAAGAGAAAAAGACGGGTTACGACTTTACCGATTATTAGCCAAGCGGATCTCCAGTAGCCGGACTTGGATCGGATGACTGGCCGGCCTTTGTAGTCAACGGCGCCATCAACGGTATCCAGTACTAACGGCGTTTCTATTTCGCGGTCTACAGAAACGTCGTCAGATCGGACCGAGGTCGCCATTTGGCAGAAGTCCAGAAAGCTCCCCAAAGGTTGTCAACAGGCCAAGGAAAAGAAATAAATTTGCCAATGTGTGACTATTGAATGTTCAAAGAACAGTTTTATTTTTTTTTTCCTGTACAACAAAATGACAATTTACAACACATGCACCGAGTTGAAATTCTGTACGGAAATTTTGCTTTTTTTTTTTGGCTGCACATGTAAACGGAGGTTTCAAATTTATTATTAAATTTTTTTAATTTATAATTAATTAACTAATTAAAAAACTCAAGTTAAGATAATTTTCTTTAAAAAATTATATATATATAAAGTTAAATTTGAGTTAACTTACTTAAATAATTTTATCTTTTTATTATTAAAATCAACAAGTTGAAATGTGTTATTTTTAAGTAAAATATCTTTTCATTTTAAATTATTTCATTTTTGTTTGTGTCACTTTAGTCATTGAATAATCATATTGTAGGTCAAATTAATATTCTATAGCATAAAAAAAAATATCTTAAACAACTAATTTAGTTAATAAATTGATTATTTAATAACTAAACTAATACAAAAAAAAATCAATTAATTTTTTGGTGCTTAACCACCAATATACATAGAAAACAAACTTATTATTAGTTACTTCAACTTATAATTAATATTTTCTGAGTTAATTAAAAAATATTAATAGAGTAGAGCTAAAAATCAATCTATTAAAAACTAAAGTGAACGTTGAAAAATAAATTTGAGACAAAAAAGATGCAAATAGCTCCCAAAGTTCTAATTCATACCTAATTTCCTTATATTAAAATTACTACTACTTTGAATTTTTAATAAAATGTATAACCAGGCCAAAATGATGGAGATACCTCCCAAAGTGCTTCCTGGTGTAGCATTTTTGTATGCATACTTGCATGCTAACTTTACACTTTCGGAAGCATATCTGAAAAATTAGCAGCCGACTGAGATAAAGGAAATCATGCTCATAGAAGCTAATATTTGAAAAAAAAAAAAGAAAAAAAGAAATGAATATACCAATCCGGACATGCTGTGTAGTTGTGGGCACAATGTTCCCAGTGATTTAAATCATTGGACCAATTATTCCGCAGAAAACAAATAAAAAGATATTAACATATTTGTGAGTTTCTATGGATTCAATATGAATATTTTTATATGCCTTGTACCTTTGCTAAGTATCTGCATCATTTGCTAACAAGAGAGGTATAGGACTATTTCACTATGAGCCATTTTAGACTGGCTTTTAAGTTGTCTTTGAAAGGAGAATACTCCTTGTAAGGATCAACCCTTGTTGTTTCTATGCTTGTACTAATAATCTGGCCATAAAACCAGATTGTTTTCTATACAATCAAAATTCTGTGTATTAGAATCTTGAGTCTAACATTTGGAGAAAGAAATGGAAGAGATGAACAAATCAAATGAAGGGATGCAACAAAGAATTGACAATCTGGACGGTATCATGGAAGAGGTGAAGACGCTATTGAGAGTGTGAGGTGGCAGAATTGGTTGAATCAAATTCTAATGGGGAGTCTTCAGAACATACGGCTGTTTCTGAATGTAATTCTTGAGCCTTCCCTTCTTTTTAAATGGTTTCTCAGGGCAACAAACCATGAAAATGAAAGAAGACGTTAATGGCTGTTCAGTGTTGATTATGGTTGATAGTGGAGCTAGTCATAACTTTATTTAAGGAAAGTGAGGTGGATTTTATGGGATTTGTTTTGTTGAAGAAATGGAAGAGATAGCAAAGGGGATTATTGCAGAAATTCAGTTGACTGTTGTTGAAGAAAAGCAAATGGCAGAATTGATAGATACATTTGTGGATGTGTTTCTAGTGCCACAAGGTTTTCCCCCTAACCGAGTAGGTGACCATGCTATTCCACTAATTCCAGGAACCAGTCCCATAAATGTGAGACCCTGTCGGTGTGGTCGTTGTCAAAAAAATGAAATTGAATGTTTGGTTGATGAGATGTTGAATGGAGGGATCATAAGGCCCATAACCAATCCTTATTCTAGTCCAGTTTTGTTGATAAAAAAGAAGGATGGGTGTCGGAGATTTTCTATGGATTATCGTGCTATTAACAAAGCTATTATACTTGATAAATTTCCTATACTGTTGATAGAAGAGTTGCATGGAGCTAGGTATTTTTCAAAAATTGGCTTAAGATCCCAGTTTCATCAAATAAGAAAGAGGGTGGAAGATATCTCTAAGACGACTTTCCAAACACACCATGAGTACCATGAGTTTTTAGTCATACTGTTTAGTTTGTTAAGAAATCCATGTGAATCTCATCTATTAGTTGCAATACTTTAGCATCTGTTACACCCACCATATCTTCTTGTATGTATATCCAGATCAACATAATTTCAAATTCCAATATCTTGTACATGTGTAATATATATATATATATATATCAATAATACTAGCCAGCTCAATTAACTGGCCATTATTCCAAAACATCTATCGCTCTTATATGGTATCAGAGCTGCACAACTCACGTCAGCTCAAAATAGTCTCTCACCATGGCTATCACCCCAAGTTTCGCTGCAACCACCTAAAGTCCTAGCTCCTTTCCAACACTGTCCATCAAATTGGACAGAGACAATTACTTACTTTGGAGAACAACTATACTTTCAGCATTAGAAGCATTTGATATGGATCGGTATGTCAATGCTGACATTACAGCACCACCACAATACATCCAAGTAGCATCTACAAACAACGAATCTCCGGAACTTACACAGACAATTGTGAATCCAAAATACACAACATGGAAGAAGACAGATCGATTGGTCCTTTTATGGATCAAGTCACTCACCACAAATAAAATTCTTGGAAACATCACGAGAGCCACTTTTGCCCAGGAAGCATGGGAAACACTTGAGAAAATCTTTTACTCTCAATCCAGAGCAAAAATAATGCAAATTCGATGGACTTTGCAAACCTCAACCAAAGGTGCCTTATCAATACTGGAGTATGTTGAGAAGAAAAGACAACTAGCGGACACTCTTGCTGCTATCCAAAACCCTATACCAGAGGATGACTTGGTAAACTGCATTCTTTATGGTCTAGATGCTGACTATAGGGCTTTTCACATTGCCATCACTACTCGGCGAGATCCCATCACTGTAGATGAATTACTTGGTATGCTATTGCAGGAAGAAGAGAAAATTGAGCAGTCAAAATCATTGCCAATTTCAGCAAATGTTGCACACAGAAATTCCCAGATGACAAAACCACAACAACCACAATTCTCAGATTTTCGTAGTGGGTTTAAACAAGGACGGCGAAGCTACAATTCTAGTGGAAATTCTCACTATAACAGCCACTCAGGTAACACCAGTCAAGCTGCAATTAATGGGTCACGCTCTCACTCAAACCGTCCAAAAGATATATGTCAAATTTGTAACAAAAATGGGCATACTGCACTATAATGCTATAACAGATTCAACCATGCTTATAACCCTAAGAAAGCCTCAAAAGTTTCACCCATGATTGCATCACCCAATACTGTAGCATATCCCAGTTGGTATATAGACTTGGGAGCCTCTCATCATCTCACCTTTGATATCAACAATCTTTCAATTCACTCAAAATACACTGGAGATGATCAGGTTACTGTTGCAATGGTATGAACTTACCCATTACTCATACTAGTACTAGTTCAATTGGCAACTCTCTTTCTCTTAAAAATGTTTTAAATATACCCCACATAACCAAGAATCTTTTGAGTGTTTCCAGACTCATCAAAGACAACAATGTCTTCTCAGAATTCCACCCTAACCATTGTCTAGTTAAGAATCTGCAAGGAAAAATTCTACTCCAGGGCACATTTGATGATGGACTATACAAACTATGTGATTGTGGTCCTCCTCACCCCTCTCCACCACCTGTTCTTGCCTTCCTTGGTGAATGCACATTAATTCAAGGCTGGCACAATCATCTAGGTCATCCCAATGATAGAATTGTCTATTCAATGGTGTCTATGTTCAGTCTCCCTGTGTCAAATAAGGACTTGTCCATTTGTGGTCCATGTCAAATGCGCAAAAGTCATAGATTTCATCTACCTTCCAGTCATGTGTCATCAGAGTCTCCATTTGATCTTGTGTATTCAGATGTTTGGGGCCTCGCTCCTATTTCTTCAGTTAATGGAAGTTTATATTTTGTTCAATTTCTAGATGATCATTCCAAATTCATCTAGATATTTTTCATGAAACACAAATTTGAAGTTCTAGACATTTTTAAAAAATTTCATGCCATGGTCACAACACAATTTAACAAAAAAATTCATACCATACAATCTGTCTGGGATGGTGAATATCGTAACCTCTCATCTTTCTTAGATTCTCAAGGCATTATTCATTGTTTATCTTGTCCCCATACTCATGAACAAAATGGTGCTCCCGAATGTTGTCATCATGTTATTGTTGAGAAAGGGTTAGCCCTTCTTGCTCATGCATCACTTCCCTTATCCTTTTGGGAGCACGCCTTCTACACCTCAGTATATCTAATGAATCGTACAACAACACCTATTCTCAAATACAATTCCCCATTTCAAGTGCTATACCATCGCACCCCTGACTACAAAAATTCTCAAAACATTTGGGTGTTTATGTTATCCTTTTCTTCATCCTTATAATACCAATAAACTTGACTTCCACTCACACAAATGCATTTTTATTGGTTATAGTTCCAAGCATAAGGGATATCAATGTTTTCATCTTTCCACTCAAAAAATCTTTATAGCCCGACACGTTGTATTTAATGAAACCATCTTTCCTTATCTCAATATGGTCACTAAGTCACACTCGTGTGAAGCACCTCACACATCATCACTCATTCCACTCCTACTACCCAAAACAATATTAAATTCATCCACTAATCACTTATCCACATCACACCTGCATGTGCCCTTACCTTCAAACACCTCACCTAGTTTATGTCAATCTCCCACTACTTCAAATACCTCCAATTCCCTTACGTCATCTCCCACCTTCACATCTAACCACCCCACACCTAGTCACTCACCCTCATCCTCTACGCACTCTTATCGGCAACCCCCTTTAACCTCAAATCCTCTATCCTTATCCTCACCTCACTCTGCTCCCTCTCTCACCCAAGAGGACCACATATCACGGGATTCAAGCCCTGTAGCCAAACCGTCTCCTATAACCAACCCTGTAGACTTATCTCTAACTCACACAAGTGTTGCCCCACCACAACCTCATCTTACTAACATATACATTACCCCACCTCTTACCCATCTTCGACCTTCATCCTCTTCTTCACATCCCATGACAACTCGAGCCCGCACCAATTCATTTAAACCCAAAACATACCTCACGTCTAAACACCAACTTTCTCTTGATAATAACCACATAGCAAAACCCACTACATGCATTCAGGCCATAAAACACCCTGAGTGGTGAGCTGCCATGCAAACTGAGTACCAAGCACTCCTTACAAATCACACGTGGGATCTCGTACCTGGTCTTCTAAGAGCCAACATTATTGGATGTAAATGGGTGTTTCGTGTAAAGAAAAAGGCAGATGGATCCATTGAGCGTTATAAAGCTCACCTTGTTGCTAAAAGCTTCAACCAAGAAGAAGGGATTAGTTTCTTTGACACTTTTAGCCTTGTTGTGAAGCCTACCACTATTCATCTAGTTCTCTCACTAGTTGTCTCGAAAGAGTGGCCGCTTCGTCAATTAGATATCAATAACGCATTTCTTAATGGGGATCTTGATGAGATGATTTTCATGAAACAACCCCCTGGCTTTGTGGATTCCACCAAACCTTCTCATGTTTGTCAACTTCATAAGGCCCTTTATGGTCTCAAGCAAGCACCTCGAGCATGGTTCACCAAACTTAAATATTTCCTTTTGGAATATGGCTTCTCCAATAGCTATGCAGACACATCTCTCTTCATTTACCATCATGAACACAACTGCATACTTGTTAGTTTACGTTGATGACCTTATTATTACAAGCAATAACACATATCTCATCTCGTCTTTCATCACCACACTTAATGCTACTTTTGCTCTTAAGGATCTCAGTAATCTTCATTTCTTTCTGGGCATTGAGGTTCATTCCACTCCGATTGGCATTCTTCCCTCTCAATCCAAGTACATTTGGGATTTGCTAGCAAAAACAAATATGTCCAATGCCAAGCCTGTTTCGACTCCTGCAGAACCTGGTTCCCAACTCTCTAAATATGGAGAACCCATGGATAATCCACACCTTTACCACAGTGTTGTTGGTGCACTTCAGTATGTCACTATTAGTCACCCTGAACTTTCATATGCAGTTAATCGAGTCTGCAAATTTATGCACTAACCAACTGTTCACCATTGGAAGGCAGTTAAGCACATTCTCTGGTATCTCAAAGCCATTGTGGCTCATGGCCTTCATCTCTATGCTACATCTAACTGTCGTCTTGTGTCTTTCTCTGATGCCAACTGGGCAGGAGACCTGGATGACCGGTAATCAACCCATGGTTACTGCCTCTTCTTTGGTGGCAACCTCATTAACTGGTCGTCCTGCAAACAACGTGTAGTCACTCGCTCTAGTACTGAAGCAGAGTATCATGCTATTGCCTTTACCGCAGCTGAGATCATTTGGCTACAATAGCTTTTAAAGGAGCTTCGCATTGCCCTTTCCTCTGCACCAATTCTCCTTTGTGATAATCTTAGTGCCAAGTATATGACAGCCAACCCAGTGTTCCATCAACGCTCCAAACATATCCAGATAGACTACCATTTTGTACGTGAAAAAGTTAAACAAGGAGACCTCATTGTCCTATATGTTGCCTCAGAAAACTAACTTGCCAACACTTTAACAAAGGCTCTACCTTCTACTTGCTTCAACCTTCTCCGCTCCAAACTCACCGTTCAGACAACACGTTGAGTTTGCCTAGGGGTATTAAGGAATCCATGTGAATATCATTTATTAGTTGCGATACTTTAGCATCTGTTACACCCTCACCTTATCTTCTTCCATGAATATCCAAATCAACATAATTTCAAATTTCAATATCCTATACATGTGTAATATATATATATATATATATATATATATATATATATATCAATAATACTAGCCAGCTCAATTAACTGGCCATTATTCTAAAACACCTATTGCTCTTATATGGTTTAACTAATGCTTCGGCGACCTTTCAAGCAACAACGAGTGTAGCTTTCAAACCATATGTAGGTTTTTTTTTTTTTTTTTTTGCTCTTATATTACATTCTCTTTTATAGTAGAAATTGGCCGAATCACTTATTGCATGTGAGAATGGTGTTAGACATCTTAAGGCAGCAACTGTTATTCGCCAATAAGAAAAATGCAATTTTGGTAGAATGTCATCATCATATCTATGGCATATAATTTCTTTTGAAGTGGTAGCTATAGATCAAAACAAGATCAAGAGTGTTATTTAGTGGCCAACTCCTAAATTAGTGGAAGAAGTCGGGCTTTTTGGGTTTAACAGGTTTTGTCAACAGTTTGTGCAAGATTATGGCAAGATATCAAGGCCTCTCAGAAATCTTTTGAAGAAGGGTGGTTTTATATGGACAGATGAGGCTATAAATGCATTTGAAACCTTGAAGCAGAAAATGGTTACTGCATCGGTATTACAACTACCAAATCTTTCTAAGCTTTTTGTTGTAGAGTGTGATGCTTCAAAATGTGGGATTGAAGCTGTTCTTATGCAAGAGTCCTGGCAAATCGCATATTCTAGCAAGGTTTTATCTACACAAACATTGGCGTCTTTATCTATTAGGCTAGTGGTTTGTGGTGTTTACTGATCAAAAGAGCTTAAGATACTTGTTAGAAAAAAGAGTTACTACTTAGAATTAACATGATTGGATTGTCAAATTGTTGGGTTATCAGTTTTACATCATTTATAGCTTGGGAAGGCGAATAGAGCTACCAAAGTGGTGTTTAGATGTTGTTAGGAACCAAGAGTTTAGCTAACTAATGTATTAAAATAGAAGAATTCACCAACTACTATGGTTGCTGGTATATTAATTCTTTATAGAAGATAAGCCTCCAAAGGGAAAATATCTCAATCGCTACACTCAAAAATAGACAAAATTGATAAATTGTCATCCTAGGTAACCACTACCTATATAATGTCACCCTTTAATCATTAACACGTCACCCTTCCTCCACATACTCCTTTCGCACCCCCTTCTCACATATACTTGTAGGGGCTTTGAGCCTATCATTTTAGCCTCTTCACCCTTCGCCCTATCAATATCTCTGAGGGCTATTACAGCCTTGTCCTGAAGGCTGATTTCAAGAAATTTGGCCTTGAATGATGTTTTCATCTTCCCAAGTTGCTTCTGATAGGGGTAAATTCTTCCACTTCACTAGAACCTGATGGACTTCTACACTGTTTTGAGTAATGAACCTATGCTTCAAGATTTTCTCATGTTCAATTCTTGGAATTTTTGTCTCTAACTTTGTTGGAATTTTTGGCTTAGTTGTGATGTGCCCCATTGCTGATTTGAGTTAGGATACATGAAAAACAGGGTGACCTATTGACTTTTCAACTAGTTTTAACTTACAGGCAACATTGTCCACCTTGCACAGAATTTGGAATGGGCTAAAATACCTTGGGAACAATTTAGGGTTGACCTTTTTGGCTACAAAGTTGTCTTTGAGGTCTCAATTTTTATAAACCTAATCACTAACATGAAATTGGGTGTCTCTTGGCTTTTTATTGTAATAGGTACTCGTCCACTGCTGGGCCTTCTAAAAGTTGTATAGCAATTGCTTCAACATTTCATCCTTATTCTAGAGGTCATTTGCTATTGCCTTTACCAAGCATTCCCCAAGGAGAAACCTCAAGATAGTAGGTGGTTTTCTTCCATAAACAAGTTCAAATAGAGTACTACCTACCGCATTGTGGTAGGCATTGTTATACAGTATTCAGCCTAGTGTAGCTAATCTACCCATCCTTTAGGTTATTCAAATGTAAAGCATCTCAAGTAAGTCTCTAGCCCTCTATTTAGGACCTCCGTTTGACCATTAGTCTCAGGATGATATGCTGTGTTCATTTTCAATGTTGTTACTTGAATTTTGAAATTTTTTGACTAAAGCTTCCTGACGAAGGTTAGGTCTCTATCACTTAAAATTGAGCTAGGGACTCCATAGAGTCCGATTATTTCCTTAGCAAAAAGAGTAGCTACTATTTAAGTAGTAAAAGGGTACTTGAGGGCTATAAAGTGCCCATATTTGATCAGTTTGTCCACCACTACCATTATAGTTTCAAATTCCTTACACTTGGGAAGTCTAATGATGAAGTCCAAGCTGATATCCTCCCATATAGCTTTTGGAATGGGTAGTGGCTATAGCAGCCTCGCAGGTGTCCTTGCTTGATACTTGTTTTGATAACATATTGGACATTCCTTGACAAATTGTAGAACTGATTTCATCATCCCTGGCCAATACAAGCTAGTAGCCAATCTTTTGTAAGTCCTCAAAACTCTCAAATGTCCCCCTGTCGAAGTAGCATGAAATTCCTTGAGAAGAATGGGTATCCATTTTAAATCCCTGAGGACAACTAACCTCCTTTTGTAGAAAAGCTTGTCATGCTGAAAGGAAAACCCAGGTCTGGAATCGAGATTATTCCTCAGTGCTGCTACCACCTTAGAATGGAATATGCCAAAACATCTTTATGTATCTCATCTTCTTCCACCTAATAGGGCCTAGACAAAGTCAACAACTCGCCTTCATCCCCTAACCTTGATAGTGAATTCGTGGCTAAATTAGTATTTCCAGCCTTGTAAATGATATCAAATAAGTACAAATATTCCAGCAAAAATGATATCAAATGAGTATTTTTGCTAGAACAAAGGATATCAAATGATATCCTTTGTTCCAACAAAAATTTGAGATTCTTTTAGTCTGTTTTGACTACAAATTTCTTTCCTAACAAGTATGGACGCTAGTGTTTTATTGCTAGTACCAATGCCATGAACTCCTTCTCATAAATTGATTTGTTTAGCACCTGATCCAATGGTCCTTTACTGAACAATGCCACAGGTCTACCTTCTTGCATCAATACAACCCTCCCATCTTCCTGAGGCATCACATTCAATTACAAATCTAGCATGAACAATACAAGGGCAATTGTTATCTTTTCCTTCAGCAATTGAAAGGTCTCTTCTACTTTTTCTCCCCACTCAAAAACTCTTTTCTTTAGTAGAGTGGTAAGTGGTTTGGCTATCTTATGATAATCTCATATGAACCTCATGTAGTAACTTGTTAGGCTTAAGAATCCCCTCACTAACTTGTGTGTAGGCCAATTTAAAACTCTTTGAAGCTTCTCTTGATCTACTTGTATTCCTTTAGTCGAAATAACATGTCTCAAATATTGAATAATGGACTGCCTAAATTGGCACTTCTTCTTGTTTGCAAAGAAGTACTTTTGCTTGAGTATGGCTAGTGCAGTTCGCAAGTGGCACAGATATTTTTGTCAATTTTTGCTTTAAATGAGAATGCCATCGAAGAAAACCAAGATGAATTGGTGCATGACTAAGAACTCATAGTGCCCATGGTGAGTCCTAAAGCGGTTTTCTATATCTCATCCTCATTTACTCGAATATGGTGATGGCAGAGAAACTCTTTGATTATAGGGATGTAGTATTTATTTGGAATTGTTGCCTTGTTCAAAGCCTAGTAATCTACACAGAATCGCCAACTACCATCATATTTTCTTACCAAGAGTACAAGGCTACTATAGAGGGTATTGCTCAGTTTAATTATACTTGCCAAAGTCATCCAATCGACTAACTTTTTTATCTCATGTTTTTGGTAGTAGGCATACCTGTAAGGCCTCACATTTATCGGGCTTGTTCCAAATTGTAGGGGAATGGAGTGTTCAATGAGTCTTGTTAGTGAAAGCCCTTGTGGTTTTGTGAAGAAGTCTTCATAATCTACTAGAAGTTTCCCCAAGTCCTCTTCCTACACCCCAAATAATTCATACCCCTCTATCTCAATTAGACAGAGACTGAATTCTTCCTTCACCTCCTTGTTCTCCAGTATGATTATAATGCCCTGAAACTCCACCTCCACCTCCACCTCCACCTCTTTCAAAAGAAACTTACTGGAAATGGGAGCAACGCAAAGGGTAAGATCTCCTTGAATCTACACTTGAGTTCACCAGTGATCAAATTTCATTTTTAAAGCCTTGAAATTCCCTTAATATAACCCAAAGTCTCTAGCCAAGCCATTCCTAGGATCACATCAACACCCCCTAACGAAAAATGAAAAAATTAACTTCTATAGACATTCCTGCTATCACTAGGATTCATAAACTCTGAGTACCCCTTTTTGATGACCATCGCCTAGCCTAACACGGAATTTGGCATTTGTTTAACCTTTAACCCAAGTCTATCTACCAATTCTGCTGAAATGAAATTGTGGCTTGGTCCACTGTCTATCATCACCATCACCTCATTTTCCTCCACTATCCCCATCAGCTTGATATTTTTGGGTCCTGAAACCCCGCCTAAGGAGTACATAGAAAGCTGTAGTGTGTTATCTCCCATAGGAACCCCTTTTATTCTTTATTAACATATCTTGTCAACTCCACCATGCCGAGCTTGTTGTCTTGGCTTTCCTCTTCCCCCTCAACTAAGATTACTACCCATAAGCTCTATTTTGGACAATGATGGGCGAGTGTGAATGGTTGCGCACACTGAAAGCACATGTTTCTATGTCTAAGCCTGATGTATTCATGGTATGGAAGCTGTTGAACGCCCCTAAACTTGCCCCTTGATGCTCGTGGTCTGCTAGGAATATAAGCAATACTTTGTACAAGTGATAACAAGTTTAATGCTCCCCTTTATTAGTTTCTGAGTCACTCTATGGACATTTGGATTTGGGTTTGGTTAATGGGTTAACTAGTGCCCCTTGAGCTCAGAGGCCTAAACTTTTTTTTGTTCCACAATCGTGGCCAAATACCATACCGAGAACCCCGAGCTTGGTGGTTTGCACATCATGTCATTGTTATTTCTCCATACATGTCCCTTTCCACTAAAAGAGCCAAATTCATGGCCCTATTCAAATATGCCGACTCGTGAGTTCGTACCCGTCTTCTAATGGCATCATTGAGACCACTCATGAAATAACCCAAGATTTGCTCTTTTAGCAAGTGAGTCACTATTGCTAGGAGTATCTCGAACTCCTGTATATATCTTTCCACCCCACTGTCTTGCCAAAGTCCCAATAATTTCTCATAGGGGCTACCACCTATGGTGTCCCTGTATCTCTTCATCAACTCTAGTGTGTCAAAGTCTCCCAAGTCAACATTATCATTCTTTTCTTCGAGCACCAAAACTAGTGGATTGTACTGCCTTCTATACTAACAAAGGCTAAGGGCACCAATGTTCGTTTTGAGTATTCTACAGCTCAGAATTTTTCAAATCATGGTATCCAACTAGAGGATGTGTGCTGTCAAAGATAAGAAGCTTTAGTTGTTTGAGGGTTGCTTTTATCTCACTTGTGTCTCCGTCTCCCTTTTCCCCTTCAACATCAACACTCTTTGTCTTTATTGTCTCCTCCATTGTCCCCTTGGTCTATTTGAGAAGAGCTAGACCCACCCCTAAGATTGGTTGCTACCACCTTTTTCTTAGTGTCTTTTTGCCTTGGGCTCCTTCCTTGCTCTGGCATCCATTTTTGGAACATCATTCTCATCTCATCCACTCCTTTCTTCAGTTCTTCCGGGCTCACTAGCCTCTTCTTGATGTCCTCCATCCCCAATCCCATACCTCTGAATTTTTCATCCTGTTCTTTCCTTAATAGCTCCATCTAATGCTCCAAAGACTCTACTCTTGATTCCATAAAGCTCATGTGACAATCTAGCAAGATGGACCAATTTGTTAGGAAAAAGAGTTTAGCTAATTGATGTATTAAAATAGAAGAATTCGCCAACTACTATGGTTGCTAGTATGCTGGTTCTTTATATAAGTCAAGATGTCTATCCCACATAGGTCGTAGCCCTCCAAAGGGAAAATATCTCAATCCCTACAATCAAAAACAAACAAAATTGACAGATTGTCATCCTAGGTAACCATTACCTATATAATGCCACCCTCCAATTATTACCACATCATCCTTCCTCCACATGCTCCTTTCTCACCCTCTTCTCGCATATACTTGTAGGGCTTTTGGACCTATCATTTTGGCCTGCTCACCCTCTACCCTATCATTAGGCGTGGGAGTTAGTTACCTATTGTGTATCTTGGTGTTGGTTGTCTTTGAAAGGAGAATACTGCTTGTAAGGGGAAACCCGTTATTTTCATGCTTATACTAATAATCTGGCCATAAAACCATATTGTTTTTTGTAATACAATCATTGTTCTACGTATTAGAATCTTGAGTCTAACAAATTTTGAGGTATAGATGTTAAAAGTATCATTTTTGGCTTCTAAGTTCTTTTTTTTTCCTCGAAACTTGACTTGCTTATGCTTTTGTATTTTTTTAAAAGCATCCCATTGTCATAAGAACCTAGCATTTTTTTAGCTTCTCAAGGTGTTCTACCACAACACCTAGAATTCGATAGATATGTTAGAACTTAAGTCTAAGAAGAGATACTCCTATCATAGCACCTATAATTTAATAGATATGTTAAGACTCAAACACAAGAAGAGAGCTAGCTTTGCCCAAAAAACTAGCATATTAGGTATGTAAAATTGAGATGAGACTCATAACATTATCCATTCCTTAAGAATTTAAATTTTATCATGCATTGGGTAACCCCTTTATATAGTAAAACTAACTCTTAACAAAAGCACTAATATTAAAGATGCAAGCCCAAAGTCCAACCTAAAAAGTTAAACTATTAAGTGAGTAAGCTTCTTAGACTTAAGGTACTATTCACATTATTGTTTAGAAAAGATGTGACTCAGAAAAATATATATATTTAAACTTCTGTGGTAAATGCACCAAAACAATCAAACAATTTACTTACTGTAATATTCCTTTGGATGCCTTGTATCGCAACTTCAAGATTATTTGAATAGAATTTTTCCATAGCAGACTCAATAATGTTGATATCCCATGCCTGAACCAAATAACCAAACTTGAGCATTAAAAGTAACTGCTTTAGGAAAATGAAAAAGCATCATGCATTTATATTGTTGTGTGAACCAAACAATTTCATTCTTCCATTTTAAGCTTGCAAAAGTACTGAGGATACAAAGGGAAATTCGCAAGGTCTCCAACGAAACTTACATGCATGGGCTGCGTCCGAAAATGTAAACATTAATTGTTTAGGATACACATTTTTTTTTTTTGGAAATCAAGTTTGCCTGAAATCAAAGATGCTTGCTCTAAATTTTAGAGTTAAATATCCTTTCCGCCTCTAAATTATTTCCCTAATGTCATTTTAGGCTTCTATTAAACTTTTTGTGTCACTTTAATCCTCAAATAATCATTCTATCTATTAATACGAAAAATAGTCCTTTAAGTAATTTTTTTTTTTTTTGTGTGTTACAAAAGTTGCTGGGTAATGTATAATTCGAGAATTAAAGTATATAACATTAAGGTTTAATTAAATTTTTAATTTTTATAGTCTCATAAAATTTTAAAACAATCTCATAATTAAAATGTAAAAAATTTATCCTTATAATTTATAAACATTTATAAATTAGTCTTGCAATTTAACTATGTCAATTGATTTTATACTGTTGCTCTTTATAGTTTTACAGAAAAATTTTAAAAAGTTAATATATTTTAAATTTTATTAAAACTTATTTTCTAAATTATATAAACATTTATAAAATAGTCATGGTTAATAAATAAATATTTATAAACTATAGTGGCTAATTATAATATATTTTAAATTATAAAGACAATAATGATTAATTTATAAATATTTGTAAATTATAATAACAAATTTTTAATATTTTAAAATATTATAGTAATTTTTAAATTTTGTATAAAATTATAAGGATGATTAATATAATTAAATCTAACATTAAAAAATAAATTAAGGACTAATTAAAGAGATATTTGAAAGGTAATTTAATGATGAAAATAAAATTTAATATTAACTTAATTTTATATTTAAATAAAGTGTCTAATTAAATCTTAAGACATAAAGATAAGTCAGTGTGAGATAAAAGATGTTATCTACGTCAATACACAATTAAAAACATTTTCACAAACCACAAATTTGAGCTTCCTCAAAGAAATATAATGCGGTAAAGTTTTCACAGCTATATGAAACTACATCTAAATAATCTCATTCAAACAAAAACCAACTTCAAATTTTTCTCATGATATAAATCTGTGAGAATTTCTTATCAGTGAATTCTCGCAGAGAGGTAATTTTGTTGAAAAATTATCCAACACTGATCTAAACCAGATAGCACCTTCTGCCTTTGAATTTTCCATGTTTACTAATACATCATTAAAATTATTATAAGTACAAAAATTAGAGCCAAACTTACTGCAGTACTCATAGTTACACTTGAAATCTGGAGTGTCAGCAAAATGTAAACTTGAATAGAAGTCCATCGATATTGAGGATTGCTCCCGGCGCAAAGCGATTCCAAATCACCTTCAGCTGATTCCGGAGCAATTCTTTCACTGCAACCACAGCATCTCTGCTAAGATAGCCCTTCAAATATAAAAAGTAACTCATCAGAAAAATATGTAGATGAACTTATATATGGTCTTATCTAGCTTAAACTAGAATAGTGGATATTTAATGTGGTGTTGATAACTTTGAAACCTTTGAAGTAGATTTTACTATAATTACTACTGCAAACTATTAGATAAGATATTACAATTGACTGTAGCGCAATCACAACCCCATCCAATAATTAACAACAATATTACAATTCAGTCGACTAGCGCAATCATAACCCTCTCCTGTTTAATAGCTGGCAACAATATTACAATTCAGTCGACTAAAGAGGATTCAAATTCAACGTTGAATACAAGTGGTTTTCATCAAAAACAAAAAAAACACACTAAATTCATTTGTTGGCACTAGCATCTCAAAGAATTCAATCAAATAGAATATCATAATCAGAAGTGAACATTATATTATATTATATAAATATATAGGCTCAGTTGTTCACCTCTGCAATCTTACAAGTTGCGTAGTGGCCATCTCTTCCCAACCCAGAACTGCTGGAATCTCCCAATATTGGACACCAGCTCTAGCCCATCCATATCTTGTATTGTCAGTAAAATATGCTCCAATTAAGCTACACTTACACTGGTGAAATGCTTGAAGGGGTTTCATTTTAAATATAGAAGGGAACAATGGGTAGCAGAAGATGTCACGTGCATGCAAATTAAACAACCATTACTTTGGAAGGTTGTGTCTTCTAGTAAAGATTTAGAGTTAAACATATACAGTCTCAAGTAGAAGTGGATACGTACCAAAGAAAAATAAATAAATAGAGTGTGGGCTTAAAAGTATATTTTAGCAAAATTTTATTAACTTAGATTAAATATTAGACTAGCACAAAGTATAATATCTATCCTGTATAAATTTATTCTATTTACTTAAATATTTATTTTTTATAAATTTGTTCTACCTATCTAAATATAATATAAAATAAAATAAAAGATCACATTAACATATACACATGTTAAGCTCTTAAGAAAACAAAAATGAACACGTGTCAGAAAAAGAAAATATGAACTCAGACGGTACATTATAACAAAAAGCTGACCAATTTAGATTAGATTAAATATTAGATAAAATTTAAAATCAAATAAAACAAAAAAAAAATATACGATAAAATAAAAACTCCAATTAATACAAGTAGACACATGTTTAAAAAAAAAAAAGAATATGAGCCCGAAGGTGCATTATAGCAAAAACCTTACCAACTTAGATTAGATTAAATATTAGATATTAGATAATATTAAATATTATTATGCAATTTATGGATGCACCAAGTGATCTTCCAAATAGTGGGAAAACTTGGCCACGTGACTCCCTTTAATTATATTTTTATGACTTTTTTTTTTTTTTTGGTTATGACTTTTTTAATGTTTGTAGGTATCGTATACGATTCATTTGGGTGACCTAAAATGGAATAAACATTTTATTAGGAGATTGAAACAAGATCGATCAGAGCAATACGAGAAATATCTAAAGAAGTAGATAATGTTTTATTTTGACTCAATTAAGTTCAAATTCTTGCAGCTTTTGTATTATTTTTTTTTATCTGATTTCAATTTTTTTAAAAAATTGTGGATTATAATTTCCATCTCATCTTACTTCCCTTTTGTCTATAATAAAAAAAGAAAAAAATTAAAAAAAAAAACTCAATAAACAATTATTTGAGAATGACCCATGCATATTGGATAACTTAAAATTTTCAAAATTTTCATAATGATACTAATTAATTAAGATTTAAATTCGTTGAAAATATACACTGGTAAATAAAAATATTCATGAAAGAGAAAGCACACCACATGAGGTATAAGGAAAACACTTCATACAGCACCATAAAATATCTATTAATTTTGGATATATTTCGAATCCTCAATCCCCATCTTACTATCTATATCTAAACCCTTCAATACTAAATTAGATTTGGTGTCTTAAGAAACCTCATTTTATATGAAGCTATAATGAGAAATTATTTGGTCAACTATAGATCAGTTAATTGTTATTTACATTACAAACATGTGTTCTCAAATTAATGATAAAAAATTAAAATATTTATATGATTGAATTTTCTGACTAATCTTTTCGTAACCCCATGTGTTTGTGGATGAGCTGCCAGTGATATTATTATGTTCATTTATTTTATAAAAATTAATTAATTTGAAGTGTAGTAAATAAAAATTCTCATGAACGAAAAGACTCTACATATATAAGTACCATACAAAGCAAAATGTGAATTGTTATTCTATTATTGCAGCAACCTGCAATGGATGCCGGCTGCATCCACACTGTTGAATCAGTTGTTATTCATCAGAGCATCTCCATCGCGCGTCATTAGAACATGTTATTAGTTATCCACATGTTAGCAACTATGTTTATTTAAACAACACTTGTTTATTTTGTCTTGTTTTGGTAATTTTTCGAGTTTTGTCCAAATTTTGTTCTGGTTTTCTCTCTCCATAAATGCTATTACAATTTTTTTCAGGCTCTTCGATATTGCTTTTTTGTTCTAGTTTCTTTTTTAGAACAAATTTAATATCTTGTATATTATTTTTATTTATTATGATTAGTCTAAATTTTATAAAATAATATTATTTAATGAATAATTTATTCATTTAAATTAATTATAATGAATAAAACGGCATATAAAACACTAAAATAGGGCCACATATTTTGTCCCCTCTTCAATATGTTAGTTTGTCCTTGGTTATCATAATCATCATTAAATTAAGTTATTTTAATATTGCTAGGCAGCACATCATTATCTAGTATGCTTGAAAATTTCATGAAAAGGAAAAAAGAAAAAGGCTCACTTCAAAAATTACTTCCAAAGCATGCACTTCATTTGCTTTTAATTAAAAGAGACCACCCAATTAATTTCTAGGCATGCATAAGAGGATCTCCCTAATAAATATTGCTCACCAAATAACTTATAAGATTATTAGTCATAAAGCTTAAACTCCTTAGCTAAGAAAGATTGCTCACCTGTGCATATGGAGGTGCCTATGGACGTAAGTTTAATCAGGTAAGCACCTAGCTCTTCCTTTTCTCTAATATCGCAAGTAAGAACCTTGTACCTACACTTGAGCTTACAATTTTAGAACAGAATATGAGTGGATAAAAAAAAAAAAAACTAAAATTCTTATATAAAATAATTTTAAGATAGGATAAGATAAAGTAGTCGAGATGGGATTTGAGATAAAATCAGAATAGAACTAAGACAATACTTTCTAAAATTAAGATAAGATTAGATGGGATAAAGTGAAACTTAATTTAAGATAGAATTAAATAAGATTGTGACCCCAAAATAAAACCCAAAACTTACAAGTGCTCTCAAAATTTACGACCCTTCACACTCTTTAAGCCAAAAATTTATACAATGTCAAACAAAATGTAAGAGATACTTGAAGAAATAAAAGAGAACCAAAGTTGATTTCAACAAGCACCAATATTTGATGAAGAATTCACCTGTATAGCCTAACAAAATGAAGAGCCTTACCCAATTCACAACACAAAACTAAATTTATAACATAATCATTGACAATGAAAATTGCGAAAGCAACAAGTTGACATCCGAAGACCCATTTGAAATAACTACCCAAGAAGACTAAAAAACTATGCCTCATGAAGTTCAAACAAAGCGGTAGAATCATTCTTTCGCCAACAATTGAACTAACACTAAACGAATACACCATTGTTGTACCAAATGAATTCCACCAAAGTTGTCAACCAATGCTGGATATTCCATTAATGCAGGACAAACATGACAAAGATGAAAAGTTAGACTCGAAGATCAGTCTAATCCAACCTAGGGAGAATGTCACAGTAACGAAAAGCCAAATAATGAAGAGTTATTTCTTCAAAGGGTTACAAGAGTTATGGAAAGCACAAATAAAACATCAAGAAAAGCCCCAATTGGATTTAGGTTTTGTTTAGATATTTTCTATATAAATATTGTGTTATGAGAAATTATTCAAGTAAAGTTAGTATAAATACCCCCTCCCATCGAAGTGTGAAGCATCATTGAGTTATTTATTTGAGAGAGCTTCTCCCTTTATTCCACCTGTTTGTGTGCCATTTTGAGAAGAAAAACAAGTTAGGGTAGGGAGAATTTGGTATCCAGAAGATGACCAACAGCAAAGAAAAAGAGGGGATGGCCAAAAAGAAAAAACAATAATAATAAAACCAAGAGGGTTCCTTGTGATAGTACATCAGTTATTCACATTGCTAAAAATCTAGTTTTGCGTTTGAGAACAAAATACATTAAAGTAGATTGCGATTTTGCTCAAGAAAAGGTTGCTGCTGGGTTCATCACTTCAAAACACCAGAGTATGAAGACTCGGTTTGCTTATTAGTTTAAAAGCCATTGCATCCCAATCATTTTGCCATGCTACTCAGTCTATGTTTAGCTTGAAGAAGGTACTAAGATTACTTGGCATTATACTTTCAAGTAGTTAGCTCTTGTAACTTTAATTTCTAGCTGTGTGCTTAGTGTAAGTAGTTAGTAACTTTCTGTTAGATTGGAAGGGTAATATCCATATTATCATTCCTTCTTAAAAACATTTCACACACCCTTCCCAGAAAAACAGAGTCGAAAGTCACTCTACTCCACCGCACACCCATTGGTGGAAATCTTTCGGTTGCCGAAAATCACTCTCCTCTCTCTCTACAGTGTTGTAAATCACCTAGCTGTCAACCCGTTGTTAGATTTTTCACACTATTATTTAATGTTTGAGCAAGGAATTGTTTCTATTTTAGTTTGGCTGGAATATTTTTTACCATTTTTGGCTCTTGGATGTGTAAAAGTAAATAAAACTTTGAGCTATTTACATGCTTTTCTTTGCATGTCATTCTGTCTTTGGAATTTGGAGAGAAAATAAATTCCGTAACGTAAATCAAGTTTTTTTTTTTCTTTTTTAGAGTTTTAGTAATGATGAAAATTTATAGTTATAAATGAAATTCATTGTGGATTTTGCAACTCTAAAATTATTGTTGGTAAGTCAACACGGTAAATATGTCTGGGCCTCAGTTGGGGTTAGATGAGTCTCTTTTGGGTTGTGCTGGGTCTGCAAGAATGAGAAGAAAAAGGTTGGGTTGGTCGAATACTATTTCGACACCTAAGTCAATACAAAGAGTTTGGATAAAATAAGAAAAGTCAGAACAAAGATGAGTTAAAATTTTTAAATGATCACATATATTTTTCTTTAATGAGATTTTCTTTTATAGTGTTTTGAACTTATTTTTTTACTACTTTAATAGAAGTGTGAGTATGAGGTTGCTTTAGCTTTTTTAGGCCCAACTCTTATATAATATTTTGTCCTTTATAGGATTGTTTCATCAACTAGAACCGAACTTGGAAGAGTACTCAACTTAGAAGAAATAGTATTAATATTGACATTCTTTAAATCCTAGAATATTTAATTGATAATTAGACCATGCCGAACAGAACAAAGCATAGGTAAATGAGAGAGGAACATTCTTTAAAACCATCTAACTGTCTCTATTCTTTTAATATAAAAGAGCAAAGTAGAGGAATAATGGCAGATGAGAGAGGCACAGCTGAAACTGAGAGATAGATGAAAAGATTGAGGACAGAAAGAGAAGGGTACATAAGTCATTTTACTTACCCAAAATTGTCATTCCCTCCATAATCCAACATTCCTAACTAAAATAGTGAGGTTTAGATTTCTAGTCATGTACATTACTGGGCATTTTTTTTTTTCATAATTAACAAGAAATGAATTGAGGATTTTAGTATTATTAAAAATATGCCTAAGAATATAGAGAGTGTAGTTTATATACATCAAGCCCTTTAATAGAGAGAGACTAACTAAATTAAATTGGTCAATCATTTATAATTTAATAAAAAAAAATAACTTAACTCTTAACTAATTAATATAAGTTATGTTCAGATACAGTAATACACGCAAAAAGCTCATCTAATAATACGAGATTGTTGGTTTTATAGTGTCTTGGTTTTATTTTTTTACCACTCTAGCAGAGGTGTGAGTATGAGATTAGCCCTTTAGCCTTTTTAGGCCCCACTCTTATATTGCATGAGTCATTTTTAATAAATTTGGTCTACATCAATTATAGATAAACAAATTACATACTTTCAAAGCAAATATTTAATATATAATTGTAAGAGCTGTCGTAACCTCACAAATTAATTCACTACTCCCTTAATTATATCATATAATATAGGGCAAATAGGATCGATCTCACAAGGAAGCGTGTATTTAATCTAAGAAGATTGCTTTAAAAGAAAATAAACTACGAATTGAAATAACAGGAAAATAAACTACCTAGACGAATTACCTAAGGACTAATATAATATAGGAGGTTTTGAATATGTTTGCTGAATAATAAAATTTTGGGTAGATTTAGAAGTAATTAAAAGAAAATAAAGAAAAGTAAATCGAGTGAATAATGGAATAAAGCATGCTTAGCATCGACATATCCTCACCATGATAACACAAATCTGATCATCAACACATAGGTAAATTAATTTCGAATAGCTAGACTGTAGAACTTTGTATGAAAAAATTCTCTATCTTCCCTTACCGTTTGTTTTGTAACTATAACGTCTGAGCTAAAAACCTACCAAGTCCAATAACCTCAATACACCAACATATGAGATTTAACTGAACTTGGAGCATTAAGATCTATGGAAAACATCATCTAACCTAAATCATAAAGGTCCACCAGCGGCTTTATGTAATCCATATATGAAATTATTCTAATTAAATCTAATTCCAAGATTAACTAGTTGTCACTTGTGCTAATTAATTAAGGTTCTAGACTTGCTTAATTGGCTAACAATATGAATCATTCAAATAGGTTAGTTGATCACTCCAAAAAAATCCAAATAGATTCAATAACAATGCTATCAAATAATTTCAGAATACTCAAAATCAATTTATCAAACATTCAAATCATAAACTTGTCTCACAAATTTAGTATCATGGCTTGATATATCTAGCTAAGCATAAAAGAAATTAAGCTACCATGCTAACAGATCCAACAAAATTATGGACTGAAAGCATGGTTAACTTGAACAAAAATAAACAAAGGAGAAAAATACTAGATGAGTCTTGGTAGTAGGAACAATGGCTGAATGTCTTCAACAGTGGCGTATGTGGTTCCAGATTTGGCAACTGCTGTGAATGTGGCGTGATGTGGTGTCTCTTTTGTCCAGCCCCTTTGGCTATTAATAATATATCCACTCCTAGTTAGACTTAAAATAGGACTCTTAATTAAATTATATCTCTAAGTACAAGTCAATCTTAATCATACTCTAACTAGGATACTAAGTGGATATATTATTCCAAGACTTTAATTATACTTAAACTATGATTTCATAGAGTCTTCTGAGCTTAGGAATCCCAATCCTTGTATGACAAGGCTTCTCAGTAATTGACTTGGCTTAAAACTCCTCAAAATCACATCAATGCAGGCTCTGGGCGCCACTGCGGTGAGATATAGGCGTCATAGCGTCCATTGGCAGAATTGGCAGTGATAGCCTCTGGAATGCAGCGCCACGGCGTCCACTGGCAGCATTGCCATTTTTCTACTTTTCAGCTTGACTCTTCAATGCTTGTTCTTGGCTTAGAAATTAATCACTTGTGAAAATACAAATGTTAGTTAAAAACATGCAATTAAACTCAATTTATATTATCATCCATATGAATTCAAGAATCTGAAAAGTGATTTAAATCAAATGAAATAGCCCAAGAATATGTCACTAAACCAAGAAAATATGGGGCTGAAATGTGACTAACATGAGTCCTAACAATAATAATATTTGTCCTTCATAGGATTGTTTCATCAACTAGAACTGAACTTGGAAGAGTACTCAACTTAGAAGAAATAATATTACTATTGACATTCTTTAAAGCCTAGAATATTTAATTGATAATTAGACCATGCCGAACAGAACAAAGCATAGGTAAATGAGAGAGGAACATTCTTTTAAAGCATTTAAGTGTCTCTATTCTTTTAAAATAAAAGAGCAAAGTAGAGGAATAATGGCAGATGAGAGAGGCATAGCTGAAACTGCGAGATAGATGAAAAGATTGAGGACAGAAAGAGAAGGGTACATAAGTCATTTTACTTACCCAAAATTGTCATCCCCTCCATAATCCAACATTCCTAACTAAAATAGTGAGGTTTAGATTTCTAATGATGTACATAACTGGGCATCTTCTCTTTTTTTTTTCATAATTAACAAGAAATGAATCCGGAATTTTAGTATTATTAAAAATATGCCTAAGAATATAGAGAGTGTAATTTATATACATCAAGCCCTATAATAGAGAGAGACTAACTAAATTAGTAATAAATTAAATTGGTCAATTAATTATAATTTAATAAGAAAATAACTGAGCTCTCAACTAACAAATACAAGTTATGTTCAGATACAGTAATACACGTATAAAGCTCATCTAATAATACAAGGTTGTTGTGCTATGGCGGTTGACATAATTTTCTACCAAACATGGACTAGTTACTTTGTATCACATTACAAATTAAAAAAACATTCCGTAAACCAAACACCACATAAATGTCAATGATTCTTTATTTAAAACAATAGTTCCAGATTACATTTATTTTCAATACTTTTTACTTGAGATGTCATCAAGCTTGAGCAATTCCAATCTGAGGAGCAAAAATACGATTGAGTATCGCTGCTAGTCGCACACCACCCTGGGCTAATCTTTTCTCCACGATGGGCAGCCGAGAAAGGAAATAATCATCTGCATTAAAAAATAAAAGCAACAAATCTGTGAAGATGTAGCTATTGAATCTGCAATATAATTCATTGAATTAATCATGTATAGTATTAACAAAGTTATGGAAAATGACAATTTATTAAATTTACAAAAATACCTCCCAAAGTGCTTCCTGGTGTAGCATTTTTGTATGCATACTTGCATGCTAACTTTATACTTTCAGAAGCATATCTGGAAAATTTGCAGCCGAGTAAGGTAAAGGAAATCATGCTCATAGAAGCTAATATCAGAGACAAAAAAAACAGAAAGAAAGAAAGAAAAGAATAGCACAAAAGGATTCAAAGAAGAAATGTATATACCGATTCGGACAAGCTATATAGTTGTGTGCACAATGTTCCCAGTAAGTTCTGTCATCAGACCAAATATTCTGCAGAATACAAATAAACGTTTGTGAGTTTCTTGGTACTATGCTTGTGCAGATGCAAATCCAAACAAAGTTTAATCACTGCTCCTTCCATTTAAAATTATAAGATATTATTACTTACTTTATACCCCTAAAAATATAGTTAAGTAATTAAAAATGAATGCATTCTTTTTATGATATTCTTATTTAATATTTTATTTTTTAAGTTAAATATATAGGAGATTATTAAAACAAAACTTCAAGTAAGAACATTTTTTAAAAAATGTTATTAATTACTCTCTAAAATCAAAAAAATACCTTATATTTTTAAGCATAAAAATTTTTAAATAGTACTTTATAATTTTATAAAGGGGTATAATTTATATAGAATAATATCTATATAAATATTTTTTTATGCCTTGATTTGCTGAGTATATGCATCATTTGCTCATGCATATATATATGTAAAGAAAATTAGGTGAAGGATAACTTTTTTCCGGAATTCAAAAATCATATGTTGGATAAGATGTTATCTTCTTGGTTTTTGCAACCCTTTCTGATAATTTACTATCCCTAATTAATGATAACATTACTCACTATTTGAGGTTGAAGCATTTAATCTTGACCATTTATTTTGAACGGATTAATTCGCATACTTCCCTCGTACGATAAAATTACCCTTGACATTAAACACATATTCTTTAGATTTCCCCCATAATCCAACATCCTTTTACAGATAATCATTTTTCATGCCAGCATTCTCTTGAAATAGCAGGCGCTGTGGCACCTAGATTTGGATTGGTATGCCTTAAAATTTTTGTGGTAGAAACACAAAAGGAATCCAATTTACTTACTGTAATATTTCTTTGGATGGCTTGTATCATGACTTCAAGATTATTTGAATAGAATTTTTCCATAGCAGACTCAATAATCTTGTTATCCCAGACCTGAACCAAAAACCAATAGTATATTAAATTTAGAGCAGTAGAAATTAGTGCTGCAAATTAACATGCATCATGCATTGTAGCACTATATTGAGAAAAAAAAAAATTTTGACCCATTATATTATCATCAATTTTAAAAAGCATTCTAACATTTTAAATTAAACAAAATGAACTTTTACATTTTAAACCAAGAACAAAAGTGAATTTTATTAAAATATTTTTTATCTGTACGGAATGCTCATTTTTGTTTCAGGCTTAAAATGTGAAAGTTTATTTTGTCTAATTTAAGATATAAAAATCTTTTTTAGAATTAACAATAATGTAAAGGGGCAAAAAAGGAGTTTTTTCCACCATATACGAACCACAAACAGCTTCATTCTTCCATTTTAAGCTTGTCAAGGTACATAGGAGACAAAGATAAATCTCGAGGACTCCAACACTTACAAAATGAAGATTTGTTTGCTCAGCATACCAGCGAAGTATTATTGAATTGCCACCACGGTCACCAACGAAACCCTCATGCAAGGGCTGCAGCCGAAAATGGAAACAATGAACACATAATTTCAAATTGGATATCAGTTTTCAGAAATGGAAATAAGATTCAAAATCAATAAGCTGTAAATTTTAGAATTAAATATCCTTTTCGCCTCTTCATTTTTCTCATTATATGTCACTTGAGTCATTGATTTAGTTTTTTGTGCCAGTTTCAAAACAAGATTATTCATTTATATGTAATTGATCATTTTTATTCTACAAGGTGAAAAATAATTGAAGAATGAGAGAAAGGTGTTTTACTCATTCTTATAAGTCATTATTAAATAGAGTACTGTTCGTTTTAGTGCAAGTAGTCTTTGAAACAAAAGCTTGTATTTTGCAAGGTGCTTTGAAGTTCTAAGGTGCCACTAAGAACTTGGAAGAGCAAACCTGATGAACATCTCCAAGAAAATGTGACAAAAACAAGAGTGCCTCTGTCAAATTATCTGCAAAAGAACAAAGAGAGAGATTAAAGAAAGTTTGAGATCATACTGAAGAAATGGACAAGTCAAAAGTCTAACGCTCTAAATGCTTACATTTTGATTTAGATTTGGTGTCTACAATAGCCGATCTGAGCTGCGTGGTATAGTTATATATTGCTCCAGTCACACACGCATCTTTATTCCCATTGGAATCATGGCAGTCTCCTGTATGAAGAGAAATAAATTATTATTAAAAATATAATAATAAATTTAACTGGGTGAGAAGGCTCAAAGCCCAAGTATGGCGCAATGGATAGGAAACTCACATTTAAAGGTAAGATCGTTAAAATTTATGTGTCAGTTGAAATTAAAACTTGTGAGAAATATGTAAGTGTTAATGATCTTTTAACTTAATGTTATAAGATTTTAGGTTTAAAGTTGTGTCAAGTGCTTATAAGATCTCTCAAAGTAAATTTAACAAATAAAAAAAGTTCAATTATCAACAAAATATAAAGTGAAGTATTTTCAGAAGTCTTAAATTTCAGCTTCCCCACATAAATCTAATGCAGTAAAGTTTTCACAGCCAAAAAAATGCATCTAAATAAGCTCATTCAAACAAAATGTAACTTCAGATTTTCTTCTGCCCTTGAGTTTTCCATGTTTAGAGTTATACCCATCACTGATTTATCGTTAAAATTATGATGAGCACCAAAATTAAGCCAAACTTACTGCAGTAGTCATAGTTACACTTGTAATCTGGAGTGTCAGCAAAATGTAAAATAATAGCCCATCGATATTGGGGATTGGTCCGCATATCATCAGGCCAAGAGCAAAGCGATGCCAAATTTCCGTCAGCTGACTCAGGAAGCAATTCTTTCAGTGCAGCCACAGCATCTTTGCTAAGATAGCCCTTCAAACATCAAAAATACTTCATCAGATTTTTAATCTATAAATGAACTTTACCAAACACTCCACATCTATTTGTTTGCATTTTCTCGAAGAATTGATTTTGAAGAGAATTGAATCAAGTAGAATCTCCTAATCAGAAGTAAACCCTATGACCAATAAGGTGTTAATTTAATCAAAGTAAACTGAGTTCTAAAATATTCAAAGTTAAAAGTCTTGAATTTGAAACCTTTAAGTTGTACTTATTAAAAAGAATTTATTGATTAGTACTCTTGTCTCAAACAAGTTTTATAACTTGTTTGCATTGTTTTTTTTTTTTTTTTTTTTTCCCTTACTAGAAATCTTTTTGGCAAAAAAAAAAAAAAACTTCATGTACAATTTTAGATTTTTGGGTTAGCATCTAAAAATAATAACAAAAAACAAAAGTATCTTGAGAAGTCAAAAATGTCAATATTTTTTTAAAAAAATAGAAGCAAAAGTAGGTCATCATTTTTATGAAAAAACACCTATGTAGTCGTATAAAAAAAATTAACTACTATTTTTATTTTTATACTTCAAAAGTATTATTTTAAAAAAAAAATCGAAATGGGCCTTATAATTTTTGATGTTAGAATACTAAGGTGGAAACTAAAATAAAAAATGAAGTGATATAATATTATATATATAGGCTTAGTTGCTCACCTCTGCAATCTTACAAGTAGCGTAGTGGCCTTCTCTTCCCCAACCCAGAACTGCTGGCATCAACAGCAGAAGAACAAGCAATCTTCCAATATTTCTCACCATCTCTAGCTTGCCCTTATCTTGTTAGTGAAAATTAATGCTCCAACTAGGCTAAACTGTTGTGGGTACATGGATGAAATGCTCGTAGGGTTTCTCCTTAAATACTTGTAGAATGAAATAATGGATCACGTGCATGCGAATTAAAAAAACCATTATCTTGGAAATCTGTTCTTGTAGCCAATAAAGAATGGACAACTTGACCTTCAAGTTACATGTTTAGATCAATGTTCATTAATTGGTATGAAAACTGAATCACATGGCTTCAATAAAGTATAGTCTTGACTTTTTAATGTTTGTAGTTATCTTATCCAATCCATTCGGGTGAGCTGAGTAATTAAGATTTGGATCTCTAATAGTTATGGCTCATTAAAAATAACTTTTTACACGTGGGATGAAATTATCATAATAATATCAATCTTATTTAACGATTGAGAGACTATTACTGTTAAGTAATAATTGCATAGGATCCAAATTCAATTCGGATGTGGTTGAAGTAGGACACAATTTTCTATCTTACACTCTGTTTCATCAATTAATGATTGAGTAAAAAAAATTTAATTATTATAAGTTATAGTATTATTTTATTATATATTGACCAATTATGAATTAATTAGTTAGAGTTTAAAATATTGTGTGAGACAAAAAAAAAAAAAAAGTTAGTTAGATTTATAAGCAAATTGACATCATTAGTTAAGGTCGATACGGTTTGAACCCACACACATGTTGGTAAATGAATTCTTTTTTTAAAAAAGGTTTCTTTGGGATGCTTCAAAGAAAGCTCAACATCATTTTACCTATTATAAAAACAGTAAACAAAACGAAACCATCTTGGAATGGATGCCGGCAGGATTCGCGCTGTTTAATGATTTATTGTGTATATTATATTATATAAGAAGATCGCAAGGAGCCTTTCAGGAAGTAGTGACAAATTATTGGATCTTATTGTCACTTTTATAATTTATTTTTATTATTTTTATCATCTTACTTAATTTAAATTAACTATAAATTTATATTTTATAAATATTAAATAAAAAAAAAACTGAAGCAATTAAGTTCATTTCGTGAACTCACAAAATTCATGTTCCAACAAAGTATCTATTAATACTACCAGTCAGATGATGATATCGAAGGTCAAAATGGTGCAGCCCACAGCTCTTTTTTTAATTAGAAAATCACACTAATAAATTTATCTTATTTTTTTATTTATCTTTTCTCTATTTCAAAATTTATACGTATCTTTCATTGTAGTTTGAAAAAACATGAATTCAATTCCTAGAAATTGGTTAATAGAGATCATAATAGAAAGTTACAAGACTAAAACACTTTAAATATTCTTGATAAATGGTAAATCTATAGCATCCCCCGCAATTATTTTATTGTTAGTTTACCTTTCATCTATTTTTAGATATACTCATATATCTCTTATAACAATTAAATTTAATATGTAACAATTACGTTAATCAAGAAATTAGTCATAAATTTTTAAGTGAAATCTTTAAAACTTTTGTCATATATATTTTAACGCATATGTGTATGTGTATGTCTGAATTTAATTCCAAGAAATTGGTTATGAATGTTATATCTTGAATTATATATCTATCTATATATATATATATATATATATTTGGGTGTGTACAAATTTGGAAAGGAGCGGGTTGATACTCTGACACCCAAGTTAGTTATAGAGTCTAGGTAAAATGAGAAGAGCAAAGAAGGTCAAGATTAGGGTCTACAAACGTTACATACCTTTCCATTAACGGGATTCCTTTTTTTATAGTGCCTTAGTTTTAGAAGTCTTTTCACTAGTTTAGTAGGAGTGTGGGTAAATTATTGGGCTTTCAGACTAATGGGCTTGTCCATTATGTCACATGTGGCCTATGTGAGGATTTCAATCCATATCAATATGCAACATAATGAAAAACTGACTAAATATATCGTATTGATTATTCAAATTAAATGATAAAAAGTTAGAAACTATCTATATTCTATTTGTTTGAATTTGTTTTAAAAACATGTGTTACCACAAAGGGAATAGATTAATTAACATGAAATTGTTTTAGTTTAACTAGATAGATTGAGTTTGAACTTTAGTAACTATATTAAAATTTGATAAAACATTTTTTGTCACCCTATTAGTTTTACCCAACTAAAATCAAATTAGTAATGACATGATTACATGTGTATAATAAAACTTAAATTTGATAATTACAAAAAAAACAAAGAAAGAAAAAATACAATACAACAAGGAACTAGGTCTTAATTATTGGTTCAACCCAAATAAAATCTGAATATGGATGATCCTAAAAATAAAAAATATGATATGTACCAAAAAAAGATATGATTAATAATTTCTTATAAAATTTAAAATCTTACCCCGTTGTGACAATATTTATGTAGCATAAATCATTTTATACATTATTTTAGTTCAAATTAAGGGACAAAGACATTATTAGCATTTGGTTTCTCACGCATATAGGCACATCAAAATTTTATTTTATTGAAACCTACTCAAATCATGTGTAGAGATATAGATCAAGATCAAAAGGATATCTTTAGTAATTAGGATCTCGAGCTTGGACTTCACATGACCTTCTAACCGCTCAAGATGGCATAATCTGTTCTAGCCATGAACACAAAAGTTGTAGCTTTGTATCTCAGCTTTCCAACAATTAAAAAATTAGGTCAATCTGACTTGTAAGCAATAAGGTATGTCTATTTTAGTGAACACTACTCAATAAAGATGACTTCTCTGCTTCTGCGAGTCTGCTAGAAACGCATCTCTTACAAATCACATGACATTTGTCCTTTGCAAAATCTTCCTTGAAATCACAAATATAGTGTAAATTTCTTTTCCACTTATATAAATACAGAGTTTCATCTTACAAATTTTCCTCTACATGGAAATTACACTTTCAAGCATCTGAGAAAATAGACAGATCAAACTATGCTTCTGTCACCAACCCTTTTCTATTATAGATGTAAGATTTTGCAAAATAAATGAACATAGACAAGCCCATTATACTAAGTCCAGCAAGTAACCAATAAAAGTAGTCAAGATGACCCTGATTGAGATTATTGGCAAACCAGCTACTTTGCCCATCTTTACCAGTTACTGCATCTATCACAGAAATCAGAAAACTGCTAAGAAAGCTCCCTACACCAAAGATGCTCAAGTAGAGAGCAAGACCCATGCTTCTTAGCCCATTTGGAACCTGATCATAGAAAAATTCCTGAAGACCAACCATGGTAAACACCTGAGCAATTCCAAACAAAAAGTATTGGGGAATCAACCACCACACGCTCATCGGAACAGTTGCATTTGGCTTATCAACTAAATCATACTCCTGTGCTATTTTCAGTCTTCTCATCTCAACAAGAGCAGCAGATACTATTGTGACTACAGATATAGCGATTCCGGTTCCAATTCGCTGTAGCATCGTGATGCCGGATGGTTTCTTAGTGATAGCTCTTGCGATTGGTACAAAAATGCGGTCATATATGGGAGTGAAGAGCACTACAGCTATAGAGATAAGGGATTGAAGAGAAGCAGGAGGTATATTAAAGCCTGGAAAGATGGTTCTTTCCATGGTAGCACCTTGCTTGGTGTAAAAGGTAGGTATTTGAGCAAAGACAATACCGAAGATCAAACATGTGGCCCAAATAGGAGCAAGCCCTAGTACAGCCTTGGCTTCTTCCACCTCGCTGAGGCTGCAAGTTTTATCCTCATTAGAACCCATTGGTGTAAACAGTGCCTTGTTGAGGAAGCTGCAACAGTAGAAAATACAAACGACTTGGTCAAAGGAGTCAATACTGTACCAATCCAAATGAAGGAATAAATAAGTTCCCATGGTTTGGGAAACAGGACATGAACAAAACATAATCATAGGTTCCACTTTGTAGACATTTTCACAAGTAAAATTCATGCCAACACTATGTCCAATCATTCAAGAGGTGAAAAATGGTTAAGATGCTTTGGATATGTACAAAGAAGATTGCTAAAAGCATCAGTAAAGAAAGTTGATTATATGGTCTTTAGCCTTGTGAAAAGGTATAGGGTGGAACTAAAAGGATACTGGGACAATTTATAAAGAAGGATCTCATGGTTGATAATAGTCTAAGAATCTGATTTCTAATAGAGCCCAAAGATGCCATGCAATTCATGTAACAGACCTCACCTAGTGGAGTAAGGCTTGTTGTTTTTGTATATGCGCACAATATTACAATTCAGTTCAAAATCAAATGGTTCTAAGAGTTTTCAGTTTCTCCTCTGAGAAAAATAAATAAGGGTTTCAGCTTTCTTGAACCAGGAATTTTAGAATTTAGTGTTTATCTCTGAGAGGAACCTAGCACTGTTCAAACAAGCAAAACCTAAACTGAAGTCTAGTCAGAAATGTTTGGAAGCAAATCATTTCACACTTGCTTGGGCCTGTTAGAAGAGAACGTGGCAGAAATTCTTTTCTTACTTGAATTCTTTGGAACTTTGACTAGTTAGGATTCCACGAGTTTCCTCTTTCTTAGCTATCTCTGACCGAGTAGTTCGCCAATTTCTTATAGCTGCAAAAAATACATGGCCAATTCTCAGAAATGGGCTCTTCTCATCTGCCTCAAAGCTAAACCTGTAAGTCCATGTTCCAAGCAAGAAAACCACTAGTGCAATGATCATTACAAGACAAGGAATTCCAAATCCAAGAACCCAACCGAGGTTGTCTTGTATATAGTTTAGGATTGAAATTGTTCCCAGCATGCCTGCACACATAGTGAAGTACCACCAATTAAAGAATGAGCTTCTGGCCTTGCATTCCTTTGGATGTTTTTCATCAAATTGATCTGCTCCAAAAGCCTGAACACAAGGCTTATGTCCACCTTGCCCAATGGCCACCAGGTAGAGTGCAAAGAAGAACAGTATTACTTGTAACTGGGGAGAACATGAAGAGAATTCATTGCTAACTTGGCACTGTGAACTGATGAGAGAAGGAATTAAAGCAGAAACTGTCAACAAGCCAAGTCCCTGTAAATTCATATTAGAGATGAGTTTCGGACTAGCATCAAAACAAGGTATTAGTTCCAAAAGACAAATATTCCTTCTCATAATTATGAGAATATCAATAAAGGAAGATCAATCTTTTTTTATCATTTTTCAGTCTTGATTTTTTTTACAGACCCATTTTCATGATCTTTAACTTTTTAAAGCATCACCAGATGAGAAAAAATGTTAACTCATTTTCCCACCAAATGTTCACATAGCATTTTTCTAAAGAGTTGTGTTACATACATAGCTACTGATGCACACCAATTTTTACACTATTTTTTTCCATTCTGAATCTCTTCTATTTTTTTATTTTTTTTTGTTTACAATTTTGCTCCTTCAATCAATTAACACATACAAGTTGTGCACAAACAATGATTAGAATAGCATTTTCCTTTCATAAATTTATTTACATGATTTGAATGTTGGTCAAGAGAGATAGTGTTCAGCCATGGATGTAGCCTTTAAGCATTAATGTGTGGGGAAAAAGACAGAGAAATCATCAGATTGAGTTAAAAATTAGAGAAAAACTTCAATTTTTTTTTTTTTTCAAAAAAAACAAAAGTTAAAAACCTACTTTCTACATGATAATAAAAAATATATTTTTTTGTTTGACTTTATCTAAACATATGATGCTTTTACCAATATAAAGACTTATCTAATAAACAATTTCTGATGAGTCATAAGCTACAATGACAAGGGAAAAATATAAAGAGAATAAGAAACTAACCAATATATAAATGAGAGAAGCAACAATAATGGTCCGATAGCGTCCAAGATAAGAGTCAGCGATAAATGCACCCAGTAGAGGAAGCAACGACGCCGTTCCACCCCATATGTTCACAGTAGCAGCTGCCGCCGCCGTAGACTGCTGAAGCGGCCCAGTTAAGAAAGTAATCAAATTCGATTCAATTCCGTAATAAGCAAACCTCTCTGCCACTTCCACACCTTCAAAATTCCAGAAAATAATTTTAAAAAAATAAAAAGGAAAAAAATACGAAATTGAGATGAAGAGAAAAGATTGGGTGTGGCGTTACTTATTATAAACGAAGCGGATCTCCAAGAGCCGGACTTTGATCGGACGACTGGTCGGCCTTTATAGTCAACAGCGCCATGAACGGTGTCCAGTACCAGCGGTGTTCCTATTTCGGGATCTGATGAAACGGCGTCGGATTGATTGGGAATCGCCATCTAACTACTTGAAGTGCACTGAGCTGCTATCTTATCATTGCAGTTGCTTCTACTTAAGGTCCAAAAATGTTGACGAGTAGGCCAAGAAATAGGTATTAGTTTGCATTTCCTTTTCGCAAGCTATGTAAAATGACGAAACTACCCTTAGATAAAAAATTAAAACATTGTCTATTTCCTTGACACACCCCATTGCCTCTCTCTCGTTCTACACTCAACACACTCTGAATGCTGGTGACAATGATGCTAAAAAAAACTTGAAAATGATCAAGAGCGAGGTCTTTTCTTCTTTCATATAGTTATTTAGTGTGTTTGAGCTTGAAAATTGGAGAGAAATGTAAAATAAAATAAATCATGAATTTTTTTGATTGGATTATTAATCACATATTATACAAATTTTAAAGTATGTAAAAGTCAAAATTTTTTAAATATGAATTTTTAAATTTGTATAACTTAAAAAATTATTACAAGGTTTTATACAGTTGAAAATATTATAAGTTATAGATTTCATAGTCCCTGTATTAAGTATTATAATTTACAACGTATTGATTTTAAAATCCAAAAGTTATAATATTTTAACATTACGGATTTTGATATTTGTAAGTTATAATATTTTTAACATACAAATTTCTAAATTCATATGTTATATTATGTTTTTATTTATACTAAATGGATTTTAAAATTCATAAGAAATTCTATTTTATACAGATGTATAATATTGCAAAATGCTTTATATGAATCGAAAACCATCATACACACACTTGAAACCCAATCTCAGTATAAAACACACAAACGACCCTATCAATGGTCTACATTAAACATAAAATGAAGATAAATTAAAGCATAGTTCAAGTACCTCACTTCGGTTGGTTTTCAATTTGTGAATGAAGCATGAAAACTCTGCCTTCTTTAGTTGGCCCCTAATCACTCTCCGTTGCTATATGGAGGCTTGATCGAGTTTCTACCGAGAAGGAAGGCTTTCAGGAAGATAGAAACAATATATGAAGCTATTGAGTGTATAAGGCTATTTGTCATTTCATTGATATTGAATGTGTATATATATACATAGTGAAGATCAATGATTGAGTTTATATATATATATATATATATATATATATATATATATATATATATATATATATATATATATTTGAATACAAATTCAAATATAAGATAAAGATCTTATCAAATGTAATAGGTCTTAAGAGTCTAGGAGGGCCAAGTAACCAACAAGTGCCTTGTACTCTAACTCGACACTTGACCTAAAGACTATTCTTTGCTTCTTGGAGGACCCAGTAACCAAGCTTTCTCCTAGAAAGACACAATGACTAGCAACTGACTTTTTATCATCCACATTTGTGGCGTAGTCTACATTAGAGAATCTTGAGATGTCAAGGTCAGTTGATGGTTTTATGTGTACTCAATACTTCATGGTTCCTTTCAGGTATTTGAAAATACATTTCACAAGTTGCCAATGAAGCATAATAGGGGCTTGCATGTATTGAGCAAGCCTATTCACAGCATATGAAATATCTAGTTTGGTGTTTGTCAAATATTGTAATACTCCAACTGCTCTTCTAAAAATGATAGGATTCTTCATCAATTCTCCTTCTGATGATATAACCTTGCCAATCACCATTGGTGTGGGACTTGAGGAGGCTCTCTCCATGTTGAATTTATTTAGTAAGTCAAAGATATATTTAGTTTGTTTTAAATATATCCACTAGCATCTCTTTGTACTTCAATCCCCTAGGAAGAAATGCAAGCTCCCAAGGTCTTTTAGTGCAAACATATCATTCAGTCATTTGATAAATGCTCTCAAGAAGTGGCTACTACTTCCAATGACTATAATGTCATCAACATAAATCAACACAAATGTGATGTAATTTTTACACTTGAGAACAAACAAGGATGAGTCACTTCATGTGTTTTTAAATTCCCATCTAAGAAGAGCAGTTCTAAGTTTCTCATAACATGATCTTGGGGCTTGTTTTAGGCCATAGATAGCTTTGGTAAGTCTGCATACATGCTGAGGTTTGACAGGATCTGCAAAACCCTCAAGTTGTCTCATGAACACTATCTCCTTGAGTTCTTTATTAAGAAATGCATTGTTTATATCCATTTGTCTAATTGTCCAATTGAATTGTATTGCAATAGCCAATATAATCCTCACAGTGCTTGTCTTAACAACTAGACTAAAGGTTTCATCATAGTCTAGTCCAAGTGCTTATTGAAACCTTTTAGCCACCACTCCTGCCTTTCCTTTTAATTGTTCCATCAGTTTTATACTTGGTTTTGAACATCCATTGAGTCTATGATTTTTTTTTTTTTGTCTGTGGTAGGGTACTAAGTCCAAGTATTGTCCTGTATCAATGCCTTGAACTCATATAGCATTGTCTCTCTCCATTATGGCTTCTCTAATGCTTTTTGTATGCTTTTAGGTTCTTGTTTTACATGCTTCTTTTCTGCTGAACCTACATACGAGTGTTTTGTCTTGAAAATCACAACTTTACTCCTAGTCACCATTTGGTGTTGATTGACAAGTTCTGGTAGGTCACAAGAGGAATTTATAAGGCCATCTTGAACTATTGATATGGGATTGATGTTGCTATTATTATGACTTGTAGTTGCTAGAGATTCTACTTGAGATTCACTACTATATTCAATTGACACTTGCTGAATATTTTTGTTGTTGTTTGGAGTATCCATTTATGATCTAAGAGCTGGTGAAGCTGGAACACTATCAACAATTGCTTCTATATTGATTTCTCTATCATATTGAAGTGTTAATCTATCATGTGTAAAACATACATTAGGAAGAGCATATGGAAAACTGATAGGATTAGTAACAGCTTCAATAAGTTTCTTGGTATTGAGAAAACCTTCAAAGAGAATTGGTGCTCATTGAACACCACATGTTGAGAAATAAATATTCTTCTTGTTGAGCTTAGACATTTGTACCCCTTGCATGAGCCACTGTAACAAATAAAAACACATTTGACGGTATGGAATTATAGTTTGTGCTAATTATATGGCCTTAGAGATAGATAACAAATGCAACTAAAAGGTTTCATTGCCTTGTAGTTTGGTACTTTGTGAAACAACTGTTAGTAAGGTGACTTATTCTTTAAGACTAGAGTTGGCAGTTTGTTAATTAGGAACATTGAAATAGAGAAAGCCTCCCACCAGTAACGTAAAGGCATTTTAGCTTGAGCTAGAAATGTTAAACCTAGCTTTGCAATATGTTTATGCTTTCTTTCTGCTCTAGCATTTTGAGATGATGTATCTAGACATGATTTTCTTAATTGGATTCTAGCTTCTTGCATTAATTTGTGTATTGCCTTAAACTCTCCTCCTCTGTCACACTAGAAGGCTTTAATTTTCTTGTTAAATTGATTTTCTATTACACTTTTGAATTGAGCAAATGCTGCAGCACCTCAAATTTTTGTTTTAGTGGATAGATCCATGTGAATCTATTATGATCATCAATAAAATGCACATAATATTTAAAACCAGAAATAAAAATTATTGGTGTTGGACCCCATACATCAAAATGTATTAAATTTAAAGATTCCAAAGCATGTGAAGATGAATTTTCAAAGGGTAGATTATAAGTCTTTCCAAACTGATAGGCTTCACAAAATTCAAATTCATCATGTGTAGGAACCTTTATATTGCAGTTCTTTAGTACTTCACCTAACACCTTCTTGTTGGGATGTCGAAGTTTCTCGTGCCAACTTTCTCTAATTGATAGGAAGACACACAAACCTTTATTTGAAGAAGCTGAAATACTAGGTAATTGGTAGAATCCATTCTTAATTCTCCCTTCCAATAGAACATTCCTTGTTATTTTTGTCCTTCACAAAGTAACAAGAATCATGAAACTCAACATAGATATTGCTATTAGATGTTAGTCAGGAAACGCTCAGTAAATTCTTTGTAACTTTAGGCACATATATGACATCTTTAAGGTTTAATGGCCTTTGATGAGTATGAATGGCAGTAGTACTAAAAGCAAGGATTTTAAGATTCGCATCATTACCAACAGTTAAGGAATCCTTACCCTCATGCTCATTCAATTCTTGGCATTTGTTAGAATCATACGTGACATGGTTACTGGCTCCACTATAAATATACCAATATGGATCCTGAATAGTGCTAGGTGAGGCAATGTAGGCATTGTAATTGTGGTGACCACTCTTGTTTGATTTTCTTTCATTAGTTGATTGTCCCATGTGGTTTTTGTCATATCTATAATAATAATGAGATTCAAGATGACCTGGTTTATAGCACACATAGCATATAACTCTATCTCTATAGAATCTGCCTCTTCCTTTTCCTCCTCATGGTGTTTTCAGGTATGCTCCAACTCAAGTATTAGACTTGCCACCTCTGCCATCTCCTTTGGTGGCTATATTGGCTAATGGATTCAATGTCAAATTAGACAAGTTGTTGATATGCTTAGTCTATTCTACCTAGGTGAGCTTTTCTTTGTCAGAGAGCTGGACAACATTAGCATTGTATTCGTTGTTTAAGCCGATGAGCATTTGAGTGATCAAATCCAAATTGGATATAGGACTTCCTACAAGTGTGAGGTTGTCAACTATGCCCTTCATTTTGCTCAGGAATTCTTCCATCTTTATGCCTCCTTTTTCGAGTTCTATAGAACTCAGTTTTGAAAAGTGTGATTTTGGACCTTATGTGTGCACCAACTAGGCTTTGAGCTGCCTCCCATAACTGTTGTGAGGTATCACAATGAAGAAACTGAGTTGTAATCTCATAAGTCGTGGAGTTAAATAGCTATCCAAGTAGCAGTTGTTCAGTGGTAACCCATTCTTCAAAGGCTGTGTTAGTTTGGCTGCCCTTTTCATTGGTGATAGACAGTTCAAGGCGTGGTTTAGTTCCAAGGATGTAGCCATTGAGTTTGTGACCTCTCAGCAATGGTAGTATCATGGACTTCCACAAGAGATAGTTTCCTCTATCCAACTTGATAAAGCAAAGAGTTGAGAGAACATTTCTGGGGCTAGATAAGCCAAGATCTCCATAGCGTGAGCTATCAGCTTCTGATACCAAGATAGAAACGATATAAGAAGCTATTGAGTGTATAAGGCTATCTATCATTTCATTGATATTGAATGTGTGTATATATATAAAAATACAAATTCAAATATAAGATAAAGATCTTATCAAGTGTAACAAGTCTTGGGAGTCTTGGGCTCTATCTCTTGTAACTGAAGTATTGAGGTTGATATCTTATCTTCCTTAACTCAGGATGCTTATGGATTTCATCTAGGGCGCTGTGGACTTGCACTTAAGTGTGCGTGTTCTGGTTAGACATAGGGGTAATTTTGGAAAAAAAATATTTAAATAGGATGAGATTTGTAAGTGGAAAAAGGGGGTGTGCCAAAAAGAAATATACTACCCAAATTATCTCACATAATCAAACTTCCAAAATTGTAGAGTTACTTAACATACAATTCTACAATTTTTTTATAGGCCCAAAATGTATGAATTATAAAAATAATATAACTTTTTAGTTATAAACTAAAATGTATGACTAATAATTTATAATTTATGCATCATAAACTAAAAGAGTAAAAACCCAATTTGTTTCATGTTATATAAGATTAACATCGAGTACTTACAAAAATTTTGTCATTAATTACCTGTAATTTGGAAATGACATTTAAAGAGAATTTTCGTCTATTTTTCGGTTAAAACTAATAGTTCACTATTTGTTTTATTTCCTTCTTAAAATACCCTTTTAACCCCCAAAACCCAACCTATCTCTTCTCTACTCTAATTGTACCCACCATACCTATTTCACCCCACCTTATTTTTCTCATAACTCCCAACACCTAGCCTCCATAATTATTCCCCAATCCATCATGAATTAATTTTCACATCATTGAAATTTTCAAAAACTATTATATAGTCTAATCCACCAAATTAATCATACAAAATGAACACTAAAACAACCCATTAAACACAACACAACACAACACAGGAAAAAAATAACAGTTGCACAAATTGAACCAAAAAGCATGCCAAACTCACATGAAGTTCCCCAAAAAAAAAAAAAAAAGATTCCCCATACATGCAATATCCTTGAGTGTATGTTGTCTTCGGTCTGTCTTTTATGTTTCTTTCTTTACTCAATAGTTCTTCATGTTGACAAATTTTTCTAGCCCAATAGTCACTAATTGTTGGACTGCTTTTCTGTTGGGTTCCGAATGTTGAAGCCCATGAGTTGCAGTCCAACTAGGCTTCTTTAGCTTCTTTTTGTTGTTATGAAGTATAAGCGTTGTCTGAATTTTTGTGCCCCAAGGAGATGTATTCATGTCCACAATAGTAAGGCCACTTGGTAGGGTTTCAGTGGCCCAAGAATGTCTGTTTTTAGACTTCATGAAACATGGGCCTCTTACTTTTCTTATGCCCATTGGTTTAAGGAGTAAGGGATTCAAGGCAATATTTGCTAATTGAAGTTGACTTGCACTTATTAGACAAGTGTGCCCATGATTTAACAACATAATATGTTGCCTAATGCTGTTTAAAATGCATGAAAGAGACAAAGTGAATATGCATTTTTGCTGATTTTGTGCCCATTGTGAATAGGAGAAACTTGGACATCAAGTTTATGAAAAAATAATTATTTATTTTAAAATAATGAGTTGACTTTTACAAAAAGGTATAAAGTGTTCAAATATTTACTCATACAAAAGTTCTTTCTTTTAAAAGTGCTAAGGAATGTAGTGCCTAGGATTTTACTTTGTAAGAAATAGTCATCACTATGCTTGCTTGTTCTTGAGCTTGGTGCTTCAAAGAAAATGAATAATCTCTTTTATGTTCACTGCATCAAGATCTGCATGAAGTCCCTAAAATTTTTGCATTTATTCTTTATTATTGTTTTTAACAAATAGTATAATAAGTTTGTGCCAGTGTGTGAATAAAAAAGAAAAAGAAAAAAGAAGAAGAAACCAATGCTGAACCAATAATAATAGTACTTATTAGATTAAGGAGAGCACAACAAAATATTGTTGGAGATATTTATGGGACTTTTGTTTAGCAATGATCCATGGTCTATAATATTTTTCTTAGCCTTGAAATCCTTAAAAGATACTCTAGGATATGGTTCATTTGAATGGAATTTCTTAAAGGCCATTTTAGTGGGATTGGGCTTTCATTATATTTTTTTTTTAAGTTTTGACCACTAATATCTGTAAGACATAAACTTATTACTAAGTCTCTCAATATACAATTAATCTGGTTTGAACCAGGTAGGACCCTAAGAGCGGCTAAGCTCTCTTTACTGAGTTTTAATGTAGTTGCATCCTTAAGTTTCAAACCTGAAACCTCTAGTTAAACTAGAATTGGGCTTTCACTGTTTATTCATCCATCTGGTACTCATTTGCATTCACGCAGCTAAATACTTAGTTAATATTAATGGGGGTATGGAATATTACTTTCTAAGAAGGAAGGGGCTTAGATAGGGCAATAACTTTTCCTATAACTTCTTGTTTTGGGGATAGACTATGAGTAGACTTTTGGTTGAGGCTTCTTGAAAGGGTTTAAATTCCAACGTAAATGCCATAAAATGCAACTTCATATTTGCTTCGTTGACAACATGTTAGTCTTTTGCAAGGGTGATGATGTTCCTTCAGTAGCCATTGTTAAGGAAATTCTTTGCTTCCTCTGGGTTGAGCATGAATGCAAGCGTGAGAGCACAATGTATCTAGGAGGGGTGCCAAGAAATTCTTGAGAAGAAATTTTGAGGTACTACATGAAATTCAATCATTATAAAGGAGCTTCCTCATGAGATACTGCAACAAATGCATGATATAAAAATGAAGATTGATAGATGGAAACAAGTTTAACATTCATTTTCAATTTTTATAAATTCTCTCTATTATTTTTTTTTTTTTGAGTAAAACCTCTTTTTAGTCTCTTATGTTTGGGGGTCTTGGCAATTTTATTCCTCTCGATTAAAACTTCTTAATTAAGTCTTTAACGTTTTAAAAATGTGTCAAAACCATCTCTCTACCCATTTCTATTAGGGTTGTTAGATGGAGCATGTTGATGTGTCAAGTTAAGTGACAACATGTGTCATTAATTGGGTCACGCTAGCACCTACGTTTTATTATTATCAATTTTAGTCCCTTATACTTTAAAATATGACCAAATCAATGCTTTTCATTCTCTTTCTCTTTTTCTCTCCCCATTTCTTCTTCCTCCTACTCTTGCCTCTCCTCTTCAAAGTTGTATCCTTTTCTCTCAATCTCTCTCAACTCCCTTTAATGGCTTTGTCAATTCCATTCTAGCCCTTCTCTCCTCCCTTCCTCGTCATCTCTCTCTTCTTTTTGAGCCCTCACTTAAATATGTTTTTCTTTTTTTGTTTTCATGCTTTGTTTCTCCAGTTAAATTATTTAACACACTCCCTCTCTCATGCCTTATTTTAAGACACACACTCCCTTTTAAGGGAAGTGCTTTTAATAATGCCCTATGCAATCAATATTATAAAAGATGAAAAGGAAAGAAATATTAAACTTGCTAGTGAAGTTTGATGCCTACTTACACTCTACTAAAACTAAAAAGTTCAATTCTCCAAGCGTTTCGACAAACCCTAGCACTATCCGTTGTTTTATGGGCTAGTGAGGCTAAGTTGGGTTGGAGACTAGTGAGGCCACTTGGAAGATTTGGAAGGGCTAATTTGATTATGAGACTGAGATGAGTTGGTTTGAGAACATAGAACTTGGTTGGGGAGGTGTGATTACTTAAATTAAGCTAATATGAGATTTAGATCTACTGCAACTACTTTAGTGCAGTAATAATTTTTTAGTTATTAGATCAAGATGAAACTATAATGCAATGATTAAGAAGCTACTATTGCACTGAAGTGATTACAATACATCTAAATCCACTAAACTGTTGGGGGCATTTCTTTTCACCCATAAAATCTTTAACACCCCCCACCCACTTTTGCTGGGGCGTGAAAAGAAAAAAGGGTGAGAAAAGAAATGTCCAGTAGTTAGGTGCCAGGAAAAGAAAGAAGCAGTGCTTACTAAGAAACCTTACTATATTTGGAGGAGATATGCTATGAGTGCATTGATAAGTGTATATCCACTTTTTGTATATTTTTTTTACTTTTTTATTTACAATTTTACCTTTGCACTTATACTCAAAAAAAAAAAAAAAAAAAAAAACTAGGTGTATAATTTGGGTATAAAACTTTAGGGATGCAAATGGCTTTTCCCTATTTGGAGATGCTGAATGTGTACGGTTAAGTATAAGATGGAAGTAATATGGTATATTCATGTGTGATTGGACGGGCCTACCTATCAACTTGGCTAGGTCCATCGAAATATAAACACTACAAACTAAGCTTGAATCATGACATTCTCTAACAATTAAGGAGTAGAAGGCACACAAACTTGAGTTAATATATATATATATTTCAGATTATGTACAGGGAGAGGGTTTTATTAAGAAGCTCGAAGGTACCAGAATGTTTCTTGTTTGGATATACAAATCAAATGGCAAAATGTGGAGAAAATTTAATAGAATCTGAATACATAAAAATTTTAGACACTTGGGCGATGACCATTGGGGTTGTATAACCAGTAATTATTCAATGGATTGGTTTGATGAAAATATGAAAACTACAATTTATCTGATTATATTATATGTGTTGTATAGGATTGCAACTCTTAGGACAATGCTAATAGTTGATTGATAAATTTTCGTGACAAAAGCACACGGCAATGTCAGAATTTAATGATTTATAAGAAAAAATTGTCCATAGTATTATTTCAAAGTCAATAATCCATGTCTTGCTAAAGATGATTACTAGTCAATGGAATTGCCTCTGTTAGTTGGAAGTACTTTAATTGTTTTCCTGTAGTTTTCATGGTTGCAATTGTTCCCTATGCCCTACGTTTCTGGCAAAAGATGATTGTGATGGGTGATGACTAAGTTGTATTGTTGTTTCCTTCTTTTTCTTATTCTAACACTTATAAATTACATTTCTTACAGCTTTTTCTATAATCCTGCTACAATCACTGCTGTCAATAAGTTTAACAATTTTCTGACCATTAATCACAATTTAACAATTTTCTTTCATTTACGATGGATCTACATCTTGACCTTAACATTATAGCAAAGATTTTGGAAAAAAAATATGATATGTTTCAAAAAGGGTTGGCCCAACAAAAGTAATGGCCTAAAGGGAACTACTAAAATAAGGTCTTTTGCAATTTTATGAAGTGTTATATTTTCCTATTTAAATTTTTTTTGAGTTTATAGAGATGTGATTTTTGTTCTTAATCACATTTTGGTAGTCAATTCCTTGTAACATTTCTTAGGGGGAAAAAGAGTAGCAAATGCAATAAATTCACTATTGCAAATCAAATATACTATAAATAGACATTACTATGAAAACGCAAACCTAAAATAACAGCACGATTTATGGGGAAAGAAAAACAAAAAGAAAATAGCAAATACAATAAACTACTGGGAAATAAGGAAGAAATAGAACAATAGAATTACTAGATTTAATGTAGTTGATCATTAATGAGGAGATCTAATTGCCTTGTACTTGCCTTTATCAATTGAAGTTATTGTTGGATTGCCACAAACCATTTAACTGCTAAGAGAAGATTTTCAAAGGCTTTTAGGTGTAATAATTAACGCTTTTTTTTTTTTTTTTTTTGTAGGTATTAATTCTTATTGTTTAGAGAAAGAATTGTGGCTAAGGAATTAATGAGAAGAGCAAATTACATTATGGAAAAGAGAAATAAGACCAAGAGGGCGGAATGAGAAAAAGACTGTTAGAGGGAATAGTTTGGTTGGGAAAGTGACTAGAAAATATAAATATTTCAGAATTAAGAAAGATAATATCTAAATGATACACTCAAATAAAAGATTTACTTATTACCAAATAGAGCAGATATTATGGGGCTTAGTTTATTGGAGATAATGTTTTACTTTTTGAGTTAGACTTTTTGATTAGCATGTTTCTATAATTAAGAGATTTTTTAGGGAGTGTTTCACTTGCCTTATGGATTAGCCATCAACGGTCTCAAAATAAATACTTTTTTTTTTAAATAAACAAGGAATATTCACTGCTAAGGAAAAGACTTTTTAGATTGGTTCTTTTTGACTTTTTAGATTAGTTTTGGTGTAGATTTAGGAATAATGAAAGACAATACGAGGAATTGATGTTCAGAAAATAATTTGTCCAATGACTTTGAAAGTTCAAAGTCCATTATTCAGAATGTTATTATTCGGAACGTCGTGACATACAATGACATTAGTGATATTGATAAATACAATAATTACCAACATAAACAAGTATATAGCGATATACCGTGATACTTTGCCCTAGTTGATCCTTCACGCATAGTTCAACATCATTCCCACTTATTCTTCAGAATGCTAGCCTTATTGCGTTTTAGAAAGGTGACAAAACTCTTGAACTTCTTCCGATTTGGCCCTGATGGTTTCCCACTTGGATCAAACACAATAAGTATCCTTTGCTCACCACTACAACGTCAGCTCCTTCAATCGTGTGTCACGTCTACCCTTCTTACACGTAGATTGACTGCTCAACCAGTATTTGGATTGCTAGAGGAATTTTCTGTGTCTGTTTAAACAATAGAATAAAGTAAGGTAAGTAACTTGAAGAAAATTAAGATCAGTAACAAACGTGATTCAAACTCAAGCTATGACATAAGATGAAAAGGTAAAAAAAAAAAAAAAAAACACAATTCAAATGTAAACTATGAAATAAGATAAACAACTAACTTTTATCAAATTTTTATGTAGGGATGATTTGCTATTTCATTTTATGATGATAATCTCTTGTGGCATGTACTTCATCTTCTTCATTCAATTTAGGTAGCCTTGATGAGAAAAAGGAGTCTTATGAATATCAAAAGTTGATTCATCATTCTCACCACTGACAGTCATTGTTCTTCCTTGGAGAACCACGAACCACTTTTTTTTTTTTAATGCATCAATAACAAAAAACATTTGTTTCGCTTGGACTGCCATGATAAAGGGCTCCTCCTCATATCTTCTATTAAAATCTACCAATGTAAATCCTAACTCATCTATATGCATACCATTACTATATATGATCAACCCACTTTCATTTGAAAACACACCCTCTAAATTAGTATACTCTACCTCTCAAATCTATTCAATAACCCTGAAATAATATATGACTACTCATACAGGGATTTCATCTTTTGAACTAAAAAAGTGCACGGACTTAACTACTACCATAACCTTATTGTTTTGCATAGTACTCTTAGCATCTCAGAATTTTGTATAGAAGGAACACTCATTAATATCATATCTACTCCATCATATCAACTCAAATTTGGGCTCGTTGGATAACCATTTTATTGTCTCAAATGCACTATAATTTTTTACAACTTGTTCTGCAAACTAGGATAAGAAAGTCCTATTATGCTCATTCAACAACATTTTCTCAATCATCAAGTTCATCATTTATTCAAGATGTATAGATGTGCTTATAGCACTTCCCCATGACCTATTCTCTTTACTGTTAACTCGTTGTACACTTACCTACAGCTCTTCCCTTGTGATGAGAATCTGGAAGCTCAATAGCTTTTGCTTCTAACAACTAGTCAGTATAAAGCTCAACAACTTTTTTTTTTTGGCAACATATCATTGAACAATAGATGCTTCAAGCTGTTGTGTATTCTATACATATCCTTTTAGTAATTTTATGTACTGTTCAATTTGGGTACATCCATAGTAAATAAATAAAGTTACACAACCTAATCTCCCTCATTAGATGAATAATCAAATGTATCGTGATGTCAAAAGAAAAAAAAAGAAGAAGAGGAAAGTACATCTCCAATTGGCACAAGATAATAGCATCATCATTTTCCAATTCATCCAATTTTTGGAGGTGAATGACTTTACAACATATGGCATTGGAGACGAAGTGTAGTCTGGTTATGGTTTGTCTTAATATTTTTTGGTAATATGTCGCAAATAGCAACTAGTAGTAGTCGTTGCATCAAGATGTGGTAATCATGAGATTTTATGTCTACTAATTTCAATTAAAGGTTCTAGGTAAACATCTATGTTGTTTCTTTTGGCTATTTTGGGCACGAAATCATCATAAACAATATGATATACTTGTTTTCATACATAGCCAATGAGGTAGGTTGAAGATCACTAAGAAAACATACCATGAACTATGTTTACTATTAATGTTACCATAAGGATTCATTATGTCTGCACAAAGTCCAAGCTTAAGGCTTCTTTCCTTATTGCAGAACTCAAAAAACAATTGATTGATTTTCTTCCATTGAGGAGAATCAGCCGGACAAGTTCTTGTTGGTTCAGCTCATCCACTTTAGCTACCAAAATGACAATTAACTAGTAACATAATTTTGATTGACACCTTCGATGTTACAATTTCCAATGCTGAATTAGTGACAGATAGCGTGTCTGTAATGTGATTACAACATCATTAAACACTAATTAAATCTTCATAATTCATATAATTTAAATTCTATGACCAATGGAATCAATCGCTTAATGTTTTAGTGGTTTGATGCATCTTTCAAAACTAACTTTTCTTGTCATGTCAAGGTCAGTTTTCTTTTTTCTTTTTTTTGGTCATATATATGATAAAAATGCGAACTTTTAAATATTGATTTAAACATTTTAAGAGAAGCTGAGTTTGATTCAAAAGGAATGAGGTGTTAAAGTCTTATTTCTTAGATTGCACAACTGTATCTAACCACTTCTTTATCATGATCAAAATTTAGTGATTGAATAGTAAATAAGTCTTTATATCACGCGATGTTTTGTCTCTGATCCATCTCCTAACAATTGCAAGAGTCGGTTGCAAAGTCATTGCACTTTATTTCAACGGCCGTTCTCTTCCATCGCTAAGTCAAAATATTATAATTGCAATTCATAAACCTAGGAATGGATAAGCCATAAATATGATCGGTCGCAAGTTTGGTCCCCATTTTCGTGATAATCCTTTCAACAACCAAAATTTATTTATGATTGTGAAACACATCGCGGAGGGGGACTGTTTTAGTTTCAGTAGCCGAATTCAACTTTCCTTGTACCGTGACAGGATGAGAATTTAATAGTTGGAAACAAGAAAATGCATCGATATTATATATTGTTTGAAAGTCAATAGCGCCAAGTCTTACGCTTCATGTCATTGATGATATGAAGAGGACATACTAGTCAATGGAGTTTTCTCTGAGATGTGGTAAATACACTCATTTTTTATAGTTTTTTTTTTTTTTAAATTTACTTACTTTATATCCTTCTTATTTTTCTGTTTATATTTTTATTCTTGTACACAACTACAAAATTAGAGGTGTATAAGACAGTGCGCACAAACACTTGTAAACATAACTTTTTCCTTTCTCTATTTATGACTGATTAAACATAAATGCAGTTGTCTCCATTTATGACCACTTTTGTCTTTAATTTAAATCTTAATATTATGTTGTATTTAAAAACATTAGCCCTTGAACCAGACTAACTAAATTTGGTGCAGTGTACATCTTATAAATATATACAAATCACATTGTTCATTATTTAAACAAGAGAGATCAAAATGTTCAAGTTTTGTTAAAGCGAGAGGAACAAAACTATAACTATACCGTTATATGTTCTTATATTTTCCCCCTATAATCTTACTACAATAACTACTCTAGTTATAGTTTAGCATTTTAGAACATCTTTAGTCACGATACTCATTAGGGTTCCATATTTTAATTATTTATATTATTTTTATGAGTCCTACGATGACACATTACTCTATACAACTTATATAATTTTCTCTCTACTCATACAACTTTACAAACTTTTTTAAATAGGTCCCACAAATTATTTTATATTTTTATTTTTAATCAATCTATTTCACAATTCTTTTATTTTTTCCTATAAATCTCTTCTTTATTTCTTATAAAATATAAAGTGAGGCTCATCTTTTTTTCTATACAATCATTCCAAATTTCAACAACTCTTAAATTTTTCTCTCCTTCACTTCACCATCTCTACTTATGGTACTCTCCATTTTTTCATTGCATACGGGTATGCAACACCAAACCATGACCATTAGAGATGGTCTTAGGATGACCTAAATGAATAGCGGTAAATAGATGAGACACAATCATCATATCTGCTGAGTAGGAAATTGATAGTTCAGATGTTCTCAGCAACAATTCAGCCCAATGAAAAAGCCTATTCCAAAAGGGGCACCCCACAGCTGCCTTACTCAATGCCAGTGTGGTACAATATTGACCCAAAACATTTATTTCTCCAGCGAGCAAGCTAACAAAACGTTAAAAGAACATCGGAGTCAATGTTTAATATTATATAAAGGAAGAACTGCTCCGTGTCTACGATCAATCTCAACGTGCAATACTTTTTCTACATAACCACGAAGATTTGAGTACTAGTTGAGACAATTCAAGCTAGCATTTAGGGTGATGTGGTTCAGCAATAAGGACCATACCAGTTAGGTTTGGTAGGTGAGAAATAAACCAGTACTTTGTTAAATCTAGCTCCACCTTTTGTTGTTCCCCATTTTCCAGTTAGGTGAAGAAGAAGAGAGTACTGTCGTCATAACTTTTCAACTAGGAAGAAATTAAACAAATGCAAATTTATATGCTTTTTGTTGCCACAGTACTTTTCCCATATTTTTCCTATGCAACTGATACCATTACTCAATTTATGTCTGTTGCTGATGGCAAGACTTTAGTTTCCAAAGACGGAAGCTTTGAACTGGGTTTCTTCAGCCGAGGTATTTCCCCAAACCGCTACCTGGGAATCTGGTACAAAAACATCCCTGTTAGAACTATTGTTTGGGTTGCTAACCGTGACAACCCAAGCAAAGACAACTCTAGCATCTTGACCATTAACAAGGAGGGGAAGCTTGTACTTGTTAACAAGAATGAGAATGTTCTTTGGTCTGCTAGCTCAGAAACAAAGGCTTTGAATCCAATTCTGCAGATTTTAGATTCTGGGAACTTAATGTTAAGAGACCAGAAATCCGATGATCCTCAAAGTTACTTGTGGCAAAGCTTCGACCATCCTTCTGACACTTTGTTACCCGGAATGAAGCTCGGATGGGATCGCAAAACTGGCCTCAACCGGCGTCTATCATCATGGAAGAATTGGGATGACCCTTCTACAGCAGAATTCACAACAGGAATTGTACTTACCAGCTACCCTGAAATGATAATATGGAAAGATGATGCAGTGTATTATAGAAGTGGTCCTTGGAATGGGCTCAAATTCATTGGGGCACTTGCACAAAAATGTAACCCTCTTTATGAGTTCAAGTTTGTTTCAACCAAGGATGAGGTATACTACTCATACAATCTCCAGAATAAGTCAATTATCTCAAGATCGGTAATAAACCAAACCATTAGTGCTCGTCAGCGCTTGACATGGATTGAAGAATCCCAAAGTTGGATGTTTTATTCATCTGCTCCATTGGATCACTGTAACAGCTATAATCTTTGTGGTCCTTATGGCAATTGTATCATTGATGAGTCACCAATTTGCCAGTGTTTGAATGGATTCAAGCCCAAATCGCCGGGGGAATGGAATCAAATGGATTGGAGACAAGGATGTGTACACAGTGAACCATGGAGCTGCAAGAAAAACAAAGATGGGTTTGTTAAATTTAGTGGGTTAAAATTGCCAGATACTTCAAAAACCTGGGTTGATGCAACTATGACACTTGATGCATGTAAGGCCAAATGCTTGGAAAACTGTTCCTGTACTGCTTATGCAAACTCAGACATCAGGGGAACTGGTAGTGGCTGTGTCCTTTGGTTTGGTAATCTAAATGATATGAGGCAGATTTCTCCAGCCGGTCAAGATTTATACATTCGAATGGTTGCATCAGGTACTACTACTTTTGCATAATTTTTGAATCCTTTATTTTATTCTGTTTTCTCTTACATCTTAAGATGTGCTCAACTGGCCTATGTATAGTGGATTCAGAAATAACTCAAAGTGAAACAATTACTTAAGTGAAAAATAACCAAAGCCACTTTGTTAAAAGAAAAAAGAACCGATATTCACTCCTGCCTCAATAGTTCAATATGGTCACCCACCCAATCCATGCAACTAACTTCACTTAGTAGGATAAGATTTATTGTTATTGTTGTTGTTTAAATATCTTAAATGGGCTAGTTCTATCCATTAATCTATTCATCTGTTATTTTGTATCTTCACTTGGTTCATTTTCGTCAAGCTTCCCCGGAAGAGGCAAAAGATGGGCATAGAAAAATGGTGAAGGCAGTAACAACCACTATTGTGTTTACCCTCTTGATATTTTTCAGTTTCTTTTACATTTACACGAGGAGAAGAAAGTTGAAAGGTAAGCAGTGCTTCTAATATTATTATTATTATTTTTTTTTTCTCTTTTTTCCTTTTAACTCTTTTTATCTTTCACTAAAAAATTGGCTTGCCATTTAGAGTCTAATATATCTATATATAGACCAGTGAATGGTTACTCAAATGGTCACATTCTCTATAAGCCTATTAAAAAATTGAAAGAAATAGCATTAGATGGTCTTGTATTGTTACCTGCGGCATAATCTTATTGAATATAAATGCTTGATTGTCATAAACTTTCTTTCAAGCATATCACTACAAAGCTCTTAAATTGACGTTTTGCTCATATTGATGAGACATTTAATAGTGGTTATTATAATAACCAACAGTCACTGTGAAGCTGTAACCCTTGTTTTTCTTCACTCCACTACATGACTGAAATTTTCAGAGATATTTTTGATTGTTAAGGGAAAGCCATTGAAAAGCTCCAAAAATTAATAACTTTTTATCATATATTTTTCTTTTCCTCTTGTGTGGCAGCAAACAAGTTCTTTCTTGTGTATCATCTGAAATAAGGATAACCTTGCCAACAGGAAAGGAAGATGAGGGTAGACAAGAAGTGATGGAACTTCCTTTCTTTAATTTTGTCACAATTGCTACAGCCACAAATGACTTCTCAATTGACAATAAACTTGGCGAAGGTGGTTTTGGGCCTGTATTCAAGGTAAACATGGAATAAATATGTTAATATTAAGCGTCAGTCTGTTTCTCAATGTTCATGGTTCTGTTTTTCCCAACAAATTTGTTCTGTTAGGGTACACTAAGCGATGGACAAGAGATAGCTATCAAGAGACTTTCAAGTAGTTCTGAACAAGGAATGAATGAATTTAAGAATGAAGTTATACTTTGTTCTAAACTTCAACACCGCAATCTTGTCAAGCTTCTAGGTTGTTACATTCAAGGAAATGAGAAAATGCTGATCTATGAATACATGCCTAACAAAAGCCTAGATTACTTTCTTTTTGGTATGTATATCTTAGAAGTTTCAATTCAAAAGAGATTGACAGATTTATATTTGCTTATTGCCATTCATTTTGCAAAGGAAAAACTAACAAAAACATAAAAATTTGACAGATTTTACTCAAAGTAAACTTTTAGATTGGACTATGCGCCTCCACATCATATTTGGAATTGCTAGGGGACTTTTATATCTTCATCAAGATTCTAGAATGAGAATTATACATAGAGATCTTAAAGCAAGTAATGTTTTATTAGATAATCAGTTGAACCCTAAAATCTCAGATTTTGGCTTGGCCAAAATGGTCAGAGGAGATCAGATTGAAGGGAATACAAGGAGAGTGATTGGTACATAGTAAGTACATATCTTTTTAGATGATGAAGTGGATTCTATTCATTGATTAAGAGAAATAACTAATTAGTAATTTTTTTTTTTTTTTTTTATAGTGGTTACATGGCACCAGAATATGCTAGTGACGGAGCATTCTCAATCAAATCTGATATATTTAGCTTCGGAATTTTAGTGTTAGAAATAATAAGTGGAAAGAGAAACCGGGGGGTATACCATTCAAACCAAAACCTAAATCTTGTTGGCCATGTGAGTAACAAAACTTTATATTTCACATAATGTTTGAAAAGATCGATTATAGATGACATGTTTTAAATTGTTGCAGACTTGGAGGTTGTGGAAGGAGGGCAGCGCAATGGAATTGGTTGATACTTGTTTGGGGAACTCGTTTGTTGTATCAGAAGTATTACGCTGTATCCATATAGGTCTTCTATGTGTGCAACAACATCCTGATGATAGGCCAAACATGGCATCTGTGGTTGTGATGTTGAGCAGTGATAGTGCATTGCCGAAGCCTAAGGAGCCTGGTTTCTTGATGAAACCTTCGATTGAAGCAGAATCTTCTTCTGGCAATCCTATACTTTCTTCAACTAATGAAATGAGCGTTACGAATTTAGCTGGAAGGTAGAGAGGATCAGTTAACTTGCTTAACTATTATGTGTAAGTGGACATGCACATTGTATGACAACTTAAAATTGGAACTTGTAATTGATAAGAAAAAAATTACCGGAATACTTAATTTCTTTAAGATAAGATTGATCTTGCAACTATGTCCTTTTAGCAAAACGAGTAAGAAAGAAATCTTTCTATAAGGAATTTTCGTTATGTAACTAGGTTTATGAGAGGGTTATCAAAATAGAGAAGTAGGTGTAATTTCAAGTAAAGGACGTGTGAAAAATTTACTCTATTTTTTTAATATTTTTTTTATCCTATCAAAGTCACACCGAGAATAAGTCATTTCACTTTAATAAACCTCATCCCACAATTTATAGATAAATTGACATCCTTGTCCTTCTGATTCACAGTATAACTTTTTTTTTTTTTTTTTTTTAATTAGCAGTTTGAAACCTGAATGTTCCTTTCTATTTCTTGATTCTGTTTTTTTTCTGAGTTATGGGAGTTCCATAAGATAATTCCTTTAAGGATAAACTTGCGAGGCTTTTGTTAAGACAAAGATAACTTCCCTTACAAAATGTGAAAAGATAGAACAACTTTGATAAAAAAAAATAATTTAACTGAAATTTATAAGCGTTTCATGTCCATATAAGCTTTAGGATCCACAACATAGATAGATGGTTTGGATTGATTTTGGCATACTCAAGATTAGGATGAAAAACTAAAAAAGAAAAAGCAAAATTAGTCTGTAAATGCTTATTAGCACATGAGGGAAGGGATGCTACAGAGGCACTCGACAATCAACATGATCAATGTCATCCAATTTGCATATATTTGGACTTGGTTTCATGCGTAGGGTTTTTCATTCTTCACATTCTACCCAGTGGTCTCCTTTTGTCATTCCCGAGGATTAGGAGACAAGCAAAGGCCAAAGTCATGCTTTATTACAAAATTTTGAGAGGAGGAAATGAGAATCTAACAAGCTGAGAGAAGTAAGAATGTAGCAATGTTGATGCAAGCTTATTCGCAGCCAGCCAATGCACCAATTGTTGCGCCAACGGAGGATACTGAAACATCTGATGATAAGATGATAAGTGTGGTGATTAGGGTATATGTAACTTGACAACTATTATAAATACTATGTTGTATTCTTATTTTTAGATTTCAAGATCGATACTTGACATATCTAGCTTGTATATTGTTTTATATTTTGAAGGATGTGTAACCAAAAATGGGCTTCACTTTTGGTTTTTATTTTTTGAAATAAAAAAGAATAAATTATATATATATATATATATATATATATATATATATATATATATATATAGGAAGAGCATAAATTATTTTTGTGCATTGGTTGTTCTCGGTTTGGATTTTATAAACTCAAATGTGCTACTGTTTTTTCTCTGAGAAGTATTATTGGTTAAAAGCACTCTCTTACACAAGGAAAAGGATAAAGATCAGAGAACAAGTTATAGAGTAAAATTAAAAAGATTTTTTTTTTTTTGGTGTATATACATTTAAAATTTCGGGCGTATGCATAAGAAATTCTAGAAAACTATAATCTGGAATTTCTTTGTGTTTTATTGTTAAAAACACTTTCAGAGAGGTAAGAATGCACAAAACCAAGAATAACAGTGGAAGAAAACACCAAAAAAAGTCACAAATACTCCCAAAAGCCCTCATTAAAAACTGTCTGAGACTCGCTGGAAAACTTAATATGCATTTATTTTAAAAAACTTTATTTACTTATTGTGAATAGAACATGTCTATGTAAAATTTTGCATTATACTTCACATCTATAAAAATTGCATTATATATAATATTGAAAAATATAATTAACAATGCTGTATGAATTGATGTTTGATGTTTTTCTATAATTTTTTTACAACATGAGGGCAAACAATTTCAAACACCCAATCTTCTAACAGATTCAAAAATCCACGAAAAGGAGGAGAGAAAGGAAACACTCAAAAAACTTAGAGGCCGAGTCCAACTTGCAAAGAAGTCTTACATATGAAATTTAATTATTAAAAAGAGAGAACTTACATTAAAAAAAAAAATGAATAAAATTTTGGAGGGGGCCGCCCCACTTGCCTCCTTCTATTCATGCCTACTTTCTATATACTACTCACACTTTTCGTTACTAGACCACGCTGAGTGTCTTAAACGTTTTTTATATTACACTTCTACAAATTGGATTCAATCCTCTACTATAAGCATATATTGGGCTTAGATTATACCTATACATATTTTATACTTAAAAAATCCAAAGTTTAGTTTATTTGGTCACACATGCAGTGGAACATTCCAGACAATGTTTGACCTAATGAAATATTATGTGCTATGAATAAGATTTTTTGAGATTATCCTCTCCTCACAACACAATAGTCAAGATCAGGAGCATTCTCCCAAAAGAAGATGAAGAAGAAGAAAAAGATTTTTTGAAGTAAAAATACTAAATATTTATTCATGAAAAAATGATTGAACTAATTATAAAATATGCTATTTATATGCAATATAATTACTTAATAATAATAAACAACTCAATAAAGTAGGAATCCTAATTTAAATAGAAAAAGTAATCATAATTTAGATAACAACCAAAAATAATTATAAGTCTAACCAGAACAATAAAAGCAGAATAAAAAAAGCCCAATATGTAAACCCAAACCCTAATTCTTTAATGAAACCTAAAATGCCTATTTTTATATTAAAGCCTTTTATATATTTGGGATAATCCTGAATTGATTGTGAATGGCATTGCAGTAAACAAATGTTAATATTAGGGATCGCATAAGGGTGGGGAAGGGAATGTAGTCCCCACCTGCAACCCTTGTTGGAATTTTTTTTCTTATCCTCCTCTCCACCCATGACATAGAGGAAAATTGGTTTCTCCCAAAATATTGGGAACCTGAGGAGAATTTTTCAAAATTGATTTTATATAAAAAATTAATATTTTAATTAAATAAATTTAATTTAATGCAAAATTATTTGTAACATTACAAAAATACCCTTATATATATAATTAAGAGTATTTTAGTTTTTTTTTTTATTAATTTAAGGATTCTTACCATCTCTGTCTTCGAAATTTGTCCAGGAAAAATTCTCCCCCATCCTTGCTTTTGTAGGAGAAATTTTCTCTGATTTCTGCCCAAACGGAGAATCCTTGTTGGATCTCCGCTCAACTGAGGGAAATTGTCATCCATAATTAATATTATTTATGACTAGTTGAATTGAAAGCGTATCCACAGTTTATTCAACGTAAAATAATTACTGCATCAATGTCTGTGGTTATAAGTGAAATAATTTGCTGAAACAAGTCGCAAAGAAATTATGAGATATGGGAAAAAAAAACACACAAATGCTTTTAAGATTAGTTGAACAAAGCCAATTACTCGCTCTTGAAAGTTATCTGCATATTCCCAAACCACGTCCTTCCACTATAAACCCTCAAAAAGCGGATTAGTTTTTGCACCACACCCTATTAATTTTTTCACCGTGTTGAACATTCAGAAACTTATTTCGGGATGTGTATTTACACAATTGGCAACTTGTTTCTGAATCTTAAGAGGGTGCAACATTCAGTTCCACTCAAAAAATTGCATGTATATTTCTCCCTTTATATAATCATAGCCACATGCAAACAAAACCAAAAAGAACAGATATTGGGTGTTGTATTTTTCAAAGCAAGAATTCACCCAAACCCATTCTTTAATACAAATAAGATGTGCTCAGGTATGTAGAAGGCCTCTAGGCCATTTCATGTTCTATTGTCAAGCTAAAACCAAGGAAGTGAATGGATTAGTCTGAGCTAGGTTCACATGAAAAAATCACTAATTATGCAAGCTCGGGTCCTAGCGCTTGTCAATGCCCAAGTACAATTGGCAAAATTCGAAGTTTTGTTTAGAATTAAATGGCAACTCGATAACTTACAGTTACAATGAGGTTTATGGTAGGCCAATTCAGGTTCTATGTCTAGCAGTGAAATAGGTGTTTGTTTCATGTATTTGGTATGATTTTTTAAAATAGATTAACCTTCAAAAACATGTTTGCCATAATTTTTTTTTTACAAGTTTCCTGCAAAAAGAATCCCACAACGGGTGGGATTCTTAATTTATTGTCTTCACAATTTTTTTCTTTTAAGTAATCCCAAGGAATATAATTTAGAATCCTAAGGGCTAATTACCCAACAAATTTTGATAAATTCCAGGATTTATAGCAATTCATGTTTCTTAGGACTTGTGAAGTTTAGGATTCAAAATTGGATTTGTCTACGGGTGCTCCCTTTAGTACAACACATTTCGTATAATCAGGTATATATTTAATCTCTAAACCCCTGATATTTTACTTCTTCCCACACTCCACTTGGCTTCTTATTCAACCTATGCATCGTCAGTGAGAAAGTAGAGTACTACTACAAAACTGTTGTGGAAAAATTTCTTGATTGGGTAAGATAGAAGTGTGGATTCCATGAAGCTACTAGAGATACATGTGATAAGGAATGTAGTGCCTAGGATTCTACTTTGTAAGAAATAGTCATCACTATGCTTGCTTGTTCTTGAGCTTGGTGCTTCAAAGAAAATGAATAATCTCCCTTATATTCACTGCATCAAGATCTGCATGAAGTCCCTAAAATTTTTTCATTTATTCTTTATCATTGTTTTTAACAAATAGTATAATAAGTTTGTGCCAGTGTGTGAATAAAAACAAATAAGAATAAAAACAAATAAGAAGAAGAAACCAATGCTGAACCAATAATAATAGTACTTACTAGATTAAGGAGAGCACTGCAAAATATCGTTGGAGATATTTATGGGACTTTTGTTTAGCAATGATCCATGGTCTAAAATATTTTTCTCAATCTTGAAATCCTTAGGGCTCGTTTGGTGTTGATAAGGGGAATAAGATAGGATAAGCTAATCAGGTCCTTTATCTTATCTTGTCATCTTAGTTGAAATTTAATTCTAAAATAGAGCTGAGTTAAAAAATAGGTTGATAGGATAAAAAATTCTTTTCCTCTTGTACCCCTCTCTTTCTCGACCTCCATTGCCGGCCGCCATTCTCCTTCGTCTCCCTTCGGTTCCTCTCCTTTGCGTCGCCGGAAGAAGCTGCCGCATAACGACATTGTCGCAAACGTCAACTTCGCATTGAGCCCCCTCTCTCTGCTCTGAACCGCTCTCAGCCCCAACAAGCAAAACCCCAATCCCAATCCCCTCCCTACTACCTAAACCCCAACAATCCAAAGCTCCCTGAACATGTTTCTGCACTCACAGGTAATCGCCTCAATCTCCATAATCGCATTCTTACACTGATTCGACAAGACGATCTTGAGGAAGCTGCTTTATACACTCGTCACTCCATTTACTCCAATTGTCGGTAATCGCCTCAATCTCCATACTTTCTTGGAGGTCTATCTGCACTTACCTTATCGTCTTCAATATCTCAATTTCCCAAACAATCCTTCAAATTTGACCGAATCAAATTTCTGCTTTAATCCTTAAAACCCCAATTTCGGCCATTCTGAACCCTAATTTCATGATTTCAATTTTCACCCGCAAAATCCCGAATTTCTGGGTGCAATCTTTTCCCCGCAGATTATTTGGCTGTAACCCACCTTACCCACTTGAAATAACTTCACCAAACCCCTATTTTTCATCTTTATCGATCAAAGTTTGCGGGTGTTTCTGGTTTGGTGCTTCTCTCTGCTTCTTCTCTACCCTCTAGTTATGTCTTTGTGTATTTCCCTTTGATTGTTCTTTATGCTTTATTGATCTGCTTCTATAAATACCCATTTTTCTATTTAAGCTATTTTTTTTAAAGCTTACTTTCATTTCATTTTCTTGGACTTGAAATAAGCAGTGGTATATTCTGGCAAAACAATCTTATAAGTGAAGTGAAATTGATTTAGGATTTGGTCAGAGCTATATGTTGTTAGTGAAAACTCTCATGAGCTGCATTGAAAATAACTGACTTGTAGAGATATAAAATTTATTTGAATAGTTTTCTTAATTTCAAAAGTTCATAAGTGTTGTCTGTTGTGTTGTAGTCACAAAATATGATAAACGAGCATAACCCGCCAAGGCAATTGACTGTTAATTTGGGAAGCTTTAATGTCATGGTAGATGGGTACTGTGCAGAAGGAAGATTTAAAGAACCAATGGAAGTTACAAAGCTTGAGGATTATGAATGGCAACAAGAAGAATTTAGTTCAACCAAAAGAGAAACTCTTCAAGGGCCTGCAACTATGATAGAGCAAATTGGGAAATTTCAATGGAGGATAGATTGCAGAATTGGGTCTCTAAGATTTAGATTCATGCCCCCAATTCAAGAAAAGTGGTAGAGTATGTGTTATTGTATATCGGGTATTTTGATTTGTTTCTAGTTTATTCTTCTACAAAAGACAAGGTTCTTTCTTTGTATGGGAAGTGGGAAAAGACAAGGGAAATTAGAGGGAAGATGAGCTATTTGTCTGTTAGGAATTGGTTGATGGATTTTCTAGGTTGAGGATTAGTGAAGGAAAACGAAGAAGAAAATTTCATTTGCTTTTCCTTTCCTTCACTTTGATCCAAACAAAGTTAATATTTAAAGGAATTTTCTGTTCATCTTGCATTTAGAGCATATCTTTATTTGCTTTACTCTCCCTGCATAATGAATCTTACATTTCTTCAGATTCTCTCTGACATTGATGCAGAAAGAATGGTAATTTAACAGTGAAACTGTAAAAAATTTTGGAATCCCCATTCTCCAATGCGCCATGAATTTGGATAGTTACAGTTATAGTTGACTAATGTTGGTTGTTTTGCAAATTATTTACGAGATTAGGTACAGTTATGTGAACGTTGATTTTTTTTTTGGGTGTTGTCTGAATGAATTTTGTTATTTGAACTCTATCTTTTTGTCATTTCATATTTCAAATTCGATATTTTATAATAGTAAATTGATTGATGATGCTTAAAATGATAAATTGACTTTTAGAATGACAAATTTAAAGGGTAAAATAATAGTGAAAAAATTTTAAAGTATATTTATGTGAATTATTTTTTAGTTATATATTTTTTATTTTAAAAAATTGTGTATAAAATAATCCAAGAATTATATTAAAAATTTATTTTTAAAAAATTATATGTAATTTTTAATAAAGATAATTTTGTCATTTAGACATTTTTATATCATATCTTGTTATTATTTGGTTCATATCAAACACATGATATGATAATATAATCATCTCTAATATGTTATCTTGTGTGCACCAAATACTGAATATAATAAAAACTTATCAAGCTCTTATCCTATCATACCTTTATCTTGTTCTCTTATCCTATCATCTCTTATCCTATTAAGTGCACCAAACAGGCCCTAAAGGATACTCTAGGATATGGTTCATTTAAGTGGAATTTCTTAAAGGCCATTTTGGTGGGATTGGGCTTTCACTTCTTCTTTTTTCTTTTCTTTTAGTTTTAATCACTAATATCGGTGGGATATAAATTTATTATCAGATCACTCAATACAGAACTAATTTGGTTCGAGCCGAATAAAATCCTAATGGCGACTAAGCTCCCTACCAAGTTTTAACATAATTGTATTCTTAAGACTTAAAACTTTTTAGTTAAACTAAAATTGGGCTTTCACTCTTTATTCATCCATCTGGTACTCATTTGTGTTAGCGCAGCTAAATACTTAGTTAATATTAATGGAGGTATGAAATATTACTTTCTAGGAGGGAAGGGGATTAGATAGGGCAATAATGTTTCCTATAACTTATTGTTTTGGGGATTGAATACTTTAGTCAACTTTTGGTTGAGGCTTCCTGAAAGGGTTTAAATTCCAACATAAATGCCATAAAACACTTCAAATTTGCTTTTTTGACGACGTGTTAGTCTTTTGCAAGGGTGATGATGTTACTTCAATAGCCATTATTCAAGAAATTTATTTGCTTCCTCTGGGTTGAGCATGAATGCAAGTGTGAGAGCAAAATGTATCTAGGAGGGGTTTCAACAAATTCTTGAGAAGAAATTTTGAGGTACTACATGAAATTCAATCATTATGAAGGAGCTTCCTCATGCGGTACTCCAACAAATGCATGATATAAAAATGAAGATTGATAGATGGAAACAAGTTTAATCTTCATTTTCATTTTCAATTTTCATACATTCCCTCTATTTTCTTTTTCTTTTTTTTTTGAATAAAACCTCATTTTAGTCTCTCATGTTTGAGATCTAGACAATTTTATCCCTCATGATTAAAACTTCCTAATTAAGTCTTTAACATTTTAAAAATGTGTCAAAACCATCTCTCTATATATTTTCATTAAAATTGTTAGACAAAACATGTTGATGTGTCAAGTTAAATGATGACTTGTGTCGTTAATTATATAGCACTTACATTTGATTATTTTCAACTTTAGTTCCACATGTTTTAAAATATGGCTAAATCAATCCTTTTCATTCTCTCTTTTTCTCTCCCCATTTCTTCTTCCTCCTACCCTCGCCTCTCCTCTTCAAAGTTGTTTCCTTTTCTCTCTATCTCTCTCAACTCCCTTTAATGGCTTTGTCAATTCCATTCTAGCCCTTCTCTCTTCCCTTCCTTGTCTTCTCTCTCTTCTTTTCTAGCTCTCACTTAAATATGTTTTTCTTTCTTTTCATGCTCTATTTCTCCAGTCAAATTATTTAACGCACTTCTTCTCTCATGTCTTATTTTAAGGAGAGTGCTTTTAGTAATGCCCTATGCAATCAATATTATAAAAGATGAAAAGGAAAGAAATATTGAACTTGCTAGTGAAGTTTGATGCCTACTTATTTTCTACTAAAACTAGAAAGTTCGATTCCCTAAGCGTTTGGACAAACCCTAACACTATGTGTTGTTGTATGGGCTAGTGAGGCTAAGTTGGGTTGGAGACTAGTGAGGCCACTTGGAAGATCTGGAAGGGCTAATCTGATTCTGAGATTGAGATGAGTTGGTCCGGGAACACAGAACTTGGTTCGGGAGATGTGATTACTTAAGTTAAACTAATATAAGATTTAGGTCTATTGCAACTACTAGTGTAATAGTAATTATTTAGCCATTAAATCAAGATGAAACTATAATATAATTCTTATCTAATGATTAAGAAGCTATTACGACACTAAGTAATTGCAGCACATTTAAATCTGTTAAACTGTTGGGGCCATTTCTTTCACCCCTCAAATCTTTAACACCCCCTCACCTACTTCGATGGACCTAGCCAAGTTGATAGGTAGGTCCATCGAGTATAAACACTACATACTAAGCTTGAATCATGGCATTCTCTTACAATTAAGGAGCAGAAGGCACACAAACTTGAGTTAACATATATATATATATATATATATATATATATATTTTTTTTTTTTTTTTCTTTTTCAGATTATGTACAGGAAGAGGGTTTTATTAAGAAGCTCGAAGGTACCAGAATGTTTCTTGTTTGGATATACAAATCAAATGGCAAAATGTGGAGAAAATTTAATAGAATCTGAATACATAAAAAAGTTTAGACACTTGGGCGATGACCATTGGGGTTGTATAAACAGTAATTATTCAATGGTTGGTTTGATGAAAATATGAAAACTACAATTTATCTGATTATATTATATGTGTTGTATAGGATTGCAAATCTGAAGACAATGCTAAGAGCTGATTGAGAATTTTTCGTGACAAAAGCACGAGGCAATATCAGAATTTAATAATTTATACGAAAAAATTGTCCATAGTATTATTTCAAAGTCAATAATCCATGTCTTGCTAAAGATGATTACTAGTCAATGGAATTGCCTCCGTTAGTTGGAAGTACTTTAATTGTTTTCCTGTAGTTTTCATGGTTGCATTTGTTCCCTATGCCCTACGTTTCTGGCAAAAGATGATTGTGATGGGTGATGACTAAGTTGTATTGTTGTTTCCTTCTTTTTCTTATTCTAAAACTTATAAATTACATTTCTTACAGCTTTTTCCATAATCCTGCTGCAATCACTGCTGTCAATAAGTTTAACAATTTTCTGGCCATTAATCACAATTTAACAATTTTCTCTCAATTACGATGGATCTACATCTTGACCTTAATGTTATAGCAAAGATTTTGGAAAAATAAAATGATATGTTTCAAAAAAGGATTGGCTCAACAAAAGTAATGGCCTATTTGAACTACTAAAATAAGGTCTTTTGCAATTTTAAGAAGTGTTATATTTTTCTATTTAATTTTTTTTGAGCTCATAGAGATGTGATTTTTGTTTTTTATCATATTTTGGTAGTCAATTCCTTGTAACATTTCTTAGGGGAAAAAGAGTAGCAAATGCAATAAATTCACTATTGCAAATCAAATATACTATAAATAGGCATTACTATGAAAACGCAAACCTAAAATAACAGCACGCTTTAGGGAGAAAGAAAAACAAAAACAAAGTAGCAAATACAATAAACTAATGGGAAACAAGGAAGAAATAGAACAATACAATTACTAGATTTAATGTAGTTGATCATTAATGAGGAGATCAAATTGCCTTGTACTTGCCTTTATTAATTGAAGTTCTTGTTGGATTGCCACAAACTATTTAACTGCTAGGAGAAGATTTTCAAAGGCTTTTAGGTGTAATAATTAATGCTTTGTTTTTTTTTTTTTTTAGGAATTAATGAGAAGAGCAAATTACATTATGGAAAAGAGAAATAAGACCAAGAGGCCGGAAGGAGAAAAAGATGTCAGAGGTAATAGTTTGGTTGGGAAAGTGACTAGAAAATATAAATCTTTCAGAATTTAAAAAGATAATTAATATCTAAATGATACAGTCAAATAAAAGATTTACTTATTACCAAATAGAGGAGATATTATGGGGGGCTTAGTTTATTGGAGATAATGTTTTACTTTTTGAGTTAGACTTTTTGATTAGCATGTTTCTATAATTAAGAGATTTTTTAGGGGATAAAACAAGTGTTTCACTTGCCTTATGGATTAGCCATCCACGGCTTCAAAATAAATACTCTTGTTTTTTTTTTTTTTTTTTTTTTCAATAAAACACACAAATAGAACAAAACAAGAAATGTTCACTGCTGCGGAAAAGACCTTTTAGATTGGTTCTTTTTGACTTTTTAGATTAGTTTTGGCGTAGATTTAGGAACAATGAAAGACAATACAAGGAATTGATGTTCAGAAAGTAATTTGTCCAATGACTTTGAACATAGTTGATTTCTTCTTCAAAGAACGGTTCCACAACATCAAATCTCTACAAGTTCAAAGTCCATTATTCAAAATGTCATTATTTGGAACGTCGTAGCTGAGCTACATTACACACATACAATGACATTAGTTATATTGATGAATATAATAATTACCAACATAAACAAGTATATAGCGATATACCATGATACTTTGCTCTAGTTGATCCTTCACGCATAGTTCAACATCATTCCACTTATTCTTCAGAATGCTAGCCTTAATGCGTTTTAGAAGGGTGACAAAACTCTTGAACTTCTTCTTATTTGGCCTTCATGGTTTCCCACTCAGATCAAACACAATAGGTATCCTTTGCTCACCACTACAACGTCAACTCCTTCAATCATGTGTCACTTCTACCCTTCTTACACGTAGATTGACTGCTCAAGCCGTATTTGGATTGCTAGAGGAATTTTCACTGTGTTTGTTTAGAAAATAGAATAAAGTAAGGTAAGCAACTTGAAGACAATTAAGATAAGGAACAAACGTGATTCAAACTCAAACTATGACATAAGATAAAATATATATATATATATATATATATATATATATATATATAAACACAATTAAATGTAAACTATGGAATAAGATAAACAAGTAACTTTTAGCAAATTTTTATGTAGGGATGTTTTGCTATTTCATTTTATGATGATAATCTCTTGTGGCATGTACTTTATCTTCTCCATTCAATTTAGGTAGCCTTGATGAGAAAAATGAGTCTTGTGAATATCAAAACTTGATTCATCATTCTCCCCACTGACATTCATTGTTCTTCCTTGGAGAACCACGAACTACCTTTTTTGTTTTGTTTTTTTCTTTTTTCTTTTTTTTTATGGATCAGTAACAAAATAACATTTGTTTCGCTTGGACTGCCATGATAAAGGGCTCATCCTTATGTCATATTCTATTAAAATCTACCAATGTAAATCCTAACTCATCTATATGCACACCATTACTATATATGATCAACCCACTTACGTTTGAAACACACCCTCTAAATTAGTATAATCTACCTCTCAAATCTATTTAATAACCCTGAAATAATATATGACTACTCATACAGGGTTTTTATCTTTCGAATTAAAAAAGAGCATGGATTTAACTACTACCATAACATTATTGTTTTGCATAGTACTCTTATCATCTTAGAACTTTGTATAGAAGGAACACTCATTAATATCATATCCACTCCATCATTTCACCTCAAATATAGGCTCGTTGGATAACCATTTTATTGTATCAAATTGTTCTGCAACTAGGATAAGAAAGTCCTATTATGCTCATTCAACAACATTTTCTCAATCATCGAGGGTATTTTTCCCTTAAAATGCTTTTATGATTAGATAAATAATCTTGAATTTCATCATTTATTCAAGATGTATAGATGTACTTATAGCACTTCCCCATAACCTATTCTCTTTACTGTTAACTCGTTGTACACACCTCCTCCCTTGTGATGAGAATTTGGAAGCTCAATAGCTTTTGCTTCTAAAGTAGTCAGTATAAAGCTCCACAACAACATTTTTTTTTTTTTTTTGCATATCATTGAACAATAGATGCTTCAAGCTCGTGTGTATTTTGCACATACCCTTTTAGTAATTTTATGTACTATTCAATTGGGTACATCCATAGTAAATAAATAAAGTTACACAACCTAATCTCCCTTACTAGATGAATAATCAAATGTATCGTGATTTGAAAAAAAAAAAAAAAAAAAGGAGGAAAGTGCATCTCCAATTGGCACAAGATAATAGTGATGAGTGTAATTTATATAAAAGTTTAGTCTTGTATTCCCCTACATTTAAGTCCCAAATTGAGAGAAAATTAGGTGCTTTTGGTGTCATTTGACTGTTTTGTAGGACCCACGCACCAAAAAGAGCCAAAGGAAGCAAATACAGCATCCTGCCATGAAGTTTGGTGCCGTGGCACCATGAACAGGCAACATGGATAGCTTGGGCACCGTAGGGCGCCATGGCGAGAAGGCAATTCCTAATTGGGTCCAAATAGCGCTGTGGTGCCAAAAAACTCATGCCGTGGAGTCTTGGAGTCCCTGAAACACAAATTTGAAGTCTTCTAGGCCAATTAGGCTATTGCAAGTCCTAGATTGAGTAAAATTAGGAAGAGTATTGTTCTAATTGGCAGTCCTAGTTTGAGTGAAATTAGGAAAAGTATTATTACAAATAAGTAGCTAGGACTAGAATTGAGAGGAGGTAGTTTTGGAGACTGCAAGAGGCGAAGAGCAAGGAATCTACAAGATTTTCTTCTTCCCTTTTTGTTTTCATTCATGTTTTCTATCACATACATGGTCTATTTGATTTGCAACATGAATAACTAATTTTCTTTCTAGGGGCTAGGATGTAGCCCAATTCCATGCAGACTTGAATGATGATTCTATGAAATTCCATGCTTTATTCAATTGAGGTTTATTTCTCTGTGCTTTACTCCTTGATTGATCTGGCCAATTAATTAAGAAATTTGTAAATTGCTATGACCCAGGAGGCAATTAGCCAATTTAGGCCACGGAAATTAAATTCATAGTAGAGCTTAGGGCAGGAATGTGCCTAGGACCTTGTGTAGCCATAAATAGAATCACTAGAACTCCTTAAAAGAAATCCACAAAACTTAATGCGATTACAGTTACTACAATTCACATAGGGATATGAATGGATTGATAATTGTAATTAGTTTAATCTGACATCGAGAGGGTTTTTTTTAATAAATTGGGGAGATCCTAGCTAGCAATTGATATAATTGGAATTCATAATTGAAATTAGGAGAGTCTATACGTAGAATTGTAGTGAAATCTAAATTCCTAGGCTTTTAATCGCTGTTTTTCTTTACACCTTTGTTCTTGTTTCTATTTGCGTATATTTTAATTATTGTTTTCTTCCTAATTGCATTGCTTCTATCACCATGTTTCTACCGCTTAAGTAATACTGTGGTTTTAGTGTTCTAGTAATCAATTCACAGTCCCTTGGGTACGACAACCCTGAGATACTCTGCCGGCTACACTGATAGTATACACTTGCACTATATTCCTATATATACGCACACTCTATTTTATACACATTAAGTTTTTGGTGCCTTTACCTGGGACTGTGCCAATTGATATTAGAAGAATTAACTAGATGTTAACTCAAGCACAATTTGTTTACTTTATTTATTTTACTTTAATTCTTTATGTTTAGTGCTTAAACTGATTTTATTCTCAAGTGCTATTAAGTCTATTTGCTTTGAGAAATTTTCTAGTGTATGAAAAGTGTAGGGAATCACACTCTACTCCCTCTCGATCTAGAAATTGAGAAGACCTACAGAAAGATTCGAAAAATCAAAGAGAGTAGCTAGAAATCTACAACCAGGGCTAGAAAAATGGTGGCTGACGACCATCATAATGAAGAGCACATACCTCTCAAGAAATTCACAGTCCCAAGAATCCAAAATGCAATATCTAGCCTTTGGAGGCTAGCAGTAAAGGCAAACAACTTTGAAATCAAGCTTGTTGTGATTCAAATGGTGTAAAACAAACAATTTTTAAGAGCACCAAATGAAGATCCCAACCTGCATCTTTCAACCTATTTAGAGATCTGTGATACATTCAAGTACAATGGGTTGTCAGATGAGGCGATCAAACTCAGACTATTCTCCTTCTCACTAAGAGATGGAGCAAGGCGGTGGTTCAACTCATTGCCACTAGGTTTTGTAGAGAATTGGGAGTCCTTAGCTCAAAAATTCCTCACCAAGTACTTCCCTTCTTCGAAGATAGCTAAGTTGCGGACTGAAATAGTCAACTTCACTCAATTTGATAAAAAGTCTCTCTATAATGCTTGGGAAAGATTCAAGGAGTTGCTGAGGAAGTGCCCACACCATGGGATGCAAGATTGGCTAGTGATGCAAGTTTTCTATGGAGGACTGGGCTCTCATACCAAGACAGTGGTTGATGCAGTAGTTGGAGGAGCATTCATGAACAAGGATTATGCTGAAGCTTATGAGTTGCTAGAAGAGGTCACTATAAATGCCTCTGATTAGAACTCCAAGAGAGACAATGAGAAGAAGGCAGCTGGCATTCATAAAGTTAATGCATTGGCCAAGCTATTAGCTAAACTTGACCAGGTGCTCTCTTTTCAAACTACACTACTCAAGGGCAATCCTGAGGAGGGCATGGAAGGAGGACTTGAACAGGTGAATTACGTGGATAACAACCCTTACTTAAAGACTGACAATCCAAGGTGGTGCAATCACCCTAATTTTGCATAGAGGAATCCAAGTGAGGGTAACCCACCATTTCTGCAACAACAACAGCCACCCAAGATGAACCTAGAAGAGGCAATGGCAAAGCTGGAAACTTCTCAAGCAGACCTCACTGAGAGGACCAACCAATTCATGAGCCACACCGCTGCCTCTATCAAGCAACTAGAGAATCAGGTGAGGCAGATATCTCATCTATTGACTACCAAACAACCTGGCTCATTACCCAGTACCATTGAAGCAAATCCAAGAGAGCATGTCCATGCCATATTTTTGAGAAGTGGGAAGGTAGTTGAGACTAACTTGAAGGAGACCTCCATAGTTGAAGGGGAGAAAGAAAAGAGGCCCAAACCTACGGAAAAAGAGACCAATACAGTGCTTAAGGCATAAGAACCTAAGAAGGTGGACAAGCCCAAATCCAAACTGTTCCCAAACAATCCACCACCATATGTGCCTAAGGTTCCTTTTCCACAAGGGCTGATGATGAAGAAGCAAAAGAAAGATGATGAATTTCTAAAATTGTTAGAAATTTTCAAGAAGCTGCATATCAACATCCCTTTCCTATAAGCTATCACCAAGATGCTCAAATATGCCACTTTCATCAAGGAACTTCTTAGCAAGAAGAAGAAGCTAGAAGGGGATGAGAAAATAATTTTGAATGAAAAATGCAATGCAATCCTCTAAAAGAATTTATAATAAAAATGAAAGATCTAAGGAAATTCACTGTACCCTTCAATATAGGTAATATGGATGTGGGCAGGGCATTGTGTGATTTGGGGGCTAATGTGAATCTAATGCCTCTCTCTATGTTCAAGAAACTCGGCATTGGGGAAGTAAAGCCCACCAAGATGATTCTAGAGTTTGCTAATAGATCCCTTAAATACCTATATGATTTAGTGGAGAACGACCTAATCAAAGTATGCAAATTCTTCTTCCTAGTGGATTTTGTGGTGCTTGATATGGAGGAAAATGTTGATATCCCCTTGATGCTGAGAAGATCTTTTCTTGGCAACTGGTACAACCATAATAGATTTGGATGCTGGAAAGCTCCGATTGAGAGTTAATGGAAACCATGCCACCTTTAAACTCTTTGAACATGCTGTCCCAGGAAACACAAATGAAGAGTCCCAAGAATAGAGGGTTGAAGTTAAACCTGTGGAACTAGAGCAACGAGCTAACAAAGTCCCAAATGTCAAGAAGAAGAAAGCCAAAAATAAAAAGAGTAAAGGCAAGGGAATTCCAGAGTGTTGTTGTTCCGGATTCCCAAATTGCCTTGAAAAAATTCTGAAGATAGTTGGTTGCCCAAGCAAGGAAGGGAAGGGAGTTAAAGAATACATGATTTCTCCTTACAGCCCTCTCGATGTGCCATAATAAACTTGAGATAGTCGGGCTAAGGACTATAAACTAAGCTCTTATTGTCTATTTTTTATTTTTAGATTATCTCAGACAATTCAATTAACTTATGTAGGTTTGGAAGAAAGTTTGGAGGGCGGTATTGATGCTGCCTATGAGGATTTTGATGATGTTAGCTAGCCTCACATAGGGAGTACTCTTTCCTTTCTCTTTTAGATTTTTACATTGAAGACACTGCAAGTTTTGACTTTGGGGGGACACTTGTAACTGTTTCTTGTTTTTGTCTGAGTAGTTGTGTCTACATGTTGTATGCTTTTCTTTATTTTTGCTCGATTGTGTGAAGTTTAATTAAAAAAAAAAATTTTGACTGAAAACCATGGCCAATGATAAAATTGTGCTTGATTGGTGATATTTTGGGATGAGGAGACTTGAACGGATGAGTTGCAATGTATGATTATGTCCTACTAGCTTGATTTGATATTTTGAATTGTTATACCTGCTTAATTGATTATTGGAAAGCCTTTGGGAATTTTGAGCCAACCTTGATTCTATGTGATACTATACTTTTTTGTTAATTCACATTTTGTGCATGAATACTCTAATAGTGAAGTGAATGAAAATGCATAAGGATGAATATTAGCCATTTGTGAGCTTTTGAGCCATAGAGTTGCATATTTGATGCTCTTAAATTATTTATGAGTGTGTCATGCAATTTTTGGTTTTCTTTAGAATTTGCTCTATTATACAAGTTAAGACCACAATTGAATCACCGACACTAAGATGATTAGGGCACCTAAGGTTAGCCATTTTAGCTTTTCATAGCCCACCTTGCATAATCACCACTAGTTGACCCTTTTTGAGCCTTAGCCTTCCCTTCATGTAACCACATTTTAAGCGATATACCATTCCTTTGAATTACCCATATTTTGAACCTAACACCTCGAAGGATTGTGTGAATTTGAGGCATGACAAATGTTGCCTAGTTAGTAATTGGGAAGTGGAAAGAAATAGCCTCAAAAGGATATGAAAATCCCCCAAGAAAAAGGAAAAGTGCAAAAAAAAAAAAGAAAAGAAAAATCTTGAAAATTGAAAACAGATAAAAAAAGGAAAAAAATTGAAAAGAAAAATAGCAAGAAAAGCAAAAGAATGAGAAATAAGGGAGAAGAAATATGCAAGTATGAGGCTTGGTAGTTGGAGAGTAATTGAGCTCAAAGGGTAGCTTTAGATTCACATAGTCTCTTCTTAGTGTGTTCACCTCAATATTCACCACCATTGACCCCTTTTCACCTTCCTAAAGCCCCATTACAACCCTTAAAAGTCCCTTTGATTAGTGTTTATAGGTTATTGTTTAGTGGTGGAGATTTGATATATGAGCAAGCTTATGGAGGAACCTTGAATTGCATTAACTTGAGTGTATGTTCAACCCTCTAAACACTTGAGAGATTGAAGTGTAATTTTATCCATGTGAAGGACTTCATCTTCATTGCATTTAACTTCATGAAACTTGATGAGTTGTTATATATGTGCACTTCATTCCATGCTTTATACTTTCTAATGGCTTTCCATGATTTAATAACCCTTCCATATGGTGACTTGAATTAACCTTTTGAGTGAGAATTTGAGCTTGACCTTTTTTTTTTATGTTGAGTTACCTTAAGGGTATGGGACTATTTTATCCTATGTGTAATGATCTTGCATTGTGATCTGGTGTTCAGTCTCCAAGGTATCCCATGTGAATGATCTTTGAGGCCAATATGGTTGGTAGGTTCTTATTGTTTGCTTTGCTGCCTTGCATGTTTTCTCTTTATACTTTTACTCGATGACAAGCAAAATGATGAGTTTGGGGGAGTTTGAGGAGTGTAATTTATATAGGAGTTTTGTGTTGTATTCCCCTGAATTTAAGTCCCAAATTGAGAGAAAATTAGGTGCTTTTGATGGCATTTGACTGTTTTGCAGGACTCACGCACCAAAAGGAGCCAAAGGAAGTAAATACAACATGTTGTCATGAAATTTGGCACCGTGGCACCATGAACAGACAACATGGATAACTTGGGCTCCGTGGGGGTACCGTAGGCTGCCATGGCAAGAAGGCAATTCCTGATTGGGCCCAAACAGCTCCGTGGCATCAGAAAACTCATGTCGTGGAGTCCTAGAGTCCCTGAAACATGAAGTTGAAGTCTTCTAGGCCAATTAGGCTATTGTAAGTCCTAGTTTGAGTAAAATTAGGAAGAGTATTGTTCTAATTGGCAATCCTAGTTTGAGTGAAATTAAGAAGAGTATTATTATAAATAAGCAGCTAGGACTAGAATTGAGAGGGGGCAGTTTTGGAGACGGTAAGAGGCAAAGAGCATGGAATCTACAAGATTTTCTTCTTCCCTTTTTGTTTTCATTCATGTTTTCTTTCACATACATGGTGTATTTGATTTGCAACATGAATAACTAATTTTCTTTCTAGGGTTTAGGATGTAGCCCAATTCCATGTATAGACTTGAATGATAATTCTAGGAAATTCCATGCTTTATTCAATTGAGATTTATTTCTATGTGCTTTACTCCTTGATTGATCTGGCCAATTAATTGAGGAATTTGTGGATTGCTAGGACCCGGGAGACAATTAGCCAATCTAGACCACGGAAATTAAATCTATAATGGAGCTTAGGGCAGGAATATGCCTAGGACCCTGTGTAGCCATAAAAGGAATCTATAGAACTCCTTAAAAGGAATCCACAGAACTTAATGTGATTACAATTACTACAATTCACATAGGGATATGAATGGATTGATAATTGTAATTAGTTTAATCTGACTTCGGGAGGGGCTTTTTAATAAATTAGGGAGATCCTGGCCATCAATTGATATAACTGGAATTCATAATTGAAATTAAGAGAGTCTATACGCAGAATTGTGGTGAAATCTGAATCCCTAGGCTTTTAATCACTGGTTTTCTTTACACCTTTATTCTTGTTTCTATTTTTGTATTTTAGTTGTTGTTTTCTTCCTAATTGCTTTGCTTCTATCACCATGTTTCGACTGCTTGAGTCATACTGTGGTTTTAGTATTCTGGTAATCAGTTCACAGTCCCTTGGGTACGACAGCCCTAGGATACTTTGCCGGCTACACTGATAGTGTATACTTGCACTGTATTCCTATATATACACACACTATTTTATACACATCAAATAGCATCATCATTTTCCAATTCATCCAATTTCTGGAGGTGAATGACTTTACTACATATGACATTAGAGAAGAAGCATAGTTTGGTGTTAGGTCTCATTTTAGTCACATTTCAACCCCATATTTTCTTGGTTTAGTGACATATTCTTAGGCTATTTCATTTGATTTAAATCACTTTTTAGATTCTTAAATTCATATGGATGATAATATAAATTGAGCTTAATTGCATGTTTTTAACTAACATTTGTATTTTCACAAGTGATTAAATTCTATGCCAAGAACAAGCATTGAAGAGCCAAGCTAAAAAGAAGCAGACTGGCAATTCTGCCAGAGCTCGCTGTGGCAAGCTACCCTCCTTGCCGTGGCAAGGTGAACCAGAGAGCAATGCTGCCAGTTCTGTCATGCTTTGCCATGGCAAGTTGGGGCCTTCACCGCGGCGAGCTGGATAACCTCTAGAGCTGTTTTGAAGAGTCCTAAGCCAATTCAACTACCGGGAAACCTTATCATATAAGGATTGGGATTCCTAAACTTGGAAGACTCTTTAGAAGCATGATTCAAGTAAGATTGAAGTATTGGAAAAATATATCCACTTGGTGTCCTAGTTAGAGTATGATTAGGAATGACTTTGTAATTTAATTTATAATGCATCTAAGAGTCCTATGTTAAATAGAACTAGGATTAGATATATTAAATATCCAAGTAGAGCTGAAAATATGGAGGGAGAATTTTAATCCAATTCCGAGACCAATAGAATTAATTTCCTTGTCAAAGAAGGACTTATCAAGTGGCTAAGAAGAGAGTTGGAGTTGGAAAAGAATTATGTTTTCCCTCTTGCTGGAAGATGCCAAGGTTGAATAGGATTAGGATTTAATTCCTTATATATATTTCAAGAAGGTAAATCTAGAGAGGAACTTACACATCCACGTCAACACTGTCACATTCAGAGCTGCTGCCATATTTGGAACTCATCCAGGCAACACTACCAAGAGCCACAGATCAAGAGTTGAAGATATCCATTGTCCCTTTTGCCGAAAGTAGTATTTTCTCTTTTGTTTATTTTTGTTCAAGCGACCATGCTTTCAATCCAGAATTTTGCTGGATCTGTTAGTATGGTAGCTTAATTTCTTTTATGCTTAGCTAGACTTATCTAAGCCATGATACTGAATTTGTGAGACAAGAATATGGTTTGAATGTTTGATAAATTGATTTTGAATATTCTAAAATTATTTGACAGCATTGTTATTGAATCTATTTGGATTTGTTTGGAGTAGCTAACCAACCTATTTGAATGATTCATATTGTTAGCCAATTAAGTAAGTCTGGAACCTTAATTAATCAGCACAAGTAACAACTAGTTAACCCTAGAATTGGATTGATTAGAATAATTTCATATCTGAATTACATAAAGCCGTTGGTGGACCTTTATGGTTTAGGTTAGATGATGTTTTCCATAGATCTTAATGCTCCAAGTTCGGCTAAATCTCATGTGCTAGTGTATTGAGGTTATTGGACTTGGTAGGTTTTTAGCTTAGACATTCTAGTTAAAAAACAAATGGTAAGGGAAAATAGGAAATTTTGTCGTACAAAGTTCTATAGTCTAGCTATTCAAAATTAATTTACCTATGTGTCCATGATCGAATTTGTGTTACCATGGTGAGGATATGTCGATGCTAAGCATGCCTTATTAATTCTGTTACTCAATATGCTCAATTCACTTGCTCTACTTTTCTTTATTCTCTTTTATTAACTTCTAAATCTGCCCAGAATTTTTAGTAATAGTTCATAATCAAACCCCCCCCCCTTTCGTGTGTTTATTTCTTAGGTAATTCGTCTTAATAGTTTATTTTTTTGTTATTTCCTTTCTCTTAAAGCAATTTTATTAGATTAAATACACGCTTCCTCGTGGAATCAATCCTACTTGCCCTACACTATATTATATAATTTTAAGGGAGTAGTGAACTAATTTGTGAGGCTACGACACCTCTCTACATTTGGTTATGGTTTGTCTTAGTATTTTAAGGTAATATATTGCAAATAGCAACTACTAGTAGTTGTTGCATCAAGATGTGGCAATCATGAGATTTTATGTCTACTAATTTCAAATCTTTCATTCATTTTTGGATAATGTATGAGAGTTTGAAGGGAAATAAGTCTGCTTACCTACTGACTGTAGAGCTAACTCCTCTGATATTCCATTACAAGCATTTCCAATATCACGTTCACACCATATTTTGTCTTGCCTTGTATGTTGAGTAATGTTTCAATAAGACTATCAAACACATTTTTTCTTTACATGCATCAATCAACATTGTATTTAACATCAAGACTGAGCCAATATCAAAGATCAAAGAAGAATGACCTCTTTTTCCATAACTTTTTCTAAGTTGTGTTCTTATGGGTTTTACAGAAGACAACATTAATGTCTTTCACATGTTGATAAACTTTCTCAATAGTTAAGGCCTTTGGAGCATTTTCATTTTCTTGAAAGCCATGAAAGCTTTTTTTAATCTGTGATAAGGGCGATTCTGTCTAAGAAATCTCTAATGGCTAAGGTAGACTATCTTCTTTCATGCTGAAGTTGATGTTAGTATGCCCTTCATTACAAATAGGGCATCCTTTATGCGCCTTAACATTGTATTTAGACAAGTTCCCATATGTTGGTAAGCCATTTATAGTAGAAAAGATCATGGAATGCATCTTAAAAAGATTCCTTGTGATATGTGTCAAACACATCCACACTGACCTCCCATATATAGCATTTTCAAGTCTTCAATTAAAGGTTCTAGGTAAACATCTATGTTGTTTCTTGGCTATTTTGGGCATGAAATCATCACAAACAATATGATATACTTGTTTTCATACATAACCAATGAGGTAGGTTAAAGATCACTAAGAAAACATACCATGAACTATGTTTACTACTAATGTTACCATAAGGATTCATTATGTCTGCACAAAGTCCAAGCCCAAGGCTTCTTTCCTTATTGCTGAACTCAAAAAACAATTGATTGATTTTCTTCCATTGAGGAGAATCAACCGGACAAGTTCTTGTTGGTTCAGTTCATCCACTTTAGCTGCCAAAAAGACAATTAACTAGTAACATAATTATGATTGACATCTTCGATGTTACAATTTCCAATGCTGAATTAGTGACAGATAGTGTGCCTGTAATGTGATTACGGCATTGCTAAACACTAATTAAATCTTCATGATTCATATAATTTAAATTCTACGACCAATGGAATCGATCGCTTAATGTGTTAGTGCTTTGATGCATCTTTCAAAACTAACTTTTCTTGTCATGTCAAGGTCAATTTTATTTTTTTTATTTGTCATATATATGATAAAAAAAATACAAACTTTTAAATATTAATTCAAATATTTAGAGAGATGCTGAATTTGATTCAGGAGTATGAGGTGCTAGAGTTTTATTTCTCAAATTGTGCAACTGCATCAAACTACTTTTTCATCGTGGTCAAGATGTAGTGATCGAATAGTAAGCAAGTCTTTATGTCACGTGATGTTTTGTCGCTGGTCCATCTCCTAACAATTGCAAGCGTTGGTTGCAAAGTCATTGCACTTTATTTGAACGGCCATTCTCTTCCATCGCTAAGTAAGTCAAATATTATAATTGGAATTCATAAACCTAGGAATGGATAAGCCATAAATATGATCGGTCGCAAATTTGGTCCCCATTTTCGTGATAATCCTTTCAACAACCAAAATTTATTTATAATTGTGAAAACATCGCGGTTGGGGACTGTTTTATTTTCAGTAGCCGAATTCAACTTTCTGTGTCTCGTGACATGATGAGAATTTAATAGTTGGAAACAAGAAGATGCATCCATATTATATATTGTTTGTAAGTCAATAGCGCCAAGTCTTACGCTTCATGTCATTGATGATATGAAGAGGACACACGAGCCAATGGAGTTCTCTCTTTGAGATGTGCTATGGATACACTCTTTTTTATGCATACCTTTTTTTTTTGTGTAATTCACTTACTTTATATCCTTTTTATTTTTCTGTTTATATTTTTATTCTTGCACACAACTACAAAATTGGAGATGTATAAGACAGTGTGCATAAACACATGTAAACATGGCTTTTTCCTTTCTCTATTTATGACTGATTAAAGATAAATGCAGTTGTCTCTATTTATGACCACTTGTGTCTTTAATTTAAATCCTAAGATTATGTTGTATTTAAAAACATTAGCCCTTGAACCAGACTAACAAAATTTTGGTGCAGTGTACATCTTATGAATATATACAAACCAAATTGTTCATTATTTAAGCAAGAGAGATCAAAATGTTCAAGTTTTGTTAAAGCGAGGGGAACAAAACTATAATTATACCGTTATATTTTCTTAGATTTTCCCCCTATGATCTTAGTACAATAACTACTCTAGTTATAGTTTAGCATCTTAGGATGACCCAAATGAATAGCGGTAAATAAATGAGACACAATCATCATATCTACTGGGTAGGAAATTGATGGTTCATATGTGCTCAGCAACAATCCAGCCCAGTAAAAAAGCCTATTCCAAAAGGGGCACCCCACAGCTGCCTTATTCAATGCTAGTGTGGTACAATATTGACCCAAAACATTTATTTCTCCAGCGAGCAAGCTAACAAAACGTTAAAAGAACATCAGAGTCAGAGTCAATGTTTAATATTATATACAGGAAGGACCTGCTCCGTCTCTACGATCAATCTCAATGTGCAATACTTTTTCTGCATAACCACAAAGATTTGAGTACTAGTTGAGACAATTCAAGCTAGCAGTTAGGGTGATGTGGTTCAGCGATAAGGACCATATGAGTTAGGTTTGGTAGGTGAGAAATAAACCAGTACTTTTTTAAATCTGGCTCCACCTTTTGTTGTTCCCCATTTTCCAGTTAAGTTAAGAGGAAGAGAGTACTGTCGTCATAACTTTTCAACTAGGAAGAAATTAAACAAATGCAAATTTATATGCTTTTCGTTGCCACAGTACTTTTCCCTTATTTTTCCTGTGCAACTGATACCATTACTCAATTTATGTCTGTTGCTGATGGCAAGACTTTAGTTTCCAAGGACGGAAGCTTTGAACTGGGTTTCTTCAGCCGAGGTATTTCCCCAAACCGCTACCTGGGAATCTGGTACAAAAACATCCCTGTTAGAACTATTGTTTGGGTTGCTAACCGTGACAACCCAAGCAAAGACAACTCTAGCGTCTTGACCATTAACAAGGAGGGGAAGCTTGTAATTGTCAACAGGAATCAGAATGTTCTTTGGTCTGCTAGCTCAGAAACAAAGGCTTTGAATCCAATTCTGCAGATTTTAGATTCTGGGAACTTAATTTTCAGAGACCAGAAATCCAATGATCCTCAAAGTTACTTGTGGCAAAGCTTCGACCATCCTTCTGACACTTTGTTACCCGGAATGAAGCTCGGATGGGATCGGAAAAATGGCCTCAACCGGCGTCTATCATCATGGAATAATTGGGATGACCCTTCTACAGCAGAATTCACAACAGGAGTTGTAGTTACCAGCTACCCTGAAATGATAATATGGAAAGATGATGTAGTGTATTATAGAAGTGGTCCCTGGGATGGGCTCAAATTCATTGGCACACCTGCACAAAAGGGTAACCCTCTTTATGAGTTCAAGTTTGTTTCAACCAAGGATGAGGTATGCTACTCATACAATCTCAAGAATAAGTCAATTATCTCAAGATTGGTAATAAACCAAACTGTTAGTGCTCGTCAGCGCTTGACATGGGTTGAAGAATCCCAAAGTTGGATGGTTTATTCATATGTTCCATTGGATCAATGTGACAGCTATAATCTTTGTGGCCCTTATGGCAATTGTATCATGGATGAGTCACCAGTTTGCCAGTGTTTGAATGGATTCAAGCCCAAATCACCCGGGGAATGGAATCAAATGGATTGGAGACAAGGATGTGTACACAGTGAACCATGGAGCTGCAAGAAAAATAAAGATGGGTTTGTTAAATTTAGTGGGTTAAAATTGCCAGATACTTCAAAAACCTGGGTTGATGCAACTATGACACTTGATGCATGTAAGGCCAAATGCTTGGAAAACTGTTCCTGTACTGCTTATGCAAACTCAGACACTAGGGGAATTGGCAGTGGTTGTGTCCTTTGGTTTGGTAATCTAAATGATATCAGGCAGATTTCTCAAGCCGGTCAAGATCTATACATTCGAATGGTTGAATCAGGTACTACTACTTTTGCGTAATTTTTGAATCCTTTATTTTATTGTTATCTCTTACATCTTGAGATGTGCTCAACTGGCCTATGAATAGTGGATTCAGAAATAACTCAGCGTGAAACAAAATTACTGAGGTGAAAAATAACCAAAGCCACTTTGTTAAAAGAAAAAAAGACCCGATATTTGGGAATGTGCCCCTCCTGCCTCAATAGTTTAATGTAGTCACCCAAGCCATACAGCTTTCTTCACCTAGTAAGACAAGGTTTATTGTTGTTGTTGTTGTTTAAATATCTTAAATGGGCTAGTTCTATCCCTTAATCTGTTCATCTGTTATTTTGTATCTTCATTTGGTTCATTATCGTCAAGCTTCCCCGGAAAAGGCAAAAGATGGGCATAGAAAAATGGTGACGGCAGTAACAACCACTATTGTGTTTATCCTCTTGATATTTTTCAGTTTCTTTTACATTTACATGAGGAGAAGAAAGTTGAAAGGTAAGCAGTGCTTCTAATATTAATTTATAGAAGGGTTTTTCTTTTTCTTGCTCTTTTTTCCTTTTAACTTTTTTTTATCTTTCACTAAAAAATTGGCTTGCCATTTAGAATCTAATATATCTATATATAGACCAGTGAATGGTTACTCACATGGTCACGTTCTTTATAAGCCTATTAAAAAATTGAAAGAAATAGTCTTAGATGGTCTTGTTTTGTTACCTGCGGCATAATCTAATTGAATATAAATGCTTGATTGTCATAAACTTTCCTTCAAGCATATTACTACAAAGCTCTTAAATTGACGTTTTGCTCATATTGATAAGACACTTAATAGTGGTTATTATAATAACCAACAGATATTTAAACATTCTTAGAGATATTTTTGATTGTCATGGGAAAGCCATTGAAAATCTCTAAAAATTAATAACTTTTTATCATGTATTTTTCGTTTCCTTTTGTGTGGCAACAAACAAGTTCTTTCTTGTGTATTATCTGAAAACCTTGCCAACAGGAAAGGAAGATGAGGATAGACAAGAAGTGATGGAACTTCCTTTCTTTAATTTTGTCACAATTGCTACAGCCACAAATGACTTCTCAATTGACAATAAGCTTGGCGAAGGTGGTTTTGGGCCCGTATACAAGGTAAACATGGAACAAATATGTTAATATTAAGCATCAATCTGTTTCTCAATGTTCATTGTTCTGTTTTTCCCAACAAATTTGTTCTGTTAGGGTACACTAGGCGATGGACAAGAGATAGCTGTTAAGAGACTTTCGAGTAGTTCTGGACAAGGAATGAATGAATTTAAGAATGAAGTTATATTGTGTTCTAAACTTCAACACCGCAATCTTGTCAAGCTTCTAGGTTGTTGCATTCAAGGAGATGAGAAAATGCTGATCTATGAATACATGCCTAACAAAAGCCTAGATTACTTTCTTTTTGGTATGTATACCTTTGAAGTTTCAATTCAAAGGGGATTGAAAGATTTATATTTACTTATTGCCATTCATTTTGCAAAAGAAAAACTAACATAAACATAAAAATTTGACAGATTCTACTCAAAGTAAACTTTTAGATTGGGCCATGCGCATCCACATCATATTTGGAATTGCCCGAGGACTCTTATATCTTCATCAAGATTCTAGAATGAGAATTATACATAGAGATCTTAAAGCAAGTAATATCTTATTAGATAGTCAATTGAACCCTAAAATTTCAGATTTTGGCTTGGCCAAAATATTTGGAGGAGATCAAATTGAAGGGAATACAAGGAGAGTGGTTGGTACATAGTAAGTACATATCTTTTTAGATGATAAAGTGTATTCTATTCATTGATCAAGAGAACTAACTAATCAATGACTTTTCTTTTTTATTTTTTGATAGTGGTTATATGGCACCAGAATATGCTAGTGACGGAGCATTCTCAATCAAATCTGATATATTTAGCTTCGGAATTTTAGTATTAGAAATAATAAGTGGAAAGAGAAACCGAGGGGTATACCATTCAAACCAAAGCCTAAATCTTATCGGCCATGTGAGTAACAACTTTATATTTCACATAATGTTTGAAAAGATCGATTATAGATGACATATGTTTTAAATTGTTGCAGACTTGGAGGCTGTGGAAGGAGGGCAGCGCAATGGAAGTGGTTGATACTTGTTTGGGGAACTTATTTGTTTTATCAGAAGTATTACGCTGCATCCATATAGGCCTTCTATGTGTGCAACAACATCCTGATGATAGGCCAAACATGGCATCTGTGGTTGTGATGTTGAGCAGTGATAGTGCATTGCCGAAGCCTAAGGAGCCTGGTTTCTTGATGAAACCTTCGGTTGAAGCAGAATCTTCTTCTGGCAATCCTATACTTTCTTCAACTAATGAAATGAGCGTTACGAATTTAGCTGGAAGGTAGAGAGGATCAGTTAACTTGCTTAACCATTATGTATAAGTGGACGTGCACATTATATAACAACTTAAAATTCTGGAGATTATTTAAATAACTCCTTTTTTCTCTTGGAACTTGGAATTGATAAGGAAAAAATTGCCGGAATATTTAATTTCGTTAAGATAAGATTGATCTTATCAACTATGTCCTTTTAGTAAAACGAGTAAGAAAGAAATCTTTCTAAAAGGAATTTTCGTTGTGTAAATGGGTTTATGAGAGGTTTATCAAAATAGAGAAGTAGATGTAATTTCAGGTAAAGGAGTTGGGAAAAATTTACTGTATTTTTTAATCTTTTCTTATACTATCAAAGTCACACCGAGAATAACTCATTTCACTTTAATAAACCTCATCCCCCAATTTATAGATAAATTCACATCCTTGTCCTTCTAATTCACAGTATAACCTTCTTCTTTTTTTAAATTAGCAGTTTCAAACCTGAATGTTCCTTTCTATTTCTTGATTCTGTTTTTTTCTGAGTTATGGGAGTTCCATAAGATAATTCCTTTAAGGATAAACTTGCGAGGCTTTTGTTAAGACAAAGATAACTTCCTTTACAAAATGTGAAAAGATAGAACAACTTTGATAAACAAATAATTTAACTGAAATTTAAAAGCGTTCCATGTCCATATAAGCTTTAGGATCCACAACATAGATAGATGGTTTGGATTGATTTTGGCATACTAAAGATTAGGATGAAAAACAAAAAAAGAAAAAGCAAAAATTAGTCTGTAAATGCTCATTAGCACATGAGGGAAGGGATGCTAAAGAGCCACTGGACAATCAATATGATCAATGTCATCCAATTTGCATATATTTGGACTTGGTTTCATGGGTAGGGTTTTTCATTCTTCACATTCCATCCAGTGGTCTCCTTTTGTCATTCCTGAGGATTACGAGACAAAATTTTGAGCTAAAGAAAAGGAGGAAATGAGAATCTAAAAAGCTGAGAGAAGTAGGAATGTAGCAATGTTGATGCAAGCTTACTCGCAGCCAGCCAATGCACCAATGGAGGATACTGAAACATCTAACTATGTTGTATTCTTAATTTTAGATTTTAAAATCGATACTTGACATATCCAGCTTTTATATTGTTTTATATTTTGAAGGATGTGTAAGCCAAAAATGGGCTTCACTTTTGGTTTTTATTTTTTGAAATAAAAATAGATTGAACTCATAATTCATTAGGTCCATTTTATGAATATCAACCAAGTATCGCTCCAGGTTGTTCAAAACCAGAGTCATATATATATATATATATATATATATATATATATATATATATATATATAAACTCAAATGTACTACTGTTTTTCTCTGAGAAATATTCTTGGTTAAAAGCACTCTCTTACACAAGGGAAAGGATAAAGAACTGAGAACAAGTTAAAGAGTAAAATTAAAAAGATTTTTTTTGGTTTATATGCATTTAAAATTTCGGGTGTATGCACAAGAAATTCTAAAAAACTACAATCTGGAATTTCTTTGTGTTTTATTGTTAAAAACATTTTCAGAGAGGTAAGAATGCACAAAACCAAGAATAACAGTGGAAGAAAACACCAAAAAAAAAAAGTCACAAATACTCCCAAAAGCCTCATTAAAAACTCTGACTCCCTGGAAAACTTAATATGCATTTATTTTCAAAAACTTTATTTACTTACTGTGAATAGAACATGTCTATGTAAAATTTTGCATTATATTTAGCATCTATAAAAATTGCATTACATGTAATATTAAAAATATAATTAACAATGCTGTATTAATTGATGTTTGACGTTTTTCTATAATTTTTTTACTACATGAGGGCAAACAATTTCGAACACCCAATCTTCTACCAGAGACAGATCCGAAAATCCATGAAAAAGGGCGAGAGAAAGGAAATACTCAAAAAAATTAGGGAGGCCAAGTCCAACTTGCAAAGAAGTCTTACATATCAAATTTTAATTATTAAAAAAAAGAAAAAGAACTTACATTAAATAAATGAATAAGATTTTGAAGGAGGGGGCCACCCCACTTGCCTCTTTCTGTTCATGCTTGCTTTTAGTAAGCTACTCACACCTTTCATTATTAGATCACGCTTAGTGTCTAACGTAAATTGGGTAAAGTGGATTCAATTCTCTACTATAAGCATATATTGGGCTTAGATTAAATCTATACATATTTTATATTTAAAAAATCCAAAGTTTAGTTTATTTGGTCACACATGTAGTGGAACATTCTAGACAATATTTGACCTAATGAAATATTATGTGCTATAAATAAGATTTTTTGAGATTATCCTCTCATCACAACACAATAATCAAGATCAGAAGAATTCTCACAAAAGAAGATGAAGAAGAAGAAAAGGTGGAAGTACAAAAAGAAGCATATAAGATTTGCGCGGCATGATCAAATTTCTTCTCATAGAAGAAGCTGTAAGGTAATTTTTTTCAAAATTTAATTAACGAACCTCCCTTTTAAGCTACACCAAAAAGAGATTATGTGAATTCAAAAGCATACTTTTTCAGCTCATTTATTCTCCACTATCAAGCCTCATACTACATAATTTGCTTCTCCCTTCTTTTTTCATTCTTTTGCTTTGGCTTGCAGAATTTTTTTCTTTCCTTTTCTTTTTCAGCTCTTCCAGAATTTTTCCAGAATGCTTTTCTTTCCAGAATTTTTCCTTTTTCTGCACTTTGCTTTAGGAGATTTTTACATCCTTTGAGGCTCTTTCTTTCCACTTCCCTAGTTACTAACTAGGCAACAATTTGATGTCTCAAATTCACATAGTCCTTCAAGGTGTTGGGGTTCAAAATATGGATATATCAAAGGAATGGTATACGGCTTATAATGTGCTTAAAAGAAAGGAAAGCTAAGGCTCAAAATTGGTCTACTAGTGGTAATTATGCGAGGTGGGCTATAAAAGGCTAAATTGGTTATACCTAGGTGCCCAAATCACTTTCAAGCATGCAGATATAACTCTAGATATGTGGCAAGGCTTAGAGCAAATTTCAGATATCTATACCTTAGATTGAACAAAATGCACACATGAAAAAAATATCATATGAACTCTCAAGTTGGCATGAGTGTCCCAACCTTCACTCAGCTCAAATAGCTCACTTGGATCTCATGATCAATCACATTATACAATGTATAGGTTTGAGATTTAGCTTGAGTTAGGGTCCATTCAACCATACTCACTTATGTCACGGGTTATACTCGTTTAATATGAGACTACACTTTCAAGAGATTTTCTTGTTTTCTCTTAAATGCAGAATTTTGAAGACGGATGCAAGAATTCAGATGTAGAGAGCAGTTAAGTCATGCAAATATGCAGAATTTTCCATTCTCCCCCCCTCCCCCCCCCCCCCAACACTTAAATTTAGCATTGTCCCCAATGCAAAGAAAAAAATAAAAATAAACTAAAATGGAAAATTTGACAGAAATAAAAGTAACAAAACATAGTAGAAATAAAAAATAGACAGAATTAAAAATGCAAACTTCCCTGAAATTAACATGGGTTGCCTCCCAAGAAGCGCCTTTGTTTTATGTCGATGGCTCGACCAACTTCTAGTTCAAGGATCCTCCAACTAAATTTCCTCCACCTTGCAGACAGTACCACCTTCATTGAAATGCTTTAACCTATGTCTATTTGCTTTAAAATTTTCGTTAGTGCTGAGGCTCCTAATCTTTATAGCCTTGTGAGGATGAACATGAGTGACAACAAAAGGACCAAGCCATCTTGACTTAAGTTCCCTAGGAAATAACCACGGTTTTGATTTATATAGCAGCACTTTTTCGCCTACATGAAACTCTTTCCTAGTTAACTTAGCATCATGCAATGCTTTTGATTTGTGCTTGGGGTTTGCATTAAGTTCTAGAGCTATCTTATGGGTGCCTAATGTAGGATTTAAACTTTTTATGTCAGACAATTTTCACCCACTAGCTTCTTCATGTTCCCTTAAATTTTTAGGCAAGGGTTTTAAATCTAGTGTAGGAGGTGAAACATGTGATGAAGCAACTTTAACATGCGGTACAGGAAGGGATAAATATGATTTCTCATGTACTTGATTTAAGGAATTCAATGCAGAATTTTTATCTACCAAAGCATCATGCAACATGAAATCAGTTTTAGCTAAATCCCTATCAAGCATGCTTTTAGCTATGACAATTTTTAATTTATCAAATTTTTCTAATTGATAACCTTCTTCTGAAATTTCATCAACCACATCCAATGCATATAAGTAGTTAACATTAGCAGGATATTTAATGGCATCAAATATATTAAATTTAATAACCTCACTATCAAATTCCATAGTTAAACTACCATTGTGCACATCAATTTTAGTCCTTGAAGTTTTTAAGAATGGCCTCCCTAGAAGCAATGGAATGTCCCTTGGCTTACCCTTATCTCCCATATCTATCACATAAAAATCAGCAAGGAATACTAATCCATTGACTTGCACAAGGACATCTTCTATGACTCCATCCAAGTAAACATTACTTCTGTCAACTAATTGAATTACCAAACCAATTTCCTTTAAATTTCCTAGGTTCAATTTTTCATAGATATTTTTAGGCATGACATTAATTGATGCTTCTAGGTCTATCATAGCTTTTCCAAAAGAAGTATTACCAATTTTACAAGGGATAGTGAACATCCCTGGATCTTGGCATTTTGTGGGAATTTTCTTTTGGAAAACAACAAAAACATTTTCCCCTACACTAATTTTCTCATTGCCAATTAATTTTCTTTTAGAAGTGCAAAGCTCTTTAAGAAATTTAGCATACCTTGGGACTTGCTTGATAACATCCAGCAATGGAATATTTACCTCCACTTTTCGGAATGTTTCCAGAATTTCTTGATTGGCTTCCTCGTGCTTCTTTTGCATGAATCTTTGAGGGAATGGAGGCTTCGGAATGTACCTTCTTTCTTCAAAATTTTCCAGCTTTGTTTCTTCCTTTTTCTGCTGCTGGAAGTTCATTTTATCTCCGCTATTTTGCTGCCCAAAATTGGCTTGGCAGCATTGCTCTTGCAGCTGCCCAGAACTGGGCTGTTTCGGTGCTTTTTGCAGCTGCTGTTCGGGTTGTTCAGGTGATGGCAGCAGCTGTTGTAGTTGCTCCTTTGTCATGAACCTTTGAGGGAATGGTGGCTTTGGAATGTACCTATTCTCATCTTCCCTATCTCTTGGTTTCACAGTGGTTATGATAGCATTCACGCTTCCTTTAGGGTTGGCAAACGGTTGAGAGGGCAGCCTATTATTCATCTGAGCTTGGAAATTCCCAAGAGTGACTTCATGGTTAGAGAGGCGAGTTTGTATTTGCTTGATTTGGCCTTCTAGAGTTTGGAATTTGCTTTCTAAATCACGCCTAAAATCACTGAAATCTTTCTTGAATTCGGTTTGCATAGAGCCCATTTATTTCATAAGTTGTTCAAACATCAACTCAGTCTTGTCAGTGGCTTGAACTTATGGTGGAGGGCATTGAATCTGATCAAATCTTGGTGGATTATTTCTAGGTGGCCCATATCTAAGATTTGGGTGATCTCTCCACCCCTCATTGTAGGTAGGAGCAAAGGGATCATACCTTCTATTATTGTACATAGCATTTACCTCTCCCGATTGTTGTAAATTAGAACATGAATTAGTCATGTGTCCTGGAGTTGTGCATATACCACAAACAGGTGCTGTAGCTGAAGCGATCACCATTTGATTTATTATGGCTTGCAGCTGGGTAAGTTGAACATTAGGGTTGCTTGCAGTATTAGGAGGGTGCAAGAAAGAACCACTCCTTTCTCCAAATTGTTGAGAATTCTGAGCCATGTTGTTGATTAGAGCTTGGGCTTGTGTAAGTGTTTTGTCTACGAGAGCTCCGCCACTTGCAGCATCGATCATTCCTCGGTCATGGGGTGTTAATCCCTCATAAAAATATTGAATGAGAAGTTGGTCACTGATTTGGTGCTTTGGACATGAAGCACATAGCTTGTTGAAGCGTTCTCAATACTCATACAAAGTTTCACCACTGGCTTGCTTGATTCCACAAATTTCTTTTCGAATTAAACCAATGCGAGATGCTGGAAAAAAATTTTCTAAAAACATTTTGTGAAGTTGCTACCATGAGGTGATAGATCCAAGCATTAGATAGTACAACCAATCTTTGGCTGCATCTTGCAATGTGAAAGGAAGGGCTCTCAGCATCACTTGATCTTCGGTAACTCCTTCTTGCTGAATGGTTGAACAAGTGATCATAAATTCATTGATATGGCGGTATGGATCCTCTCCTAGCCTTCCACGAAATTTGGGCAGCAAGTTGATGAATCTAGAATTAAGCTTCAAAGGAACAGCAAGGGCAGGGTATGTTATTGCCAATGGCTGAATTGTTAAGTTCGGTTCTGCCAACTGTTTCAAAGTTGTCGTCTCTCTTTCAGATGTAGTGTCAGGTTCCAATAAAAGATTGATGTTGAACCTTTCTTCCAATTCTGTTTGGTCTTGGCGGCTAGAAATTATTCTTCCACTCCTCAAGAACATAAATCAATGAAACCTATAAAAATAAAAACAAAGAAAACACATAAAATAATAACAATCCTAAAAGATTAAATTGTTGCTTCCCCGGCAACGACGCCAAAATTTGTAGAGAGTTGTCGTTAGCTCACAAATTAATTCACTACTCCCTTAAAAATAATATAGCTTAGGGCAAGTAGGATCGATCCCACGAGGAAGCGAGTATTTAATCTAATAGGATTGCTTTAAAAGAAAGTAATAAACTACTACTAATAAAAGAAATAACACACTACTAACTATGAGAATAACCTAATGGAAAATATAACTAACTAACCTAATATATCAATCACACAATTAAGGAAAAAGGGGGGGTTTGGATAGGTAATTGCAAAATTAAAAATTCTGGGCAGCAAGTAAACAAAAGAGAGTAAAGAAAAATAAAGACAAGTAAATTGAATAGATTGGGTAATAGAATTAATAAGGCATGCTTAGCATCAAAAAATCCTCACCATGATAACACAAATTTGACCATTGACACATAGGTAAATTAATTTTGAATAGCTAGACTATAGAATTTTGTAAGACAAAATTCCTTATCTTCCCTTACTATTTGTTTTGTAACTAAAACGTCTAAGCTCAAAACCTACCAAGTCCAATAACCCTAATGCACCAACGCATGAGATTTCACCGAACTTGGAGCATTAAGATCTATGGAAAACATCATCTAACCTGAACCATAAAGGTCCACTAGCGGTTTTATGTAATTCAGATCTAAAATTATTCTAATCAATCTAATTCCAAGATTAACTAGTTGTTACTTGTGCCAATTAATTAAGGTTCCAGACTTATTTAATTGGCTAACAATATGAATCATTCAAATAGGTTGGTTGATCACTCCAAACAAATCCGAATGGATTCAATAACAATGCTGTCAAATAATTTCAGAATACTCAAAATCAATTTATCAAACATTCAAATCATAAACTTGTCTCACAAACTTGGTATCATGGCTTAGATATGTCTAGCTAAGCATAAAAGAAATTAAGCTACCATACTAACAGATCCAGCAAAATTCTGGACTGAAAGCATGGTTGCTTGAACAAAAATAAACAAAAGAAAAAGTACTAGTTTCGGCAAAAGGGACAATGGTTTAGTGCAGCTCTTGATGTGTGGCGTGGTTGTAGATCCAGATCTGGGCAGCAGCTCTGTATGTAGTGTGGGTTGGCGTGGCGTGCGTGGATGGATGGTCCAGATCTGCCTTCTTGAAATATATATAAGGAATTAAATCCTAATCCTATTCAGCTTTGGTATCTTCCAGCAAGAGGGAAAACATAATTATTTTCCAACTGCAACTCTTTCTTTTTAGCCACTTGATAAATCCTTCTTTTACAAGGAAATTAATTATATTGGTATTGGAGTTAGCTAAGGATTCTCCTTTTTTATATTTTCAGCTCTACTTGGATATTTAATATACTTATCCTAGTTTTACTTAACATAGGACTCTTAAATGCATTATAAATTAAATTACAAAATCATTCCTAATCATACTCTAACTAGGACACCAAGTAGATTTAATTTTCCAAGACTTTAATTCCACTTTAATCATGCTTCCAAAGAGTCTTCCAAGCTTAGGAGTCTTAATCCTTGTATGATAAGGCTTCTCAGTAGTTGAATTGGCTTAGGACTCTTCAAAATAGGTGTAGAATTTCTTCAACTCGCCACGGCGAAGGCCCTGACTCGCCACAGCGAAGCATGGCAGAATGGAAACTTTCTTCTCAGGTTCACCTCACCACGGTGAGGAGGGTAGCACGCCACGACGAGCTCTGGCAACGTGTCATTCTTCAATTTTCCAGCTTGGCTCTTCAATGCTTGTTCTTGGCATAGAAATTAATCACTTGTGAAAATACAAATGTTAGTTAAAAACATGCAATTAAGCTCAATTTATATTATAATCCATATGAATTCAAGAATCTAAAAAATGATTTAAATCAAATGAAATAGTCTAAGAATGTGCCACTAAACCAAGAAAATATGGGGTTGAAAGGTGACTAAAATGAGACCTAACAATTAATTTGAGTATTCTGAATTTATTTGACAGCATTATTATTGAATCCATTCGGATTTGTTTAGAGTAGCTAACTAACCTATTTGAATGATTCATATTATTAGCCAATTAAGTAAGTCTGAAACCTTAATTAGTCGACACAAGTAATAACTAGTTAATCTTAGAATTAGATTGGCTAGAATAATTTCAAATCTGAATTACATAAAGTCGCTGGTGAACCTTATGGTTTAGGTTAGAGGATGTTTTCCATAAATCTTAATGCTCCAAGTTTGGTTAAATCTCATGCGGTGGTGTATTAAGGTTATTGGACTTGGTAGGTTTTGTGCTCAGAAGTTCTAGTTACAAAACAAACGGTAAAGGAAGATAGGAAATTTTGTCGTACAAAGTTCTACAGTCTAGTTATTCAAAATTAATTTACCTATGTGTTAATGATTGAATTTGTGTCAATCATGGTGAGGATATGTCGATGCTAAGCATGCTTTATTCCATTGTTCACTCAATTTACTTGCTTTACTTCTCTTTATTCTCTTTTATTTTACTTCTAAATCTGCCCATAATTTTATTATCATTCAACAAACTCATTCAAACCCCCCCCTTTTCGTCTGTTTAGGTATAGTAGAAATTAGGATAGTTAATAGTTTATCTTTCTGTTATTTCAATTCGTAGTTTATTTTCTTTTAAAGCAATCTTATTAGATTAAATATATGCTTCCTCCTTACCCTACACTATATATATTATTTTAAGGGAGTAGTGTAATATGCATACTACTCCCAAACCATCTCCTTCAAATATTTCCCCTATATATTTCTCCATATATAATTGCAGACAAGCATAAAAAGCCCAAAGAAACATACATATTTCTCCATATCATTATGTATAAAATTATAGCAAATCATGATTAATATTTTACTTTTCAAAACAATATATAATTGAGATGCATGACATAAATCGTTATCGTTATATATATTATGATTGTTTGAGTGAGGACAGAGATATTGAATTGTCTGAGATAACGAATGTCAGAGTAGGATTATCTTAATTAGTAAGTCCATTTTAGTAATTTAATTTTCTAGCAGAAATTTTGAAAAAAAAAAAAAAAAAACCCAGCTGCGTAGCAATGAAATTTAGGTCATGCATCAATCAATATATATATATATATATATATGATTGATGCAATAAAAATCATACAATCAATTTCTTAAAATTTCAGCAAAAAAAGTAGACCAACAATAAGAAAATTGAAAGTTTATCATTCATATATTTCAAGATCAAACTTAACTCCACTCCCTTATATTAAAAAAATAATTTTATTTTATTTTTAGTTCCTACAATTTTACTTAAAATTTAAAATGATTTTTATAGTTTATAAATATTTATAAATTAAATTTGATTATCCAACTTTGTCAATTAACTCTATATTATTAGTATTCATAGTTTTACACAAAATTCAACATAGTTTAAATTTTGTCAAAAATTTGTCTTGAACTATACAAATATTTATAAAATAATTTGTACTAGTAAATAAACATTTATACACTAAAAGAATTAATTTTCAATATTTTAATTTTGAAAACTGATTAATTGTAAATATTTATAAATTATAGAGATTAATTTTTCATATTTTAAACTATAATTTTTTTTTAAAATTTTGTTTAAAATTGTAAAACTAAAAGTATAATTAAGAAAAAACAATTTCTACATAAAAATTCTTGAGTAAAATATTGTTTTGATCCGACACTTGTTTAACTTGACAATAATAGCTAACTCAGTCGATTTAGTGTTGTTGTGGAGCGTTATATGTCATAGTGGATCATTGAGGATAGGTTTAAAATAAAATAATAATAATAAATAAATAAATAAAAGAAAAACGGGGTTACTTAAAGCGCCCCCCAACTTTACTGGGTGCGCCCCCCCCTCATTAAAAAATTTTCAAAAGTTCCCAAAATACCCTTTTAACTCATGCCTCTCATCTCATCATCTCCTTCTCCTTCCCCGACCTCCTCCTTCACCCAGCGCCCCCTTTATCTGAAACCTATGCTTGAACTTTCTCTATTTTCTCTATTTTAATTTACTCTATTACTCTTATTTTAAACTTAATTATTTTCTCTTTCTTCTTCCATTTTTCTCTTTATGAGATTTTAATAAAAAATTTTATAATATTATTCTTAAAAAAAATAAACTACTATATAAATCTGATAAAAAAAATAATTATAAAAAACCATTTAATAAAGAGAACGACTCTTTAATAATTTTTTTTTAATATTATTCTTAAAAAAAATAAATGGCTATACAAATTCGTTAAAAAAATAATTATAAAAAATCATTTAATAAATAAATGGCTTGTTAGAGCCGTTTAGGTGTTTCAACGGCTCTTTAGAGCCGCTTAAGAGCTTCAATGGCTTTTTATAACCGTTTAGGTATTTCAACGGCTCTAGAAAGCCGTTAATGTTGATAGTGAAATATATTTATATATATATATATATATTTAAAATTAAATATGTTACTTATAACTCAAGTAACAATATATATATATATATATATATATATATATATATATATATATATTTAAAATTTGTAATATTTTTAATAAAATAAAAAAATTTAATAAAAAATTATTGTGTAATTAAAAATTTGTAAAATTTATTGTATGATATTTTTAAAATTAAATATATATTTTTAAATATATATATATAAAAACTTTTAAAAATATTGAAAAATTGTAAAAATATAATAAAAATCTATAATATTTTTAATAAATTAATACAAATTTTTTATTACATAATAATTATTTTATTTAATTTATTTATATATATTTTTTGTTAATTGGGGTACAATAATTTTCTTACCAACAACAACGGCTCCTTAGCCATTAGAAAAAAAATATATATGTATATTATAATTTATAATATTGTTAAATTAATATATATATATATATATTACTTGTGTCTCAAGTAACAAAAATTTATAGAATATATATAAAAAATTAAATAAAATAACTATTGTGCAATATGTAATAAAATTTATATATTTAAGGTGTTGGGTGTTGAATATATATATATATATATATATATATATATATATATATATATATATATATATTTAAAATTAAATATATTACTTATGCTTCAAGTAACAAAAATTTATATTAATTTAAAATAATTATTATGTAATAAAAATTTATATTAATTTATTAAAAAATATTATAATTTTTTATTATATTTAATTTTATCTAATATATATTTTTTATTTTTTAATATTTTTAATTTTATCTAATATATAAATATATATATTTTTTTAAAACAGCTATGAATAGCTGTTTGGAAAGCAAAACAGCTTTCTATAGCTGTTTTGTTTCTCAAACGGCTGTCCACATCTGTTTTGAGAAGAAAAATGGATGTCGGTGCTTGGTGAAGGAAAGAAGTGAGGGAAGGGAAAGAAATTAAACTTGAAGTGGAGTTGAAGGAGAAAATACTTGAAGGAAGTCAGGGAAGGGGAATAAAATGAGGAGATGGAAGGCTGGAGCTGAAGGGAAGGGGCATTCGCGGCGCCAAGCTTAGGGAAGGAGAAGTGAAGGTCATCTAAGGGTAATCTTGGAATATAAAAAAAAAAAAATTAATGAGGGGGGCGCACTCAGTAAAGTGGGGGAGCGCTTTAAGTAATACCCAAGAAAAAGACCTAAACACACACTCCCCTCCCCCCCCGGGGTTTTTTTTTTGTAAAAAAAATCAAAACTCATACCAAATGGTTGTTTTGTGCGCCCTAGGTGAAATGAGGGAAAGTTAACCTGGGGTAAAATCGAAGAGAAATTTCGGAAGTGAAGGTCAGAGTTGTGAGAAGGGATAATCGAATTCTGCTATAAAAGAAGTGGGGAAGAAGACACCATTGTTGTTGTACAATCAGGAAAGGTGGTGATTGTCTTCACACGGGTCTACTATTTGCAAGGTTAACCTTCCACCCACTGCTTTTTGTCAGGAATCTTACTATAATCCCTGGTCCCCAATGTATTTTTGGGGTGTTGTGGTCCTTCGTTGTGTTGTGGTCCATTGCATTGAGTATGTAGCTTTGTTTTTAGGACAAATTATGCCTGTCTTTAGGACAACTCCATGCTTATTTATGTTCTTGGGCTGGTATAGTGGGGTCAGGTGTAGTTATTTTAATGTTGTTTAAGTTTATGTGAGACATGCTTTAGTTATTTTAATGTTGTTTTAACAGGGCTATATGAGTTTTCTGCTGCCATACATCATGGTTGTCATTTTGAAGAAGGACCACCAAAGAGATATTTGGGAGGCTGGCTTAATCATTGGGATGGGTGTGACTCTGACAAGTTTGCTTTGCTAGATTTTAAGGATTTTTTGGAAGAATTTGGGTACACGAGTTATACCATATGTTGTGTTCTATTACCTAACGATAGTATGGATGATGGTCTCGTTGAGTTGGCAAATGATAATCAGTTGAAGCAGGTACTTGAAAAGTATGAAGAGCACCGAGAGATTCATTTTTACTTTGAGCGTCCTCTAGATATTCCTGTGGTATGTGATTTTGTGGATTTAGACTTAGGAGGAGAAGGAAATATGGTTGATGAAGAAGAAAGGGTTGGTGTAAAGGATATGAATGTCACAAATGAAGAGAAATATATTCTTAATCTTTATAAGGAGTTGTACTGTGATGAAGAAGGACAGAGTGAGGGTGAAGAAGAAGTAGTTTGTGAGGAAGAGGACGAGGAAGAAGCAACAGAAGGAGGAGGAGGGGGAATGGAGTATTTTATTGACAACACTCTAATTATGATAACTATGACAGCTGCGAGGATGAGGTTTATAAAATGGACTCTAATGAGCTATCAGCAAATGAGGAGGATTTGGATAATGTAGTTAGTCAATTATCTAAAAAAGGTCATGGGAAGATCTCTAGGATGGACAGGGGTAAGGAGAAGATTAGAATGGACAAGGGTAGGGAAAAGGTTTGGCTAGATTAGGGTAAGGAAAAAATTAGGCTAGCCCAACATGGAAAGGAGAAACTTGGGCTAGAGAGTGGAAATGAGAAAGTTAGTTTGGGCAGAGTTTGAAAGGATAAGAGTGGGTTGGACAAAAGAAAGGAAAAGGTTGGGCTAGGCAAACATAGGCGTGATAAAGGTGGGCTAAACAAGGAAAAGAAGCTAATGACATGGACAAGGGTGAGGGCCCTTTGCAGCCCAAAAAGAGGAAGACTGCCAGTGAACCAGACATATATGTTAACCTTATGAGAATAAGGATTACATGTCTAAGGAGTTGCATACTCTTGAATAGTCAGAAGATGAAGGGGCTACAAAGAAGGAATGGCGTCAGTGGAATCCAAATGTGGGGTATAGAGCAGTAAGGTTTGAATTAGGCATGGAGTTTGCCAACTTGAAACAATTTAAGGAGGCGGTTAAGGACTATGGAGTATTTGTAGGGAAATACTTAATCATTGCCAAGAAATGAAAGAAAGAGATGGAGGGTTATATGTCAACCACAATGCCCATTCACAATTTTATGCTCTTAGGTAGATGACCTTCAGTCTTATCAAATTAAGACATACAAGCCAACTCACAGTTGTGGACGTGTGCATAAATTGACAATTGCATCTGTTAATTGGCTTGGTGTTAAATTGGTTGAGTACATTAATGCCAATAGTAATGTGAAGCGTGAGGATGTTCACAAGCATATAAGGAAGACATTGTGAAGAAAGTTTACAGAGCTTTGGAAATTGCTAGAAATATAGTGGAAGGTAGCGAGAGGGACCAATATGAGCGAATATGGGATTATTGTGAAAATTACTTAGTAAAAACCCAGGGTCCACTATTGTGAGGAGTGTGAATACGCCTGGTCCTGATCTGCAGCCACACTTTAATCGAGTTTGTATTTGTTTTTAGGCCTGTAAGAGGGGATGGATTGTGGGTTGTAGGCTTGTCATTGGCCTAGATGATTGTTTCCTCAAAGGATATTATGATGGTTCAGCTCTAGGACAAGATGAAGACCGTGGATTCTATCCTATTGCCATAACTGTAGTTGACAAAGAAACCAGTGACACATGGAGTTGGTTCGTCACTAGGCTGGTTGAAGATCTTGGCTCTGATGTAGTGGAAACGTAGACATTTATCTTGGATCGTCAAAAGGTACTCATTTTAGTTAAGCATATTTTATATAATATGTAAATATTCTTTCAATATTTAGAATAGATATATGGTTGACAATTTGCTTCATTTTTTTACAAGGTTTGAAATTTGTATTTGAGAGGATGTATACTAGGGTTGATCGTTGGTTCTATTGTAGGCACATCTGGGCCAATATGGCCAAGGGTCACAAGGGTAAGGAGTACAGGGAAAGGTTTTGGTCTAGAGCTAAGTCTATGATCATGCAAGAGTACAATGACAAAATGGAAGAATTCAGAAAATTTGACAAGGATGCATGGGATTATCTGGCAGATAGACCTCCAAAACTATGGTGTAAGGCAGCCTTTAGAATCTATCCCGAAAACTACAATGTACAAACAACATGTGCGAACAATGTAATGTTGTTTTAGTCCCTTATAGAGGAAAGCTGATTATAACTATGCCTAAAGAAATAAAAGCATACATTACAAAAAAAAAAATGGTTGAATCAAGGCAAAGGATGCTGAAATATAGGGGCCTATTACACCTAGTGCACAAAATAAAGTTGGAGATGGCAAAGAGAGAATCGAGAAACTGGAGTCCACTGTGGGTTGGGGATGCTAATGAAGCAATTTATGAAGTTGCAAATCCTCCTAGAAAGTAAGTGGTAAACCTTTGGGAACACAAATGTACTTGCCATGAATGGGACCTTTGTGGAATACCATGTGAACATGCAGTGAGTGCCATGGGTTGCAATAGTGTAGTCCCAGAAGAATATGTCTCCCATTATTTCAATCAAGATATGTACTTAGCGGCATATGAACCACATATTCAGCCTATTAGTGGGGAAGATCTCTGGGAGAAATCAGGCAAAGAGGCACCTCTCCCACCAAAACTATCAAGACCAGCTGGCAGACCCAAGGCTAGTCGAACTAAAGAAGCTTAGGAACTCCAAGTTGAAAATACTTATAAGTTGAAGAAGAGGCAATCAACTCAAAAGTGTAGGACGTGTGGACTTGTGGACATAACAAAAGAAGTTGCAAAGGATCACCTAAGTCCATGGTAATGGATATTTGTACTTACCATTAATTTTTTGTATTTGTCACCTAGATCCATATTTATTACTAACCAGTTTTCTGTATCATACAAATTTGGGACTGACATGAAGGTAAAAGGTGATTTATCATCTTAAAAGGCAAAGACAACAGTAGCTGCTATTCATGATTCCACTGTTGACACAGAGCATCAAGCACCCAATATGACTTGTAGGAAAATAGTAAAAAATCCCAGTTCCATCACCCTTGATAATGTAATATTGTTTTTTTTATTTTTTAGTCTGAAATCTGTCTTATCAAGCCACAATTTTATTGTTTGCGTGGGTACTTTGCCTTCATTTGTTATACTATTAACTTTTAGGTGACAAAGACAAAAGAAGGTGGAAGGGAGAAACCCAAGGAACAAAAGGGGAAGGGAGAATCTATAACAGCTGAAACAGTCCAAGCTGTCATTACAAGAACAAGGTTTAGGCTTGCTGATTTAATCAACTCATGTCAGGATTCTGTTTTTAGTATTGTCAATAGACCTGGTGCTTCACATGTGCCAAATGACAAATGAGGCATATGTCAGTTTGGGGTCTTTTTGATGCCATTGGGGGTGGGGTAGTTATGTAATAAGGTCTATGATGTTGTGTATAATGACTGATACAATTTGGTTCCTGTAATGGCTGATACAATTTGGTTGTTTACCACTATGAAATTGTTTTTGTAATTGTAATCCCTCCATACTCTGGTGTGGTATGACATTTTGGACGACCTAATGACAAGTGATTATATATATTAATTTCTAATTCCTTTGTCCACGCTTGCGCATTCTGAATTGTAAATCATTTGTTAATGCTAGTTTTCAATTATGTCATGGTGACTGTTGGGCTATGAAGCTACTATTAGGTATGTGTTTTATTGCAGGGGTGAGTTATGCAATGTTTCATCAGTCATTACACACAAATATGGCTAATGTTTCTTGAAGATGTATACTTAGTCTTGAGTTAGGCAATAACAGGTCTTTTCTTGAAGATCAATCATGAGTCTTGTTTTCCAGAGTTTAATATGTGTAATTACATCAATAATATAAATTTATAGATCAATCAAAAAACCCAGAAGTGAATCAGAAATCTTGAAACATTTATCAGACCAAAGAGTTATGCCATTCCATCCAAAAGGTTACATAATACCAGTCCAAACATGAAGAGAGATGTAGATGTATGCATTCTCCAAAATGACCCAATATTCTTCTTACTTACAAACTACAAACACTTCTAAGACTGCAAAACTTATACTACACTTCAGAAAACCCACCCATATCCATACACAATAGCTACTCTAAAACAAAGAACCCTGAAAGGGATTTCTGGCGTAGCTCCATTGCTACATTGTGATGAGGTAGTTGCAAAAGGAATTCGATTTAATGTAGTTAGTTATTGAACCTTGATCAATGGGTTATGCAAAACAAGAAACACAAGTACTGCTATTACATTGCTGCAAAAGATGGAGGGGATTGTAGTTAAACCTAATGTAGTAATTTACAGTAATATCATTGATGGTCTATGCATAAAAGGACTTCTCAGATGAAGCATATGATTTATGTTTTGAAATGATTGCTAAGGGAATTTTGCCTGATGTTGTCACTTATAATTCTCTAATACATGGCTTTTCTTGTGGTGGTAAGTTGCGAGAAGCCAAAGGATTGCTACATGAAATGCTTAAGAAAAATGCTAACCCTAATGTATATACCTTTAATATATTGGTTGATGTGTTTTGTAAAGAGATAAAGGTCAACGAAGCTGAAGACGTATTAGATTTGATAATAAAGAAAGGTTTGGAACCAGATGTTGCCACTTTTAGTGATTTAATGGATGGGTATTGCTTAATCAATAAAATGGATAAGGCAAGAGAAATATTGGATAGGATGATTGAAAAAGATTTGCCACTTGATGTTATCTCCTGTAATACCTTGATTAATGGATATGGTAAGGTTAAAATAGTTGATGAAGCCGTGAGTCTCTTCCAAGAAATGTATCATAAGAATTTGGTTCATAACATTGTGACATATAATACTCTTATTGATAGTTTGTGCAACTATGGGCGAATCTCTTATGCTTGAGCTTGTCAATGAGATGCGCGATAGGGGTCAATCCCCCGATATAGTTACTTATAATATCTAGTTGGATGCTCTTTGCAAAAACAATCATGTTGACAGGGCAGTTGCATTATATGAGCAGATTGTTCAGCAGGGAATGAAGCCAAGTGCTTTTACACACACTATACTTGTTGATGGTTTGTGCAAAAATGGTAGATTAAAGGATGCGCAAGAGATTTTCCAACATCTTTTAGTTAGAGGCTTTCATCCTGACGTCAACACATATGCTGTCATGGTTAATGGGCTTTGTAGAGAGGGCTTGGTTGATGAAGCAATGGCTTGCTTTCAAAAATGGAACACAATGGTTGCCTCCCTAATCCTATAACTTACGAAATAATTATTTGTGCTCTTCTAGAGAAAAATGAGAATGATAACGCGAAGAAGCTTGTTCAAGAAATGGTTGCTAGAGGTCTACTAGAGTGATCAAACAAGGTAGTTACATTTTTTCCCTTCAAAGTTACAATTTTGTTAATGTTGAGCTTAGGTAAATTATTTTGGAAATCTTAGTGCGTGCCAAGTCAGGAAACACAGACAGCACAATGGTGTCATGATTGTTAATCAAAATGGATGACAATGATGCCTCTCAAATTCTGTAACTTCTGGAATAATTCTTTTATTCTTTATGCTTTGAATGGATCAAATTTGAATTCTTAATTATATAGTGTATTATATATAGTTATCATATCCAAATTAAATTGATCAGTTCTCATATGTTTTACTTGAGGGATAGATTAACTAGACTAAAAACGTACTTGTTATTTTTTATGTTAATTTCTTTTTAACCATGCATGCTTTATATAAATAATACCGTGGATTGCAGCAATTATTTATATTAAGAGTTTACGCTTTTTATATATGATGGATATTGACCATATTCAGTTTAATGACCGATCCTAGTAGCTGTAAAAGGTTTGCAACAAGTCAAATCTAAACTGAGAATTAGGAGGAGTAACATTCTGGAATGGTTGGATGGAAGAAGGATCCTCTCGTCTTAGTTGAGGTGATCATAGAATTGCTTCCGTTTCTGTAGTTGATTGTAGAATGGAACCAAAGTTGATAGCTGTTTCTTATTTTCTTTTTAATTGAGATTCTACTGGTTAGAGATATTTTTAAAAACTTGGGTATATATAAAACTTAAAACAAGTTAAATTATCACAATTCTTATAGGAATATTGATAACTTTATGAAAATAGAGTTGTTTTAGCTCTATTTCACTTAGAATTAGTAATCTTCATAGTAATTTCAGACGCAAGTGGACCAACTTCTAACGCCGTTTTAGGCCCTTTAGCTAATATAAAAGGCTGAGAAACCTAAGTTTAGGTATTCTAAATTGCAAGGAAGAAGGAGAAGACGCAAGTGGATTTGGCAGGACTACTTGAAGATCTTGTGAATTCTACCACATAGAAGCTTTACTCTTTCCTTTTCTTGATTCCCCCTTGACGGTGCGATTTTTCAGAGAAGAGGACCTCAATGATGTTGTACCATAGCTCCATTGCACATGGTTGGAGCCACTACCACCACCCATGTGCGAATTTGAGCTCCATCCATGGCGATCCTGCTACAGAACTTGGCTATGGAGGTTGCAAGTTGTCTCCTCTTCCACAATGCCCCAATTTCAGGTGAGCCGCATGGTTAGGGCTCCAACTTTTTACCCTTTCATTGGGAATGTTGTTTAGGTATTTTTTTTTTTTTTTTATTTTAAACCCATTACACATCAGCAAGTGCCTCAGTTGTCCACTGTGGCATATAATGGTCCACATCAGCACTAAACCGATGAGTTAGCTACCATCGTCAAGTTTACCTAACAGAGTTAGACCGGGGGTTCAATTTGTGTCACTTTAAATAGGGGAGGTCCTGGGTAAATTAGGAAGGTGAGGGGTATTTTTTAAATAAATTACCAAATGTGAGGAATTAAAATAATATTTTACTCAATATTCTTCAATGGTAATATCATACATGATATGGTTGGTTATTAGTAATAGCAAGACAAGCTAACTAGAGTTGGAAATGGTCTTAGGGAAGGGTGAACAAATTAATTATAGGATATGATTTACACATAGTGTACTTCATTGACATTTTTTTTACATACTGTTTTGAATGGAAAGAATAGGAAGCATGTATATCAGCAAGTAAAATTTTTGGGTCTTGCAAGCAATGAAAAAGATCCTTGTTATAGCTAACTCTGTTGATAGGAGGAAGTCCAATATTAGTATTTGTAATATGCATTTCTTTTCAAAATGTTAATCTGGTTATTGTGAATAGATATCTTAAAATGATAATACATACAAGGTGGGGATGTTAAGCTGATTCTCCTAGTCATAGTCATACCCAGTGGTCCTACCCGTTTCAAATTGAAATTCTCGAGTTCCCCTTCTACCAACTAACAAAAAAATTAAAATAAAATATCATTGGTTTTACACAATTTCAGTGTTATTACAATATTCTTGAAACTTTCATCTTGAAATTTTGACCTGAAACTTGTAATATAGAATGGCGGAAGTTGGGAAGGAAAAAAAATAAGTTGCTTGATCAAATCTATAGCTTCTAAGCTAGCATTTGGAATAATATCAGAAAGCTTCATAGGTGGAACCACTTCATGACCAAAAGGATCCAACCAGAAAAAGCACATTGAGTCTGACAACGACCATATGCCCATGGGACAAGGAATTTGTCCAGGTTGACCAGTTCATGAGTTTCAAGCTTTTAAAGGTTAGTGTTCAGTTTTTTGATATATTCTATGAATGCCATAATGCTTGTTGATCATTTCAAGATTGATTGAAACTTGAATTTTTTTTTATTTAACTATCAACTTTATTGTCTTTAGAAAGATTATTCTGTTTGGATATGCTTGATCATTGATCATTTGGTTGCACTACTTCATTTAGAACTAATGTTGTTTCAGTAGAAAGTTGTCTAGCCAGAGAAAAGAGTTATAAACTGATGCAATATTATATGTTTTGTTTTGATAAGTTACATGGGCTGAACATCTGGAAGAGGAAGTTGATTTAAAGTGAGAATGACAGAAAATGGAGGTTGATCCAGAAAAGAACTGTCTGGAATCATTGCCTAAATCAAGACCAGTTCATAAGAAAGTTATTGTGAAAATCATGAAGATGCAAAGTGGTAATTCTATCGTAGTGATCTTGTGAGATCACCATGATCAACGAACCTGCTGCCCTTTTGTATATCATCAGTTGATCCATTCACTTAGGTAGTGTTTGGTTTGAGGGATTTGGAGGGGAAGCGAGAGATTTTTACGAGAGATTTTTACCCTTAGTTTTTGTCTCCCTTCCCCTCCCTCTCTTCACCCCACAAAATTGGAGAGTTTGGAGGAAGAGAGAAACATTTGGTGATTTTGGATAAAAATGTCCTTCTATTTTATCTTTTTTTCTCACTTATAATCTTCTCCCCTCCTTTACACTTATAAACCTAACAAAGAGATATTCTTGCCCTCCCCCCTGATGAACCAAACACTCCCTTAAAGGACAATTGTTAGTTGAATTGTGAAGGACAACATAATAATTGGCAATGCTAATATTATTTATGAGTAGTTCAATTTAAAGTATACTCATAGCTTGTTGAACATATAAAATAACTGAATGCCTTACTGCTTGTGTGTCTGTGGGTATAATTGAAATAATTTGCAGAAACATGTTTTAAAGAAATTAAGATTGAAAAAAAGAAGAAGCACATAAATGCAAATAAGATTACTTGGTGAAAGTCAACTACTTGCCTTTCGGTGTAATCTGCATACTCCCAAACCTCCTCCTTCAACTATTTCCCCAATATATATGTTCCTCCATATCATTACAGTACAAGGCATAGAAATGCAGAAGAACATACATATTTCTCCTTATTATGAATAAAAAAAATAGCAAATCATGATTAATATTTTGCTTTTCAAAACAAAATATATTTGAGAACCATGACTTAAATCACTATTCTAAAAATGCATATTGAACTGGGAAAAATTTTAAAAATTTTCTTAATTTTATTGCTATGGATAATGAATGTAAGGTATGATTATTCTTAAAAATAATAATTTCATTTTATTATTCTTTTTTTTCTAATAATTACCTTCAATGTAACAGAAATTTTGACCAAAAAAAAAGAAGGGGTTAAGAAAATTGCAAGTTTCACCTTTTTTTCAATACAAGGTACAGTTTTTTATACAATGGTACTTATTAGAAGTTCCACACAAACATTCTTCAATGGTGATATAGTATATGGTATAGTTCTTTATTAGTAAAAGCAAGATAAGCTAACATGCATTGGAAATGGTCTTAGTGAAGGACATAATTTACATAGAAAGTGTACTTTTTTGACATTTTTTCTAGATACTATTTTGAAAGAAAAGAATAGAAAGTATCTACATGCTGATTATTAAGCTGATTAAATTTTTTGGGTTTTGGAGCTAACAAAAAAAGTTCCATTTTACAGCTAGCTATGTTGATACTTGATAGGAGAAAGTCCAATATTAGTATTTGTAATATGCATTTTTTTTCAGAAGATTTATGTACTTATTGTTGATAGACCCTGTCTTTGTAAAAGTTTGCATAATACTTCACATAGAATGTCAGAAAATTAAATCAAGTATTGAAGGTGTCCATTTGCAACAAGATAAAAAGTTGTACTGCAACAAAGCTGCAAGCTACAATCCTCAAACTGCAAACTGCAAGCCTCAAGCTACAAGCTGCAACCTTCAAGCTGAAATCTTCCTCTGGAAGCAAACACCCCCAAGTTGTAAAAAAGGCTGAACTTTACTGCATTATCACCCATTAATTTTATGTCAATATTATAGCCAATGAAATTAGTTTCTTCATGGCTAAGTTAATAATTTTTTTTTTTGTCTATTGATTCCTATATATATCAATATAAGCCGAGACTTATAAGATAGAATGAATATGACGAATTGAGTTTATTATCTTCCTCTACTATATAGACGTGTTATTGTATTATTCTTATATTTGATATCATAGAAAAAAAATTAATTATGTATATAATATTGAAAAATATAACTATGCTGTATTAACTGATGTTTTTTCTATAAATTTTTTACTTCATGACAGCAAACAATTTCTAACATCTAATCCACAACTAAAGATGGATCCAAAAATCAACCAAAAGGGGAGTAAAAGGAAATACTAAAAACAATTAGGGTGGCCAAGTCCAACTTTACCAAATAATTTTACATATGAAAGTCTAATTATAAAAAAATAAAATAACACTGCATACGGATCAAAAGTTAACAAAATTTTGAAGAAACGGCCAAGGTCCCTACTTGCCTTCTTCTATTCATCCCTACCTTCTACATGCTACTAATACTCTTTTTTCCTAGACAACGCTTCGTGTCTTGAAATTTTTATATTATAATTATACAAAAAGGAATTAATTCTCCTATCACAACCTGACCTGACCCCCTTGTCGTGACCCGCACACAAGCTAAGTTACCAATGCCACCCTTGGCTGGGCAAGCCTCACCATAACCACAATTACTCATTTACCACGGTTCTGTTGTGCTAATTTGATATATTCATAATTCCAAAATATCAAATACATGTTATGCTTACATAAATCCATTCCAAAATTCCGAACGACCAAAAATATATAATCCAATGTAAGAATTATATCATACATCTCAACCAAATCCAACAATAGACTCTGTCGAGCACAAGGGAGTGGATTTTAATTTTAGGATTGCAGAAGAAGATAATGAAAGTTATTGGAGGGAATGGTTCTTTGAAGTATAGAGGAACAAGAGAGAAGAAGAAAAAATGTGCACAAGTCTTCCAGGCATGGGCAACAATTTCCTTTAGGCTTGATTCACCCCACCAATAATAACCTTTGGATGCAACTTGTGTTTGATGGTGAATCTCCCTTAAGATAAAATGAAGACCCTTGAGTATATAGTTTACACTCACAAAATTCAAGTTAAAACAACAATGGATTTTACAAAGTAAAAGTTTGCTATTGTTTTACGTGCACTCAAGATAAACATAATTGAATTTGTTTTGGAATTCTAGAATGCAGAGGAATTATCTATTTAGAGATATGAAAATGTGCTTTATAGAGAGACACAACTCTTTTATAAAGAGACATACTTCTTGTGTTTTTCATGACTAGACATATTCTTTCAATAGTTTTGTCTTTCCAAATGAAAAGATAACTCTCTATACTAAAGAGGTCTAATTTTTCAAATGAAATACTTTTATGAATAAACACAACTATTATCAACATTATGTTTTTATGAAAGGTTATAGCCCTTAAATTATGAAAGATTTTCATAAATCAACACAACTTTTCACTATGTCTACAAATGGTGTCTATAACACCTTTTGGTTTAATTTCCAAACTTAGTGACTTTTTGTGTTATGTCCTTTAGAAAAATATAACTTTCTTTATGTCTATTCATCGAAGGACATGACATTCCAAGAGATACTTCTCTTCATTTTGAAAATTCTCTCACAATCCGCCACCATTTTCAAAATGAACAGAAATTCCTATCACTTTAGAAATCTCGGGACAAGCCTTGAACCAATTATCCCATTTGAACAGGTGTGCATGCCTTACGTATAAGATCTCGAACCATTATAACATATTTAACCAACACATTGGTTATGGCCTTATGTTTAGCATTATTTTCATGAGAGCTTTAAGCATCCATAGACTCCAAGAGATGGCCTCACCTCACTCTCATATAGGTAGACCTATCAAGAATACCAACATGTTAGGTTGCTCTAACAAATTTTTGCTTATAGGTCTATTAAGAGCTAATGTTTTCTCATCCTTCCCCTATAACCCATGGTAACCCAATTACTCTTCAACCTAAGGATGTACATGTGTATATATATAATGTTGAGTACTTGCAATCATACTAATAGTGTACTTTTGCCATTGAACTCAAGACTTCATTCTACTCAAGTGTGAGTTGGTTTTCTACCATTGGTGATCATAGTTTTATGGGCATTCTTCCATCCCCCTTGCAATTCCTTTTGTCAAAAGATCCACAAGATTAAGTTCAAATCTTGTAAATGGAAAGTACCCCGTTCATAATTAAATTCCTTACATACCTATGTCTTATTTTAATATGTCGTGACTTTTGATTATATACTTGGCAAGTGTACACTCACTATCACAATTGATAGCATTGGCACCATTGGCTTAGGCCCCCGAGAATTTAAAGTAGTAAGTTTATTAGCCATTTATCTTCCTTACGGCTTGCAACCAATGCTACAAATTCATATACCATAGTAGAATCTACAATGCGTTCCTGTTTCTTTGATCCCTAAGAAACAACAACCCCACCATAAGTGCAAATTCTTCCACTTATAGAGGCATGATCCTCTATCTCATTTACCCAACTAGCATATGCATATCCTTCTAAAATTGAAGCATTGCCACTATAGATCAATTTATAGTTCATTGTTCTTGTCAAGTACTTTAATGCTAGTGATCTTTTAGTATTAAGCCAAGAATCATCGTATATTTAATTCACCCAAAAATAACATGATTCAATCAATTATGCCATAAAACACAAGAATAAACAATAAAAATATAAATACAAATATTATCAACTTCAACAATATTAAACTTAAATATGTTATAAAAAATGACCCTAACCTTCAAACAATCCTCCCTTAGGGAGATTAATATACTTGTCTCACTCTTTCTTCTAATAGCCAAACTTCCCATAAACTTCTCACAAAATTAGAAACAATTCACTTTCTTTCATTTGTGGTCATCTTGTTCATGGGATTGCCATTATCCTTCCCTCTTTTCTTAGAGGTCATTTAACCCTCCTTCCTCCATCACATATACCCTCTCATGAGCAATAGTCTCCTTGTCTCATTATTTTGTGTCAGTATTTTTCCTACTCCTCTTCTAATTGAAGATATTTTCCTATTGCTCAAGAGAGATTTATTCCCTTTATATATATGATTGAGGAGACAATAATGGATATTCATCCATACACATGTCATGTTCTTTGAATTATTCGAAACTTACGCAATTCCATGCAAATATTTTATGATAAATTAACCACCCATAATGTCATAGTTATTAAAATAACTAATAAGAAATTTCTTACCAATTATATAAATATAACAATAAAATTCTTACTTGTCATCTTTATGCATGTAACTTATCTCAAGTTTATCCTAAAGTTTCCATCCTTCTTGCATATATTTTGGCTTGAGTTTCTCCCAAATTTTCCTTGCATATTCTTGCCTTAATTCTTTTTCAATTTTTTTTTTTTCAATTTGAATTGATAATTTTGAGTCTCATCTTTCAAAATGATTTGCTGGATTTTTTTACTATTATTGTTTGATTACAGAATTATTTATTCAATTCAAATTATAAACGGGTCCTTTTTAATTTTATTAATAATAATATTGTTATTATTATTGTACATTTCAGTTGGAGTTTTTGGTTGAAAATTTTGGCTTTAAGGATTTTAAGAAAATAATATTTGATTAAAAAGAGACTTATTTTGTAAATAGTTTCAAATTAAATTCATTTTAACAAATAATTTTATACTGGAACTTAAAACATTATCCACGACTTGATTAAGATAATTTTCTGTTTTGATTGGAATCCATTTTAAGCATGGAGGCGACTTTCTAAATTCTTCTATTTATATTTATATAATATAATATGTCATTATCATTTGCCATCTTCCAGGCAATTTCAATAATGTTAGTTTTAATTTTAATTGAAAAGATAATGCACAATTAAACATTGACTTACTATTGATTATTAACTCTTACGGCATGGGTGTTTGATTTCCCTATTAGACTGAGTTTTTAGTAGACATATTTTAACTTTTCATTTTTATCCAATATTCAACACACCTCTAAACACATATTTCTTCTTGATTGAATCTGAGCCCTTTATTTACTACTTAATAGAAAGACAGCCTAAGAGAGAATCTAAATCCCACGTCATCAATGTTTACTAAACTGTGCAAGTGTGCGCATCCACCAAAAGCTCTTTGCCGGTTTTCCTTCTAAAATAGAACGATCCGAACTATCGTCACTGTTTTATTCTGATTTTCTTTCTAAGATTTTAATGAGTTGAAGATCATTTCTTCACCTGGTTAAACGCTGAAGGTTAGTTTTTTTTGTTTTTGTTTTTTGGATCATACTTTCAATACAAATATAGATCTGACTATCTGTAAAGCAAAAAAAATATAAATCTGCTTCAATTTCTACTTTATTTGATTTAGAATTTGAATTATCTGCTATGTCTAATGGAACTAAATATATTTTTTATGAGGATTTGGGGCATTTTCTCGTATAAATAAGTATAGATAGTACCTTTCTATCATATTTTTTGGCTAAAAATTTGTGATTTGTCTTATATTTTGAGGAATTGCAGCTCTGGGGAGTTTGGGAGTTGAAACATTTCAACTTTAAGGCCTGAAGGAAGAACGTGTCTGAGCTTCCATCGGTTCTCTTTTTGTTGGGTTTCTATTCACTGTGACATTTTAATGACTGCATCTCAACTGAGTTTGGTGTTTTAGACCACTTCAGGTATAATAAACTTAACTCATAAATTATATGTTTGAGAGTATAAATTTTATGAAAGAAGAAAAATAAAAGGTTTGGGATATTCATAGACAATTTTATACATATACATGGTATATGGTTTCAAAAATCCTATATATATATATATATATGTGTGTGTGTGTGTGTGTGTGTGTGTGTGTGTGTGTGTTGGGGGGGGGGGGTGTATATGGTATATGTATATATTGTTTGGTTGATGGATTTAGACAATTTTAGAATAGTCTAATCTTACGTTATGCATGCTTGGTTACTCTTATCATGAAAATGCTCAATCCTAGGAATGGTTTATTTCTCAAATTTGAAGAAAGCACCACTACCAAATAATTGATGGTATTGGATTATTCCTCATATAGAAAGTATGACTATTGTCACATTATGTATGATTGGGTGGGGTTAGTTTATTAAAAAATTATGAAAGTTATTTTAGTTATTTTGTTAAAAATTTCATACTATTATTTGCATATCAAATAATGTACTCATCTATTTTTATTTTCTATTATATACTAAATATAGTAAAGAAACTTTCTATTCCTTTTTTCATTCTTCTTTTTATTCCTACATTGGACTATTTCATGAATTAAACATGATCTTAGCATGCATTTTGTGTGTATATATATATGTACACATGTATATAGTTAGTTTTTTTTTTTTTGAAGGGAAATGGAATATATGTAATGATTTTAATCTACAATTTTAGGTAAATTCAAATATGAGTGAGAAAAGTTTGACTATCTCATTTTTTTCCTTAAAAATCTGGCAAGATGATGAAATCGGACCCTAATAAAAGGGAATGAGATGGGAAGGGAAGAATATACAATTAAGAACCTATTAAAACAAAATTCATTTGAATGGTGCCACTTGACTAGACTAGGACCTTATAAAAGAAAAAAGGATAGAATTTGTCATTGTAAACAGTGTCAAGATTTTTTATTGGTAATGAAAATGATAAAATAATATATATTTAATGCTTACAATAACATTTTTATAGTTTTATAATTAAGATTAAATTTATTGCTTCATATAATATTTTATATATTATTTTATCACAATAAATTAGTTAAAACATATAAAAAAAATGAGAAAGTTACGTAGAAAAATGAGAAGACAAATTAACTTATTTTTATAGCCAAGCATAAAGAGTAAAATATGAAATGAGATAAAGAGGTGAAAGAATAAATTTTAATCTCATAACTAATGGAGAGCCTTGAGATAGGGTCCAAAAGAAAAAATCTTGTGAAGAAATTTTTTCCAAGGCACCAATTGAATCTTGCTAAAAAATTATTGTATTTGAAAAATAGTTTTAGAACAATTATATTTTAGTAAATAGTTTATTATTTTTTAATTTTACTTGATATTTTTAACCCCACACCAACTCCTATGAAATTCTTAAAATATCTTGGTCGTTGCCTGCGTTTGGAAAAAGAATTACGGCTTCATTTTCCATTGCCGCACCTTTTTTCTTGTTTTGCTGGTTATTCCCTTAATTTTCCGTCGCAGGTTGTTTCTCTTGAGAGAGCATGGACCATTTCTTGGAGCAAAGAAGAAAGTCGAAGCTGTGAAGGTAGGACTCTTTACCCGTTTTCTTTTCGATTCAGGTACCCTTATCGGAGTGCCCTTAGATTTCAACCATTTCCACTTAAAGTCCCCAAAACTCATGCTTCTCTATATCGAAGAAACACCAGTGGAATGACTGACTCTTTCTTCTCTGTTCCGATGACTTTTCCTTTATTACTATTCTCTATATATGCTTAATTTGTCAGACATATTTCTTTTTCCCTCTCTTGGAATGGCTGCAAGTTCGGATTCTTTCCACATAGATCCATAGTTGATGTTCTCTGGAAATATTGGAATAAACGAATAGAATCCAAACTCGGTGCTGCATAAACTAATTGCTGGTATTTATAACAAACAGCGGTTGGTGATTCTTGGGGAAAGAAAGTCAACTCTTCAAACTCTTACTACAATTTCCCAAACATGCCGTACTGACCCAGCTGCTAGTGCTATCTCTGTACTGTCCCATCCCATGTTGCCCTTGTTCATAAACAAGCCTAGTGTTGAAATATAATAAAAAACTGTTGATGGACTTTCTCCTAACAGCTGCTTTTGGGTTGAATAGGTTCTTCATACCTAGTCAGTTAGATTCTCCTTATATTTTGATTCTCTTTTTGAATTTGACAAATAATTCATTGTGAAAGAAAAAGTTCCTAGTCCTTGTGCATTTTCTTAAACTGTCCCTTGCTTAAGTCTAATGGTTCGACTGCATTGGTTTACCTTTATTTTACTAAGATTTGTGGTCTCTTTTGCTACCTTTAAGCAACGTCCTTGTTTCAGATACCTATAAATGTCTGCTTTGGGTTCTTCCTCAAACAGCAATTACTTAATGTTAATAGTTTGAATGAAATAAGGAAGTGTGAATAAGAAAAAGTTCCCTGTAATTGCAGGCAAGGAAACTCCAGGGCTTTGACTCTTTCTTTGGCGGGAGAACAAACTGATTTTACAAGAGGTCCTTTAAAAGAAAAGTAAGGGCTCTCCAGTCCTTATATTATCGGTTTGTTTGATATTGCCCTTGCTACCAATTTCCTTTAACACCTCTGTTTGGCTTCCTTTATCTTTGAGTTTGAATTGCTGCTGATATGTGAATTTCAGTTTGGTAATTGTTTGCGACTTTGAGTTGACTAGAGGGAATCCATCATTTGAGTAAACCCTTTATCTTCTGATTAATAGATGAAGAATTTGAATTTTCTGAGGAAAGAGTGGAATAGGTGAGCAGAAGAAAGCTCTCTTAGGAGCTTAGAATTCATGGCCTTATTTAAGTCATGAGCTTGATACACAGATTTCGTGGTTTTGTTTAATTTGACTATCTTTGTATCTTAGTTTAATTAAAAGTCATTTGTGAGATTCCAATATTCCCTCTTTCTCTGTTCTTCTATTGAGTTGACTATCTTTGAAATGTGAGCTATATTAAATACTTTATCCATGCAAAAAAGGCACTCTACAAGATCAGAATCAGTAAGTCATTAAATTTTTTAGAACTCCCTAAAATGATGTATGAAAAAGAATTTCTCATTGACAATATTGTAAACAAGTCAGAGCAGGTGCCATGAGTCCAATTTAGTTAACTTATTTCCCAGAGTACGGATTTTTTTTCTTCCTCCAACAAACATCTGGTATGTACACACAATATTCATTCTTTTCCCCATTTTTGGATTCTTAAAAAGTATATATAATATTCTCCTTCTTAGTTCCTTTTGGCTATTTCTTGTATGTTTAATTTAAGATATATTCACATATTCTATGTTGATCAGTTTTGACTAATCTGTGTGGTCCATTCTGTTATCAGGTTTTGTTTGATTAAATGGCAGAGATTGGAATCTCCATTGCCGCAAAGGTCGCTGAGTATTTAGTGCAACCAGTGATACGCCATGGGCAATACTTGTTTTGTATCAACAAACTTCTCAAAAATCTTCAGGATAAAATGAAGGAACTCATGTCAACACGAGACAGTGTTCTGATACGAGTTGAAGAAGCTAAACAAAAAACTCAAAGAATTGAAGATGTTGTCCAGAAGTGGTTGACCGACGTGCAAAGTCTCCTAGAAGAAGTGGAGAAGCTGGAACAACAAGTACAAGCAAGCAACACCTGTTTTCGAGGAATGTGTCCTACTTGGAAAAGATATCTTCTATGCAAGCAAATGGTGTTGAAGACAAAGGTGATGGCAGAGTTCAACAACAAGAGCAATTTTAAGACATTTGCACGTCTTGCTACACTTCCTGGTATTGAATACTCATCTACTGAGGATTTCACTTTTTTTGAATCTACAAAATTAGCTTATGCTCAGCTCTTGGAAGCACTACAAGATGATGGTATCTATAGGATTGGATTGTATGGAATGGGAGGATCGGGAAAGACAACACTAGTTACTGAAGTGGGGAAGAAGGCTAAGGAATCAAATTTGTTTGATCGAGTTGTAGCAATCACCGTGTCTCAAACTCCAAACATAAGAAATATTCAAGGCCAAATGGCAGACATGCTAAATATCAAATTAGAGGAAGAAAGTGACGAAGGAAGAGCGCAACGGTTACACATGAGGCTCAAAGAGGAGAAAAAAATACTCATAATAGTGGATGATGTATGGGGAGAGTTCAATTTGAAGAACATAGGGATTGCTTTTGATATATGTCACAATGGTAGTTGTAAGGTCATTCTAACCACACGTCGTCAGCAAGTATGTACTTTAATGGATTGCCAAAAGAAGATCTTGCTGGAGCTTTTGAATGAAGATGAATCTTGGACTTTACTTCAAAAGCATGCTCAATTAGATGATCAGTCCTCTCTCACCTTATTGAATACTGTGGCTCAGGACGTTGCTAGAGAATGCAAAGGACTACCAATAGCAATTCAAGCAGTGGGGAAATCCTTAAAAGGAATGTCCATCAATGAGTGGAAGGTAGCACGAGAAAATTTGAGGCGTTCCGAGCCAGTTGACGTGGAAGATGGCCTGAGAGATGCATTCTCTTGTCTTAAATTAAGCTACGATTATTTGAAAGACGAAATTAAATTGCTCTTCTTGATGTGTTGCATCTTTCCAGAAGATCATGAATTCTCTATTGAGGATTTGATCAGATGTGGAGCTGGGCTTGGAGTGTGCAGAGAATACCAATCATTTGATTTAGCTAGGAATCTAGTGACAATGGGTATAAACAAACTTCTAGATTCTTGTTTGTTGATGCACGCTAAAAATAAAAATCAGTCTAGGAAAGAAGCCGTGAAGATGCATGATATAATTCGTGATTTAAGTTTGTGGATAGCTTCTAAAGAGGGTCGAACCATTATGGTTAATTTGTCTACTGATTTAAATTCATTGATAAGGGATGGAGCCATAAAAAATTACTTTGCCTTATCTTCATGGTATGGACACACGAGTCAAATTTCTAATCAATTAGTTTTCCCAAAACTTGAAATCCTATGGATACAGACTGATAGTTCTTTGGATATGTCTTCCATATCAATTGAAGGTTTGCAAGGGCTCAAGGTTATGGTTCTAATATGTAACAACAGTTATGAGCCCGGCTATCTATCATTGTCACCATTCATTGGGTCTTTGACTAATCTTCGAACTTTATGCTTGAGAGGATGGAAATTAGATGATATCTCTTTTGTAGTTCGACTAATAAGGCTTGAGGTTCTTGAATTGAAATCTTGCCTCTTCAATGAACTACCTAATGAAATTGGAAATCTGGATAAACTTAAGTTGTTGGATTTGTCAGAATGTGCAATTTTGGAAAATTATGAAGCAACTGGAGAATTGTCACAGATTGAAGAGTTATATGTTACTGGAGCATTCCACGGGGGAAGGTGGATACATCCTAGTCCAAGCTTTGTGGATAATATTGCTGCTACTAATTTGCAGAGATATGCATTAAAATTTGCCGCAGGGCCGTTTCTTTATAAAGATGTGTTCCCTGAGGATTTAATTACCAGAGCAATATACTTGAAATCGGTCAGTATCTCCAGCTTTAGTGTGTCTCTGAAGAATCTTTTGCAAAGAGCAGAGTATGTTCATTTCAATGACCTTCATGGAGATTGTCAAAATTTCATCCCAACTATGATTGGAGCTGTAGGAGGCATGAATGATTTGGCTGTACTAAGGCTTGGATCTTGTTTAGAGACAAAATGTGTCCTAGATAGTTCATCTGGTCAAGTAGTTGTTGAGCTCCCTTCGTTGGTCAAGTTATACTTGGAGGATATGAAAAACTTGAAGGAAGTGTGTTGTGGTCCACCTCCACTTGGCTTTTTTGAGAGATTACAAGAACTCTGTATATGGATATGCCCGCAGTTGCACAGCATATTTTCTAGGGACTGTAAATTAACCAACCTTAAAATCCTTAGAATTGGAAGAGATATTAAGAATTGGTGGAGTACCCATTGCAGAGTAGCTGCACTCTTCTCAGTGTCTGTTGCCCGAAGTCTGGCGCAGCTAGAAGTGCTGAGCATAGGATACTGTGAGGAATTGAAGCATATAATAACACCAGATGAAGATGGAGATGGTGCGAATACAGGGGAGGAAATAGTTCCAGCCTCATACGATTCCCATTTGATATTACCCAATTTGAAGAGATTATCTGTTTTCAATTGTCACAAGTTAGAATTTATACTCCCAGTTTCTTTCATTGAAAATGTTGAGCAACTGCAAGAGATAGAAATAGAGAACGCTTCTCAGTTGAAATATGTATTTGGTCAATATGACCAAAATGTTCATTCATCTCACCAGAAGAACATCCAAATTCCTTTTCCAATTTTGAAGGTACTCACCCTCAAGAGACTCGACAATCTCCACAGCATATGCTCAGAAAAGTATAATCCAAGGTGCCCATCGTTGAAGGAACTATATGTGCATGATTGTCCGAAATTGACAACATTGGGCATCATGATTTGTATGGAAATGGGACAACTGCATCTTTGTAAGGTACATGTTTATCCTTTTTTGTTCTTTCTTTGAGCAATCTTCACCCTATTGTGTTCCCCAAAAAAAGGTTAAATTTTCTGTTTACAATTTGATAAGACTTGAAAGTTGTATTATGTAGTTTATCTGATTGAACTTTCACAAAACTTGTTTAACAACTAATTAAGCTTAGAGGATAATTCTGTAGGAACTTATTAACTGAGCCATGGCAAGTGATAATGGTTTATGCTATTACATATCATTTTGCTGGGATTTCACTTGCATTACTTATCTACATTTGTTTGTATATATTACAATGCACTGGGTCCCGTCTTTGAGGGGATCATATTTTTGCATCAATGTTTGAAATTAACATTGTGTATCATAGTTGGTAAGGAAATAGAACAGGTGCATCTAGATGAGGTACGTATCTAGCTTCTTTTGTTTCTTTTTTTGAGCGCCCCCCCCCCCCCCCCCTCTTCCTTTTCCCAATTTTCTTTGGAAACCAATAAAAATTAACTTAGGCCCTGTTCAGATTAAGTGTTAGTTTTAAGTTTTAACTCTAATTAGCTTTATACTTGGAGAGAAGGGTGATAAGATTTCCTTTCCTTTCTAGTAAGATACATCAACTTTTAACTAGGTTTTTGTAACTTGGAAATAGAAACTAAATAAACTTTTCTGGGTTTTAGAAAATAAAGCTAAATGATTTTGAAAATAAGTAAAAATACAAAACAGCTCCATTTTTAGTTTGAAAACACTCCAATTTAGTTGTATTTAAAAACTAAGAACATAAAATGGGGCCTTATTTTATATTTACAATGTCATTTAATGATTTCTTTGGAATGAAATTAGAATGTTTATGTGCATTTTTTCTAATTAAATTTTTATATACCTACTCAGCTATTTGAATTAAACTTATGTGGCTAATTCTATTGAAACTTTTTAAGCTATGGAAATAGAAAATGGTTTATGCTATTTGATTAGATTATATTGGAATATCAATATTACTTTCTATACTGCTTTATGTACATCACAATGCATTGAGGTGCTTAAATATTTGCATAATGTATTGGTTCTGATTTTCAGGGATTGACCTCTGAAGAAAGCCAGCAAAAGCAATTGATCTCAAAATTAGAAAAACTATATTTAGAGGATTTGCCTGAATTGATGTCCCTGTGGAGTGTTCCTACTCCAAGACAAAGTTTAAGTCTCCAACATCTACAAGAATTAAAGGTGGAAAAATGTCACAAGCTGAAATGTCTCTTCCCCATGGTATTTCATGGAAGCCTACCAGAGTTGACATACCTGACAGTAGATGAATGTGATGAACTGGAAGAAATCATGGAAGAGAATAAAGAACTCAAGAATCTAAACAATCCTCAAGTGTGCTTTCCAAAACTTAAAATGATGAAGATAAATTCATGCAGAAAGTTGAAAAGCCTTTTCCCTGTTTCCTTGGCAAGAATGCTTCCACAACTTAGCACTCTACAAATTTCATATGCTGATCAACTAGAAGAGGTTTTCAGAAAAAGCAGTGAAGAAAGCACAAAGGAAATTGAGGCTTCAAACTTGAAAGAGTTAAAACTGGAAAAGTTGTCAAGTTTTGTTGGCATTTGCCCAGGCCGTAAGTTACATGCAGTGAACCTTCTAAAGATGGACATTGATGACTGCCCCAAATTTGATCTAATTTTTGAAGCAACTCAAGTGATACCTCATCACCTTAAAGCAGAGGTAACCCAAAACTTCTCTTGATAACATTTTATATATATATATTGTGATTCTTATGGTAACATTCAATTATTAGAGACAGAAGTATATGGATTGTAAAGTTCTTATAAACTGATTATCCTATCCGGGTACAACAAATAGGAATTGGTTTATTTTAGGACCGTTCATGAAACCATCATCAAATTATATTCTTAAGGTGTGTTTGGTATGGAGAGTCAGGAGGTTAGTTATATGGTGGTAAATTTTTGTACATGTTAAAAAAAGTTATTTGACATAAAAAAAAGATTTTCTTTTTTTTCTTAAAAAAAAACTCTAGGGTAAATTTGAGGTGCCTTCAAGTCAAATGACTTTCTTTATATGTACAAAAATTTATCCTGTATAATTTATCCCTATACCAATGCACCTTTAATATTACTGTTCTAAATTTATGATCTACTGGTCATATATAAGTTTTACGTATGCTGCCATCTCACTAAGTTATACATTTTAGGTTAGTATTTGATATATAGACATTGTCTCAAATTCTTAGCTTGAAAAATCTAGCTTTATTTATAATTATTAAAAATAAAGATATACCCCATAGCCAGTACGGTTAGATAAGCTGGTAAGGATCAAAGCATTTTACTTGTTGCAAGTAATGTCACCTTATTAAACTGAAAAGTCATTTCAAGCACTTAATTTTTTTTTTTTTTGTTTACATTTATCATCTCTATTTATCATTGTCCCCATCCATTGAGTTGTTGACAAATTAGACCTTTGAACTTTATGCATTAGGGGATGAAGATTAAGTACTTCTCTTTTGTAGTTAGACTGGTGAGGCTTGAGGTTCTTGAATTGAAAAATTGCATCATCGAGGAATTGCCACATGAAATCTGAAGTCTAATATTAAAACACAAGCAACTGGATTTGTCAAACTTGGTAATTTTACAATGCATTGAGATACTCAAATATATGTGCTTAATTGTATTAATTTGTTTCCATTTTCAGGGAGTAGCCGATAGAGAAACCGAGCAAAAGTACTTGATCCCAAAATTAGAAAAATTGAATTTAGAGAAGTTTCCTGAATTGAATTCCATATGGACAGTTCCTACTCTTCCACAAGTTTTGAGTCTCCAACGTCTTCAAGAGTTACATGTACGAAAATGTGACAAAATAAAATGTCTCTTTTCCAAGGTAGTCTCTAGAAACCTACCGGAGTTGACATCCTTGATAGTAGATAAATGTGAGGAATTGGAAGAAATCATGGAAGAGAATGAAGAACTTGAGAATCTATCCAATGCTCAAGTGTGCTTTCCAAAACTAAAAATGATTCAGATAAGTTTCTGCAGAAAGTTGAAAAGCCTTTTCCCTGTTGCTTCGGCTAGAATGCTTCCACAACTAAGCACTCTGCATATATCATGTGCTGATCAACTTAAAGTGATTTTCAGAAAAAGTAGTGAAGAAGGAACAAGCAATGGGCAGGAAATTGTGGTTCTAAACTTGGAAGAGTTAAAACTCACCAAGTTGCCTAGTTTTGTTAGCATCTGCCCAGGGCTTAAGTTACATGCAGTAAAGATGGTCATAGATGAATGTCCCAAATTGGCTCCAGTTACAGAGGCAGCTCAGGTATTTCCTTGTCACGGCATAACAGAGGTAATTGCAAATTCTCTCTAATATATTTTTTAGTGTTATTTTTCTGATATAATAAAATTTAATTATTATTAGATATAGCAGTCTACTAATAAGGCCCGACATAGTTTGTTGTTAGCTAGGTCTCTTGAACATACTGATAAGGGTTTGATCCTTGGCAATGTGTATGGATAAGACTGTTAGGAAAGGTTATACTTACTTCGAAGAGATTAATATTTAATTACCAACTTGAGAATACCCTTAGTGCAAACTAAAAAAGATATAGCAGTCTACGCATTGTAAAGTTCTTCTAACTGTCTAGCCAATTTGAATCCTTCCTAGTGGTATGTTGGAATTGGTTTCTTTGTGGATTATTAATAGAATTATTATCAAAGCATTCCTTCAGGGTGCTCCTACTTTTTACTGGGTTATAAGGGGGTTAATTAGATCAAAGTACACGAAATGCACCTTAGTGGAGATAAAAATAAATTATGCTTCACATCCTAAATATATACATATATATGGTCAATGAGTATCAAAGATATAATTCATGTTCTAATAGAAAGACATACAAAAGTTTCAAATTGTTTTGAAGCATATGTGAAGGTACATTAGTAATATCTAATTTGAAGAGATAAATATATGGTGTTAAATATCAATTTGGTCCCTCACAATTCAAAATCTTTATCAAATTGGTCATTCTAGCATTTACCTGAAGTTTAAATCACCAGTAAATCTATAAATAAAAATTTTATGGATGGAATTGATAAACTTGTAATGTGAGAGACAAAAATAGTATTTAACTCTAAATACATGACAATATCTGCCACAAGTGACTAGTGTATTAGTGTTTTACTATCACAATTTGTTTGGATTATATATGGCAATATCTACCACAATGACTATAATTTCTATATTTATTTCATTAAATGGACAAAAGGCTTCTGCAACAAATGATAGCCAAGTAACTGGTGAAGAACAAGGGAAGAATGTGATGTGGAGTGCCAATTGGATGTATCTGAATCACTTGCAATACCTGGATTGTATAGGGAAAGAACCCACTTCGATGGACTTTAAAAATCTTATCTGCCTGAGAGTAAGTGGATGTAGAAAGTTGAAGTTTATTTTCTGTGCCGGCAGAAGCCTTTGTCTACCCGAGTTGAAATATTTGTATGTAGAAAACTGTGAGGAGTTGAAGGAAATCATTTCAGAATATCCAGGTCAGGCGCACTCTCAACAAGTTTACTTTCCAAAATTGGTTTACCTGTGGATATGGAGATGCTGCAAATTGAAATATGTTTTCTCTATCTCCATGGTTAAACATGTCCCACAATTAGGACACTTGGAAATAAGAAAGTGCTCTCAAATAGAGCAGTTATTTTGTTGCCAAACAAGTGAATCCAATGATGGTGTACTTCCAAACCTGAAGAGACTGATACTCAGGGGATTACCTAGCCTAACTCACATTTTCGGAGGCTCTGATCAGTTGCGGTTGCCGTATTGTCGACATTATACAGCGATAGATTGTCCGAAATTTTCCATATCCGCATATGCTGCTAGAAGGAGCATTTTGCATCCATTCGAATATAACAACATGCAAGGTACACATCATACTTTCTCTCGTATACTCTCTCGGTTTAAAATTATAAGTCACTATTACTTATTTTACACTCCTAAGGATATACTCTTTTTATTTGAAATTATAAAATCATATTACTTACTTTACATTCTTAAAGAAATAGTTAGGTGATTAAAAAAGAATGCATTTTACTCTTAAAATATGTCTTATATATAGGATTGCAAAAATTTGTAAAATATGTATTATAAGTAGAATTAGTGGGAGTATAATTTATATTATTATTGATTGACACAATTTAATGCACTTATTGATGATTGATTGGTACAATAAAAGGTAACTAAATCAATGCTTGAAATCTAAGTTATCTTGCTGTCTCTTTTGAGATTCTAAAAAAGTACTCCAGTCTATTAATAAAACACTTTTAATTGAATTGCACTTATAAAAAAAATAATTAGTTAAAAATAGTTAATTGTCTCAATGTTTTCTATTTTTCTGAAACTTTTCAAAATTACTCTTCGTTAATGTCATTTAGAGAAGAAAGAGTAGGAGTAATTGCATAGCATTCCAATTGTTGAAGAGAGAAGGAAGAGTATATTTGAAAACAAATTATAAATGTTTTATATTTTCAAGAATCTATTTTACAGTTAATGGTATTTTTTTCAAAAAATATATTTATTTAAAGTTTTATTTTGATGATTTTTTCATGTATTTGTCTTAAGATTAAATAGGAACATTATAGAAAAAAATACTTTTTTTAATCACTTAATTATATTCTTTGAAGGGTATAAAATAAGTATTTAGAATATTACTATATAATTTTGAAAGAAAAGATTATATGGAATCACAAAAAGTATTTAGAATGTGTGCTATAAGCTTTTTGTGGTGTATAACACACATTTTGGGAGTACAAAGTATTTATAACTTATTTCCAAATATATCATTCTCTCTCTTTTAAACATTCTTAAGAGTATGTAATGATTCAATCTTACTCTTTTCTCTTTTTAATGACTTTAATTAAGGGTTATTTTAAAATGTTTGATAATTTTTTAACAAATCACAATTAATTAATTTTAACTAATTTTCTTATTTTGTATAATTTGGTTAAAAAATATCTTACATAAAACTGGAGAGTAGTAATATATTTGAAGTTCAACCAATTACAGGGACTAAACTAATTGCATAGGTAATTTTAAAAATTGACAAATCTTTCATTAAAAAATTAACATAATTTTATTTCCTATGTAGCAAATTTTATTAGTGACTAAATTTGAAATTATAATTTCCTCCACAGATTTAGTAGACTTCGAGATCTTAAACGAAGACTATCACTATTATGATGGATTTCACACGTACGACAGATATGCTGCTCTAGAGACCTTTCAACTTTCACTCCAAGGCTACAGCCCAGGAGGTACATTTAATATTCTTTATTGAACCATTTTATTTTTAATAAATTACCTTTAAATTATAGTACAATAAAATAGAATTTCTCTTGTCAACACAAGTCTAGTTTACAAAAGTTTGAATTTCGCTATTGATGAGTGATTTATAAAAACCTTCGTAAGAGGTTTTTCAGCCTTGAGTCATGCCTTGACAAGTCCCCGAAATCCAATTCTTTTAGAACTTAGTCCTACCAAAAAAAAAAAACTCTCTAAGGCTTGCCTTAAAAGAAGACTCTAACAGTTAATATTACATGGTAAACAATTTAATTAAGCATAACATAATAATTTATGATATAAGTCTTGAAAAACTCTTAATAAGCACATTTTAAAAGGATTTATATAATATCACATGGTGTTTGGATGCATTATTATACAAACACTTATAATAACTAAAATTACAAAAAATGACGTAAATAAGTACTTATGGTTTGTTAAAATCTAGGGTTTAACATTTAAGATTCAAAGGTTTTAGGGTTTACGATTAAGATTATAAGATTTAGAGTTTTAGGATTTGATAATAGGGTTTGTTATATTAGTATTTTTGTCATAAGATTATAAAGTTTGATTTTAGAGTTTACTATAAGGGTATTTTTGTCATAAGATTATAAGGATTTAATCTTATGGTTTATTATAAGGATATTTTTGTTATAAGATTATAAGAGTTTGATTTTAGAGTTTATTTTAATGGTATTTTTGTCATAAGAAAAATTAATCACAAAAATTCTGCATAAGCTCCTGTAAGCTTTTTCGAGAAGCTTATGAAAATAAGTTCAAATGGGCTTATGGGAGGGTCATAAGCTATATTCATAAGTTTTCCCAAACACTTATCATTTTTAGCTAAAGTGCTTACACGATAAGATAAGCCCAAATAAGCCCTTTCAAATGCTCTCATGTTACTCTTGCTTATATTTAAGATAACTAAAAGATGAGATAGGTATGATTTAGTGATAAAAGAGTTTATTTAAGTAGTTTTCAAGCCATAAGAGTGTCAAAATTCTTTCTTGTTATCATATAAGTCAATATGAAAGTGATCTTTTAAAACTACTAAGTACCTAGTTAAGTTGGTAGCAGACTATTCTAGCTTATTCAAGTAGTCTCATGGCTAGAATGCAAATTAATTTATGCTCAATATGGTGCATGATATTCGATAGTTTCTAAAAATATGAGCTATAGTTATACCATAATTTAAAAAAAAGAAAAAAGAAATGACTTATAATATTCTACGTCCTTTGTCCCCATCTAAATTATTTCAAAATATCTAAAAATTGAAAATTTGATTTCCTTTTTCCTTAATTTTTCCCCTTTACCTCCCATAAAAGTATAGGTTTGAACAAAGGTCTTTTTTTGTCTCTGAATTATAGGTTCATTATCATTTTAGCATATGATATATGTCTATGATTCTTACACAGTCAATTCAAGGTCTATGTGACCATAAATATAAATTAAGAATGGAAATAATAGTACATGTACAATTTAGGAACCAAAAATACCTTTTACACAAGAACTCTTAGAGGCATTCTTGTTAGGATAAAATTATAAATTATATTACACCAACAAAATGATAAATTATAATTAAGGATTCAAAATTAGATCATGTTTCCTTGCCAAGTTTTAACCATCAATATCGTTGCACCATTTTTATCAATCACTTGGTCTCAAATTTGGAATTGAGATTGGTAAAAAACGATGTTACAAAGCCCCTTAAAAATTATGCATGTTATTGTCATTGTTGCTAGTCTTTTGTCATGTTTCTTGTCGACAACTATCCTCAGCCGGAAAAAATTTTGAGGATAACAATAACAATGTCATTATGGTCAAAAAAAGATCCTAATATTTTGAACTGGATAATATAAATTTTCATATTTCAAACTAAAAATAAAAGTGAATCTTATTGAAGTATTTTTTTGTATGTACAAAATGTTCACTTTTATTTTAAGCTTGAAATATAAGGATTTATTTTGTCCAATTTAAAAATGAGGGTTATTTTTAAATTGATAGTGTGAAGGGGCAAAAAAAGTTTTTTTTTCAAATTTTAATAATGACTAAGTGTAAAATTATAATTTCCTTATTAGGTTTAGAATCCAAGATACAAGAACTTAATGCAGTGGATGAATTTCTTCGACCAAATTATGACTCTGAAAATGAGGAAAGACGTGGAAAGAATAAAAGAATTGCAGGTCAATATAGATTTTCCACTTATTCACAGGAAGAACTTGAGGCTGTGGATTATACCATTTGTCCTTATGGATGGTTTAAAGCATACTTTGATGTAGCCACGACTGAAGAAAAGAGTTGGGCATCTGCTTTATTGGTCAACCATGAAGGAAAGCTAATAGGAGCTAGAACCAGAAAACTGAGCACTAAGTTCCATCTTGAGCAACAAGCACTTGCGTTAGAACTTGCAATTGAGCTTGCTCGTGATGTGGTGCCAAAATCTAATATTTGTCTCGAGGGAGATTGCCAAAGGGTTTTCTCTATACTACATGATTACTTGAATGATAAAATGGATTCTAAAGTTTGGTACCTTGTGCCAATCTTGATGGATGTTCGTGAAAAACTTGGTAGCATGGGCGATTGGGAGGGTACGAGTATTTGCCGAAACTTGTACTGGGTTGCTTATAATGCTGCCAATTGGGCTGCCCTTTGTGATAGAGAAGGAGATGTTTTGAATTCTGTTCCAGCTATAGAGGTTTTGTCCAAGGAAGACTTCTTATCCTCTTTCTTCACTGAAGAAGAGGACGACCATAACCATGACAAGGAGTAGCATTATTTGGCTAGTTGCAGTAATTTCTGCCAGACAGGTACTGAAAATTTTCAACCCTCATTGTAAAGCTTCTGCTGCAGAGGTATATTTCCTTTGCCACCATAGCACCATGATATTGATGTTTCAAGGAGTCCTTTGCTGTTATATTGTTATTAACTTATTATTATTAGAAAAGGGATTGAATGAGCACAATAGCAGATAAAGAACGGTCTCTCGAGTTATTAATTTTATCTTAGTATTATATAATTATTATATATTAAAATTTATATTTTGTTACACTTTAAATCTTAAATTTTAAATTTTGAGCTCCGTCTTATCTAAATTCTAACTCTATCCCTAAATGAGCAAACAAGCCTTAACAGAGCTGCTATACAATTCTGCTAAAGGTGGACTTTGCAAAAGATATCTTTAAAGCAAAAGATTGACTTAGATATAATTTTTATAATACAAGAGTTCAATTTAATATGTTTTATAATGTGAGGATTTAATATAAGAAGTTTGAAATGTGAGTATTTTTTTTTACGATTAATTATATATAAATATACTTTCAAAAAAAATGACAAATTGGCCCAATGCACATAAAAAAAGGGAGTTGTTCGAGTAAATTTTTTTTTTACTCATTTACACAGTAGCTTACCTTAAATAAAATTTTTATTAAATTTGACAAATTAAATTTTAGTGATATAAAAATTATATTAAATTTAACTTTTTATGATAAGTTAATTTTAATATAGTTTATATAATATGAGAATTTAATTTAACAAATTTAAAATGTTATAATCTTCCAACCAACTAGAGAATCACCTAAGTAAACACAATAGTCGATAATGCTTTTGCGTGTCTCTGGACATGTTGCCTAGTTTGAGTTAGAGAAATATTTTAGTTTAACACAAAGAGGTAGATGAAAAGAACACTCTTTTTCCTAGGCTACCTATCAAGTAACATAGCAATTTGTGAGTATGCCTAAGATGTTTATCAGTAGGTTTATCTACAAACTAATAGAGTTATTGAATAGCAAAGGCTAGATCAAGTCTTGTGTTTGTAAGATAAAGGAGTCTCCCCACTAGTTTCCTATACATTGCTATATCAAATAATGGTTGCCCATCTTCAGCTGTCATCATAGGACCTGTTGCTAAAGGTGTTTTTACTAGTTTACTAGCAAGAAATCCAAAATTTGCCAACAATTCAAGGGCATATTTCCTTTGACTTAAATTAATTCCATTTGGAGTTCGATGAACCTCCAAGCCAAGGAAAAATTTTAGTTCTCTTAAGTCTTTGATGCGAAATTTTTCATCCAAAAATGCTTTAATGTCATTTATTTCATCATGTGAATCTCCTGTCATAATAACATCATCCACGTATATAAGAAGAGCAATTAGTTTTCTTTACAAAGAGAGAAGGGTCAGAAGTTGTAAGTATGAAATTTTTGAAAATCAAAGTATTAGATCGCTTGTGATGCCATTGTTTGTTAGCTTGTTTTAGCCCGTAAAGAGATTTTTGAAGTTTGCATACTAGAGAAGCGTCTTCACATTGCGTTCTAGGAGGTACGGACATGTAAACTTCTTCATGTAAGAAAGCATTATTCACATCTGCGATCTTGAGAAATTAGAAGAGCTTGAATTAGGGCTCGAGTGCTCCCAAATTGAGATTGTTGTGGTTCTTATATGCTTTTGGCATTGTTGCGAGTTGCAGAGATCATCAACAAATGGTGAAAATGGAGGAAAGTGGCAAACAGAAGCACTGGTGATAAACCAGTCTTTGATACCATAACAAGAAATGGACTGAAATTTTTTGGTGTTATTGAAAAAAATGTATCAAAGAATTATAGAGAGCATGCCTTATATACATCAAGTCCTCTATCAGAAGGAGATTAACTAAACCAAGAATAAACCAACTTGGTCAACTAACTATAGTCTAGTAAGAAAGTAACTGAACCCTCAGTAAACTAACACAAGCAACTGAACTCTCAATTAACTAACACAAGTTAACTGTTAACAGTATGAGCTAAGGCTGTGTATGCTAGCAGTGATGGGGGAATAGAAGATACGAGAACCCAAGTGAACATGGATGGCCTTGCTGGTTTGACTAAAGACCAATGGAAAACGCTGGTGGAATTGCTCAATGAACACAAGACGAATTCGGCTGACCATATGACACAGGTAACAATTGTTCAAATAGTTGGATTCTAGACACTGGAGCATCTAACCATATGAAAGAAAAGCAAGATAACATGGAGAAATTACATGACATACGACCATGCCCAGTGGGCCTTCCTGATGGGCAACAAACCTCAACCACCAAAGTGGGCAACGTTGCTCTAGAAGGAGTGGTTAGAACTAACGTCTTATATGTGCCAAAACTCAACTGCAACTTGCTCTCTGTCACGATGGATGAAAATCCTTCTATTGTTCAATTTACTAAGAAATTGTGTGTTATGCAATATCTGACTTCAAAGATGCTGATAGCGGGTGATCGAAGGGATAGACTCTATTACTATAGCGGAATAAAGAGACAAAAGGCATGTTGAATCGAGGGATTAAATCAGATAAAACTTTGGCACAGAAGATTGGGACATCTATCATTCAAGGTTATTCAGATGTTTTTCCATTTGAATAAAGATGTGAAGAATAAGAATTGTGATGTTTGTTTTAGAGCCAAACAAACTAGGCAATAATTTCATTAAAGTGATTTTAAGGAAAAGTGTGCATTTCAATTAATTCATTGCAACATTTTGGGTTCTTATTGAACCCCGTCAACTTGCCGAGCATTTTATTTTTTAACAATAATTAATGATTTTTCCAGAGCTAGCTTTTAACTGACAAAGGCTTATTTCTATGTCAATGCAAATATACCCTAGATATTATCAAGGAAACAAGGCTTCTTGGAGCCAAGCCCATTGACACACCCATAGAGGAGAATCATTGGCTTGCACTGGTAGACGGGGCTCTTATCTCTAATCTGGCCAAGTACGAAAGACTAGTGGGACGGCTTATCTACCTGAGGTTCACCAGACTTGAACTGTCCTATTGCATACATTTACTTTCACAGTTTATGATTGCTCAACACTCGTATGCCGCCTTGCAAGTAGTACGTTACTTAAAGAAGCAACCTGGTCAAGGCATCCTCCTTCGCCGAGATAGTGGCTTCCAATTGCATGTGTGGTGTGACTCTGACTAGACTCGTTGCCCAATTACCCGTCGATCTCTCACTAGTTTGTTTGTCCATCTTGGTCACTCACCCATATGTTGGAATACCAAGAAACAACATACAGTGTCTCATTCCTTTGCAAAGGCGGAATACCACTCCATAGTCCCTACCACATGTGAACTCAAGTGGTTGAAAGGCATCATAGCTTGCGTCGGCATTTCTCACCCCTAACCAATACGACTGTATTGTGACAGCCAGTCCACCTTGCACATTGCAAGAAATCCGGTCTTCCTCGGAAGGACCAAACACATAGAGGAAGACTGCCATTTCGTCCGAAACGAGATTGTTCGAGGCAATGAAAGAAAGCTTTTTCATTATCTTGTTACTAAGATGAACGACATTGTACAAAATATTTGGCATATCTGATTGGTGAAGTTGTTGTTGCTGATTTGGTTTCTCAAGCTGGTAGTCTACAAATTTGGCTAATCAAGTGCCCCTCATCCACTTTTCAAATTCTTGGTGTAGAGAAGGCATGTTCGTGTTTTTAGCTCAGTACCTCTTCTTCTGAATTTCTTTGGACATTCTTATATAAACTAAACAAAATGCTTCTGATGTAAAACAGTAAAAACCTGAATAAATATTTGACAGGACGATTCTTACTTTCTGATTATTATTATCTGTTTTCCAATAAATATCTTTGTTCCACTTAAAGGCATTAAAAACTAGAGAAAACACTCCCAAGTGATCGATTGCTTCGTGTATTGGTGTATTTTATTCGTGTATCTCATTACGACATTGGAACATGATCGATGTTTTCTAACTAAATCATAATACTATCTACATGCGCGTCAAACAAGAAAGCTATGAATCCAAACCCTATCATCTTTAGAAACATGAAAAGGGAAAAGCAACGATTACTAGTTGCTTGGAGAACAAATTTGAAGACGTTGAGCCAGATAAACCAGATGCCAAGTAAGAGACAATAGAGTGAGGATATTTAGGAATGATGAAAATGAATTTAGCTTACTTCAGGTTGTCATTCAGCCTAAGAATCCGAGATCTTACTGCATTCTGCCCCGTTGATGTGGCTGCTTCTGCCGTGGCCATGGCGGTGCTGATGCCTGTAGTTGTGGCAGACTCCGTCTGACAAGCGGGGTGTTGATGATCTCCACCCTTGCTGATTTCTTGTTATGTAATACTCATATGAAGCAGTTCTCCCTCCCACAAAACAAATTTAATTATGAAAATGCCCCAAAAATCAAAGTGTGAATCAATTTGCCCCATAACCCAATTTTTCTGTTCTGTCCGTGCATGGATGCTAAGAAAGTTTTTTACCTCTCGGGGTGACTGCTCTAATGCGAACAACGTATACGTCCATCCTTCGATATAAGCTTCGACGCGCCAGAAACACACAAGACCTTTCTATTTCTTTAGATGTTGCACTTCATAAGTATATCCATAGAGGCAAAACAAGCAAGCAATGGGACAAGAAAAACACCAAACAAAGTCTTTAGATTAGTACCTTGGTTGCCCGAGGCTCCAAGTAAACAGAATTGACAAAAACTGTTAACAGCGAGCCCAGCAGATTCATCAGCTGCAAAGTTTCAGTATTGCCAGTGAATATGTTCTTGCTATGGCTCAATACATGCCCCAACAAAGCTAGCCCAATGCTATAAGCCATAGCCTTGAAATAAAGAGCGGAAATCTTACTCTGCACCATTCCAAATTGTTGCCTTGGCATAGCTCTTGATAACACAGCTTGAAATAAAAGTAACCCAGATACACAATCCATAAGCTATGGAAAATCCCATCAAATTGAATACACCCATCATAGAATTAAGGATGTTCATTTTGAGTGCTTGTTTAGCTCCTCTGACCATTTTAAGCACGTCGTCTGCTACATTTCCCCTGAAATCGCTTCTTAATGTGACGCCTTTGTCAACTGCATCATGAAAGGGTGTCTTTGGCTTTGTTCATTGATTGTTTTGTGGTTTCCTTGACGCTGTCTCTCTGGCCTTTCCAACGGCTTCGGCAGCTGTGTGACCAACCTCGCGAGCTGTCTCTTTCTTGCGGGCAAGGATTTCATGGGCAATCTCCTTTTTCTTGTCTATTCCATCGTGCGCCGTCTCTGAAACTTTCTCTTTGGCTTTCTCCATCGCACCGGCAACCTTTTCTTTACACTCGCCACCGCAAAATGGCTCTTTAGGAATTTGAAGAAATGCCCCACTGTCGGATTCTCCGGAATGGGCCTGACCCTTGTTGGGAACAGCGGAAGCTACCTTTTTGATCTTCCCTTTAGCATTGTCTAACCCACCAGAATCAAAATTCACGGGTTTTTTGTCATGGGTTTCTGGGGAGATTTTGATTCTGGTGTTTTGGTGGCCATCTTGGTCGTACTCAACCACAATGACTCTGTTACCTTCCTTGATTATGGTACTTTCTCTGTGGTTATTTGCTGCTTCTGTGGTTGCAGAGAAGACTCCTACTGCTGCAAGTGAAGTTATTACGAGACTCAGAGATTGAAGATTCATCGTCTTTATTGTTTCTCGGAGGTTTTGGCTTCGGGAGAAGTAGAAGAATCTTCGTAATACTGAAGGGGATACAGTATGGACTTCTGTTCTCGGTGGAGTCGGTATAATAAATCAAGTGAATACAAGGGAGTAATAAACTGCCATGTGTTGTGCCGCTTCTGCAATTGTCCACGTAGCCTTCTCCGTTACTTACTAGTTTATTCGGATTTCTCTGGACACTAACGCCATTCATGTCATTTTTATAATATTTATATATTTTTTTTAATTTACAATTTTTATAAGTTTTTAATTCTATGGATCGGTGGCGGTACTATCGTTGAGACTGTCATTATCATCAAAATAATCAATACAATTGAGCAGTATAAAAACATGTCAAAAATAAATAATTTTTAAATTTTATCTTATTGAATTTAAATTAATGGATAGCATTTTTTGATGAAATTAATAGTTATTTCAAAATGAAAACAATTTGCTTTATTATAAATTTTTTTATTATAAAATTTTAAAATTATTCTACTTTAAATACTTTTCTCAATTTATGGAGTAGAATAATAATTAATAAGGAAATACTTTATTTTTATTCATTGGCATTGAGAATTTTAGCAATGTGTACTTTTATCTATTATATTATTGTTAGAAAATTTTCTATTCTAATATTGCTAAAACACATTGAATATTTTTTCTCCTATCAAAAAAATTTAAAAAAAATTCGAAATGTGACAGCAGCAACTATGAGTATCATGCCCAGTTTAAGTATAGTATCCACTGATTTTCAACAAAATACACTTGCATTGATGATAAAAAGCTATCATTTAGCTAAAACTATACACCAAAAGAAAAATAACAGCCAAAAACGGGGTGAAAATTGAAAGACTATGGTTGATTATCAATCATCTTATTAGTATACAATTATATTGATAGTGTAATTTTATGTTGATCAGCACAGAATTGCATTGACCGTATAATTTTATGTTGATCGGACGACTGACTGTCAACCTTATCTAATCCAAAATGTTGTCCTCTTGAAGTTCTCGGATTTTTCCCGCCATCAACAAATCCTAAGCACACTACATTTTTACCAATGTCCACCATTGAATTAGCACCATAAATTCTCCGCTTCGCTCCCTCTTTGTGCAGCACCAGATCAATTGCTGGTACAGCAGGCCCTGCTATGGTTTTCCCAATTGTAGTTGCATCAAAGCATGCTCCAAATGGCATTGCTGATGCCACTCTCTATTTTTCTGCCCGCAGCTTGTTTGACGAATTGCCTGACAAAGGGTTTTCTGGGTATCAAGTTTATGTGCAGTTCTTGAACGTTCTTATTTGCCCTTGTGAGTACTAGAGGACGTGCAGGGCCTTCTTTCTTTCCTTTCCTTTGAAAGTGCAAGTAAATAAATCCTAGAGGGGGATGAATAGGACAATAAAAATTTTCGTGAAATAACTATTATTTTCTAGAATCAAGCACAACGTAAAAGCTTGGTTTTAAACAGTATAAGCTTGATTATAAAACCTTCACAGTTTTAAGCGTGACAAATTAGAGTTGAATATTACGCGGAAATAATGTACTGACAGTAAATATAAGCTGAATATAAAAAGTGTAGGGAAGAGAAATTATTCACTTATTTATAGTGGTTCCGTCATAACAAAACCTACATCTACTCCTCTTAGAATCCTTTGAGAGAGTTATCTCCACTATCTTCACTGGTCTACAGGATGCCAGCAACTCTTTACAACTTCACAGTAATACAATAATACTGCTTGTGCTTGGTTTTTCAGGAGCACCAAAAACCTTCTACAACTTAGACTATGTCTCAATAGACTATGTCTACCCCTTTCTCAGGGTTACAAAACAGAGAATAAGGCAATACAGCCTTTACATAGAGTTTAGAAAAGATGAAGTGATGTAGTACAGATTTTCTTGCTAGAACAACAGATTTTCTAGTATGCTTTAGTACACTAGAAATGTATCCCAAGTGAAAGAGTAGTGCACGAAAATGAAGAGAGGAAGATAAAACCTTCAGAGCTCTTGAAAGAATATGCAAATGAACTTTTGAAATCTCTCTTTTCCTTTTTTATTTTTTAGGCTTCTCTCTCCTCTTATATAGACTTCAGAAAAATAAATGTTGGAGGTATCATCATTGTAAATATAGCTGTTGGAAACATCATCATATCAATATGGTTGGACCTACATCTTTACTTGACTCTAGACAGTATGCTTCGTTCTTGGACAGTGTGCAGTGGCTGTTAGCAGCTTTTATAGCCCATGCTTTGCTGGCTTACTTCTGCAACACGTTTTGCTTTTTCTGACAAAGTGTACTGTTGGTAGTAATGATTACTAGTAGTTTTTCTAGAGCCCATGCCATGCTGGCTTGCTTCTGCAACACGCTTTACTTTTTATGCTTAGTTTCTGACAAAGTGTTGTTGATACTAATGATTGTTAGTAGCTTTTCTTTAGTCCCATGCCATGCTGTTGCAATTTCTTATCCCAATAAAGTGGGCTATTATTGCATTGTCTAATGGGCTTGGTTGTTAACTCACAATTAAAACTAAAGAGACCAACAAAGCATTTAATAGCCTTGGACTTTGCTACACATGTGAAGCTACCGTACTCAAGTCTGCAGCAGCAGCAAATTTACTTTTCCCATGCCAAGTTGACTTTGTAAAATGAAAAGGAGTAGGTTCTGCTACTGTTGCATAATGGAGTGCGTGAAGATATACCAGATTTACAAATCTATACTATTGCATTTTTATTTCCCAATGCAAGGGATAAAAAATTATTTATTTCAAATACTAGTTGACTTTGTAATGCTTTTTCCCATTAAAAGGTTTAGAGTAACAAAAATACTTATTAGTTTAGTTAAAGTAACCAAAATATTTAGAATCCAAAATATCATAAACTATATATTTTGCAATAGAAATTTTTTGCATACTTAACAAATCTAAAAAATATTTTTCTCAACAAAATCAATTAAAGGTTCGTTAAAAAATTCCTTGAGCTAACATTCTCCTCCTTTTGGATGATGACAAATATTTTGAGATTTGCAAAAAAATTTCTCCCCCTAAAATCATGCTTCTCCAAAATAATTTTCAAGAAAAGCTTAGTATATATATAAGTGTAAAAACATTGTAAAAACTTTTCAAAAACTCTCCCTCAAACTAATATAGTTTGATTTTCGAAAATAAGCCGCAGTAGTAGTCAATTAAGCATAATCTAGATAATCCAGTAGATGTAGTCGATCAAACATAGAAGTAGTAGTCAATTAAGCATAATCCAGATAATCCAGCAGATGTAGTCGATCAAACATAGATTCATATGCCATATATCCAGAATCACCAATATGTCAAATCTCAAGACTTCTCCCCCTTTGTCACAGCAAAAAGAGGGGAACATCCAACTGATCTAGAATTGTCTCAGCAGTAATCAAGCACAAAAATATTTAAGTACTTGAAGGTGAAGAAATCAGACCTAGCTCACTTCTTAAGATGCAAAATCTCTCTTCAGCCAATGGTTTAGTGAATATGTCTGCAATTTGCTCTTCAGTGTTTATGAAGTAAAGCTCTATATCCTTCTTTAGTACATGATCTCTTAGAAAGTGATGCTTGATGTCGATATGCTTGGTTCTGGCATGTTGTATTGGATTCTTGGCAATGTTGATAGCACTTGTATTATTGCACAAAATTGGTGTACATTCTTGGATGATTCTGTAGTCTCTCAATTGTTGTTTCATCCATAGAATTTGTGCACAACATTGTCTAGTTGCAATATACTTGGATTCTGCAGTAGATATTAATACGCTTAATTGTTTTTTACATTTCCATCTCACTAAGGAGTTACCCAGAAATTGGCATCCACTGCTTGTGCTTTTTCGGTCAATCAAGCATCCAGCATGGTCCGAATCTGTGTATCCTACCAAGTTGAAATAGTTGTTCTTCGGATACCATAGTCCAACATCTTCAGTTTTAGCCAAGTATCTAATTATTCTTTTGACAGCTTGCAAATGAGGTTCTTTAGGCTTAACTTGAAATCTTGCACAACAACATACGCTGTATAAAATATCTAGTCTGCTTGCAGTAAGATAAAGCAGTGACCCTATCATGCCTCTACATAGCTTCTGATTAACATCTTTAGTTGTATCTTCTAATGTAAGCTTGGTTGTCATAGCCATAGGTGTTGGCATTCCCTTTGCATTTTCCATTCCATACTTCTTGATTAACTCTTTGATGTATTTTAATTGGTGAATAAAAATGCCATCTGAGAGTTACTTGATTTGAAGTCCAAGAAAGAATGTTAGTCCTCCCATTATGCTCATTTCAAATTCACCTTTCATTAGCTTCTCAAAATCCTTGCACAAAAACTCATTAGTAGCACCAAATATAATATCATCAACATAAATTTGTACAACAAGGATATCATCATCAAATGTTCAAGTGAAAAGAGTAGTATCAACTTTCCCTTTTGAAAAGCCATTTTTTCAGCAAGAATGTACTTAGCCTTTCATACCAAACTCTTGGAGCTTGTTTAAGACCATAAAGAGCTTTAGATAACTTGTAAACATGATTTGGAAAATCCTCATTTTCAAAGCTTGGAGGTTGTCTAACATAGACTTCCTCATTAATAAAACCATTCAAGAAAGCACTTTTCACATCCATTTGAAAAACTTTAAAATTTTTGTAACATGCAAAAGCAAGCATAATGCGAATAGCTTCAAGTCTAGCTACTGGAGCAAAGCTTTCATCAAAATTAATACCTTCTTGTTGACAATACCGTTGAGCTACCAGTCTTGCTTTGTTTCTTACCACCTTACCTTGCTCATCAAGCTTGTTTCTAAATACCCATTTTGTTCTAATGACATCTTGATGCTTGGGTGATGGAACATGCTTTCAAACTTCATTTCTTTCAAATTGGTTAAGCTCTTCTTGCATAGCCATGATCCATGATTCATTTTCAAGAGCTTCATCAACCTTCTTGGGTTCAACTAGTGAAATGAAGCACGAATCTGTGACTTGATTTCTGGTTGAAGCTTTAGTCTTCATTCCTTCATTTATATCTCCAATCACATCATCAAGCTTATGATCTCGTTGTACTTGTTGTTTGTATGGAACATTGTCTCTGTTTGATGGTTCTTCAGGTTATATAGAGACTTGATCAGCTTTAATATTCTGATTTGAATTAGGTATATCGTTTGAATCTTGATTCTAATCAGGTAAGCTTGGTTCCTACAAATCTTGATTTTCCTCAAAAGCAACTTTGCTTATGGGAACATGGTTAGATTCATTAAATACAACATGCATGCTTTCTTCTACTAATCTAGTTCGCTTATTATAAACTCTATAAGCTTTACTTGTTAAAGAGTAGCCTAAACATATACCTTCATCCGATTTAGCATCAAACTTGCCTAAAACATTTTTACCATTGTTGTGAATGTAGTAAATGCAACCAAAAGCACGAAAATAACTTACATTAGGCTTCCTTCCCTTCCATAGCTCATATGGAGTTTTCTTTAAAATAGGCCAAATCAAGCATTTGTTAAGGATGTAACATGCTATATTTACAGCTTCAGCCCAAAAATGTTTTGCAACATTATTTTCACAAAACATGGTTCTTGCCATTTCAACTAATGTTCTATTTTTCCTTTCAACAATCCCATTTTGTTGAGATGTTTTAGGAAAAGAAAAATTATGGTGGATTCCATGATTTTCACAGAAATCTTTAAAAGCTTGATTTTCAAATTCTCCACAATGATCCCTCTTAATAGAACAAATTTTCATATTGGTTTCATTTTCAACTCTTTTTGAAAACTTTTTGAAAATACTGAAAGTTTCTTCCTTATGAGCCAAGAAGTATACCCATGTAAATCTAGAATAATCATCAATAATAACAAAACCATATCTCTTTCCTCCTATGTTCAAAGTTGATATAGGTCCAAACAAGTCCATATGAAAGAGTTCAAGAGTTTTTTTAGTAGAAAGCTCCTTCTTATTTTTGAAAGAAGATTTTGTCTATTTTCCCATTTGACATGCAGCACAAATATTGTCTTTTTCGAAATGAAGCTCGGGCAGTTCAGAAACAAGCTTATTTTTGGACAGTTTTGAAATAAGCTGCATATGGGCATGACCAAGTCGTCTATGCCATAAAGAAACATTTTCAACTTGGGAAACTAGACAAGTTTCATTTTTGAAAGAAAAATTATTGTTGGAAACTTTATAAACATTTGAGTTTCTATGACCTTCAAAGAGGGTATCCCTTCCATTTAGGTCATAGATAGTACATTTAGATGATTCAAAACATACCTTATAACCGAGGTCACAAAGTTGACTTATGCTTATTAAGTTATACTTCAAGCCCTTCACGTAGTAGACATCATTCACAACAAGATTTAGGGTGACCTTGATTTTTCCTATGCCAAGTATTCTTCTTTTGCTATTATCTCTAAATCGCACACTTCCCATGTCTTGTTCCTGGAGTTCTACGAACATTTCTTTGTCCCACGTCATGTGGTGTGAACAACCACGTCGAGGTACCAGCTTCCTTTCTTTGACTTATGCAGTTTTTGTCATGTTGATAATTAAGCTTAGGTACCCATGCTTTCTTAGGTCCTTGAGGGTTAGTGACAGAAATACTCTCAAGAACCCAAATTTTTTTATATCCCTTCACATTCTTCTTGTAGTTACACTAAGTAGTTTGCAAAAGCTTGGTTTTCAAAAATAGATTTTCATATCCCAAACCATTTTTCCAACAAGTTCTATGTAAATCATGCTTTTGCATACCTACTAATTTATCGAGATTTTGCTTGCCTTTAACAAAATTGGCTAAATCATTTGAAAGCTCATTAAGCTTAATTTTTAAAGATTTATTTTCTAAAGGCAGCTTTTCAAAAATATTTTCTTTCTGTTTTAAATCCTCAATATGTACTCTGTCTTTCTCAGAAATAAGACGAATTTCATCAAGTTCCTTTTCAAGAGCCTTGATTTTTTCTTTTCTTGAAGAAAGTTTAGAAAGAAGCTTTCCAACAGTTTCAGCAAGCTCATCATATGTATTAGATAAATCATCATAAGATAAAGGTTGATCATCTACCTCTTTTTCAGAGTCACTATCATCAGACATGGCCATGAGACAGATTTCTACTTCATCATCACTCCAAGCCGCATATGTCTTTTTGTGGTTTTTCTTTAGGTACTTTTTCTTCTTCTTTGTGCATTCTGGTGATTTATGTCCAGGTTTGCCACAAGTGTAGCAGGTTATTTCGTCTTTTTCTCATTCCTTCTTGAATTTATGCTTGTTGTCATCCCTATTATGTTGGTTTTAAAATTAGGTTTACTGGACGAAGCTTGTTCCTTGAATTTCCTTTTCTGTAGTAACTTGGCGACTTTTTTGGATAATAGAGCTACATCATCATTACTGTCATCCTTTGATGATGAAGACATGGCAGCAAGAGCAACATGTTTCTCCTTTTTCTTTCTTTCGGATACTCTTACCTCCTTCTTCTTCATAGTGATTTCTTCAGCTTCTAGTTCTCCTCGAAGCTCATCAACAGTCAAGTTTGAATTTTTTGTTGTTTGCTTGAGTATGTATCCTTTCGTTTCCCACTTATCGGAGAGACTTTTGATAAGTTTCTTCACTTGCTCCTTTTGAGTAAGGTTTCTTCCAAGGAGTTTGAGTTAGTTTACAATATGGAGAAATCTTGCGAAATATTTTTCTATGGACTCTTCATCTTCTATGTGAAATAACTCATATTCACCAGCATATACGTCTATCCTTGATTCCTTGACTACAGATGTTGTTTCATGTATGCTTTGTAGTCTATCCCACATTTCCTTGGCTATGTTGCAAGCTGAAATAACCTCATACTCCTTTGAGCAAACAGCATTTGAAAGCATATATTTGGCTTTCAAGTGTAGTGAAGCCCTTTTCTTTTCCTCTTCCATGTAGTCATCAAGCTCCTTTAGAACTCTCACTCCATCTACTTCTTTTGTTGGCTCTTCATAACCGATTTTTATGATGCTTAAGAGTCCAAAATAATTTGAAGCCATAACATTTCATATAGTTTCTCCAGTGGCTGTAGAATGATCCATCGAAGTATGGAGGCTTGTTGCATGAGTTTCCAACTTTAAAATCTTCCATAGTCTTGCACAACCTAGGATCTCAAACTCAAGGATGTTAGTCCAATAATAGAGCACAAGGCTCTGATACCAAATGAAAATGCAAGCAAATAAGTCCTAGAGTTAAATATTAGAGTTTTAGTGAAATAACTATTATTTTCTAGAATCAAGCACAGCGTAAAAGCTTGGTTTTAAACAGTATAAGCTTGATTATAAAACCTTCACAGTTTTAAGCGTGACAAATTAGAGTTAAATATTAAGCGGAAATAATGTATTGACGGTAAATATGAGCTGAATATAAAGAGTGTAGGGAAGAGAAATTGCTCAACTATTTATAGTGGTTCGGTCATAACAAAACCTATATTCACTCCTCTCAGAATCCTTTGAGAGAGTTATCTCCACTATCTTCACTGGTTTACAAGATGCCAATAACCCTTTACAGCATCGCAGTAACACAACAATACTGTTTGTGCTTGGTTTTTCAGGAGCACCAAAAACCTTATACAGCTTAGACTATGTCTCAACAGACTATGTCTACCCCTTTCTCAAGGTTACAAAACAGAGAATAAGGCAATATGGCCTTTACATAGAGTTTAGAAAAGATGAAGTGATGTAGTATAGATTTTGTTGCTAGAACAACAGATTTCCCAGTATGCTTCAGTGCACCAGAAAATGTATCCCAAGTGAAAGAGTAGTGCACGAAAATGAAGAGAGGAAGATAAAACCTTGAGAGCTCTTGAAAGAATATGCAAATGAACTTTTGTAATCTCTTTTTTTTTTTTTTAAGGCTTCTCTCTCCTCTTATATAGACTTCAGAAAAATAACTGTTGGAGGTATCATCATTGTAAATATAGCTGTTGGAAACATCATCATATCAATATGGTTGGACCTACATCTTTACTTGGCTCTAGACAGTATGCTTCATTCTTGGACAGTGTGCAGCGGTTATTAGCAGCTTTTGCAACCCATGTTTTACTGGCTTACTTCTGCAACACATTTTACTTTTTCTGACAAAGTGTACTGTTGGCAGTAATGATTACAAGCAGCTTTTCTAGAGCCCATGCCATGCTGGCTTACTTCTACAACACGTTTTACTTTTTGTGCTTGGTTTCTGACAAAGTGTGATGTTGACAGTAATGATTGTTAGCAGTTTTTCTAAAGTCCCATGCCATGCTGTTGCATTGTCTAATGGGTTTGGTTATTAACCCATAATTAAAACTAAAGAGACCAACAAAGCATTTAATAGCCTTGGACTTTGCTACGCACATGAAACTAGCGTACTCAAGTCTGCAGTAGCTACAAATTTACTTTTCCCATGCTAAGTTGACTTTGTAAAATAAAAAGGAGTAGGTTCTGCTACTGCAGTTTTTCTTTCCCAATGCAAGGGATAAAAATTATTGATTTCAAATACTAGTTGACTTTGTAATACTTTTTCCCATTAAAAAGTTTAGAGTAACAAAAATACTTATTAGTTTAGTTAAAGTAACCAAAACATTTAGAATCCAAAATATCATAAACTATATATTTTGCAATAGAAATTTTTTGCATACTTAACAAATCTAAAAATATTTTTCTCATCAAAATCAATTAAGGGTTTGTTAAAAAATCCCTTGAGCTAACACCCTTCTCTTTAATTAATTCTTCAACGTAGGAAAGGAAATCAAGCAGACTTAGCCTGCCCAATCATTTTACACATCACTTCAAACTTGTCCATGTGTGAAGAAAAATGTGATATCAGTAAAGATTTAACAGTTTTATAATAGAGGATCCTTTGTAATCATTTAAATATGAGAGATCAATTTGTAATTACCCGTTTAAAAAGAGTCATTTTATAATAACCTTAATCTAAGAGGTGTATCAACATAGTATTTTAGTCTCTTTTTATTATTTAATCTAAAATTTAAATGGTACTTCTAGTATATAAATCGACCAAGCCAAGTCAATCCTGAGCTAAAATAGGCATGGTTTGCACAGCAAATACTTTACCCGGAGCCTAGCCTACTTAATTGATAACAGATAATTGACTTAGTTTAGCCTCTTTACGTTAAAGCGTAGGTCAGCCTAGCATATTGGTCTGTCCAGGCTAGAGAATTGAATTTTTCATCAAAAACAATGAATAAAATAAAAAATGAGATATCAAATGGAAATAGTATGGTATGTTATTGACAAAACATTTTACAATTGACATGTTTAGACTTCAATAAAAATAAGCTTGCAAGTAAAAATAGCATTGTTTAAAGAGAATTAACTTAGGACACATGCAATCCTTAATAATTTTTCTTTTTTTTTTTTTGTTAAAGTGATATTAGACGTTAAAAAGAAAAATAATAGAGGCGTAACTATAGTTCAAGGTCAGTGTTTCCATTGTTAGATCCTCTCCATCTTATGATTTGTGTAACTTTGCAAAGGTAAAAATTGTTAAAACAGACAAAGCTATTTGTGCACAAAAAGCTTGATAAATTATATAGTATTTATTTGTATCATCGCATGAGTTTAGTTAATTGCAAACAATGGTGAAAATACCTTAGACAGTTGAAATCAAGCACACATGGTCATTCAAAAAGGTAACATTATTTATTGCATTATAAAAAGTAACATTAAATAAATGTGTTGGATATAATAAAAAAATGTTCTTAAGCTTTTTCTTAACTGCGTAATTTTTTAAAATTGAACTTTTTTTTTTAACACCAATTACATATTTTGGAAGTTTAAGCTATATAACAAATAGAATCACGTGCCCAATAATCACCTCTTACTCCATCAAAAAAGAAAAGAAAAAAAAAGAAAAGAAAATTGACCTCTTATGTATATAACAAAAACTTGAGTACATTGCATGATAGTAGAGATCTTAACAAAATAGACAAAAAACGTTAGATGGCAATGCATTTATAAAACCTGATATAGTTCATTTAACATAACATATTTTATTCATACGAGGAGATCATTATACATCTTATAGAGATAAGACATGTATTCATACTAGCACTGTAGGTTATACTAAGCTTCCTCATTTACTCTAGCAAAAACTCCCAACAGAGATTACGAACACAAACAGAAACATAAAGACTATTAGACACTTACAAAAGGCTAACTAATGACAAACACTAGTGCCTAACTGCCATTATTTTAAGTAAAATGCACACACCTAAACACAGAAGGATCAGTACTAAATCCTTTTCCCACTTCTTAACTCTTAAAGGTATTTCGCATATGAGTATTATTTTAGTTGATAAACCCATTTTTACCTCTTTTGGCAACATGTTCAATCAACATATATTTCTTTGATAAAAGTTCATATAAGTAAATCAACTCCTCTAAGCGACATATATGTAGCCCACGTTTCTCTTCTTTACACATATTATACATTGGGCCAGAGCCACTTTTGCTTGTAGAACATTGTATTATCCTGCAAATTTTATCTACAATCTTGCTAGACATTCGAGACAGCCTTGGGCCACAAATCTGCTTTTGAAAAGGCCTTTCTTGTCCAGTGTCATTATAAGCTATCATAAGTTAGCAATAGGAAAAGGAAGAATGACCAACAATTAACTGGACCATGTGCCTTTTAGTCCAGTGGATAAAAGAAGACAAGAAAGCCAATGTTTATAAGGCTATAGATTACATCAAAAGTCTACAAGATAAAGGGAAAATACATGTGATAAAGACAAAGTCAAACTAAGACTTTCACAAATAAAAGATTATTACATGCAAGATGACAATAGTTCAAGTGGGAAAGGAGATCAGGAAAATTCAAATATTTTTCACCCCAACAATCATATTTCAAAAGCTTATAAAAGAAGAGAAGACCTCACATTTGAAAACAAGAAGAAAATTGTGTACATTATATTGGTTTTGCACTTCAAAGCTCTTAAAAAAGTTTTTCTTTTCTTCATCTTCATACACCAATGCTTCTACTTGGAATAATTTTTCTAGTTTATTAGGCTTATTGGAAAATCTGTTGATATAGCAACACCCATCTGTACTCGCTTGCTGCTTCTTGTAAATCATTTCTTTGTAAAGGCTTTTAGCCTACATACTTATGGTTGTATCCTTGTTAAAGGTGGATTTAATTTGTAAAAAATTAGCAATTGTTGAAAATATTTTTTATGAATCTTAGAAAACCAAGCTTAGTCTGAGTTACTAAGAAACTGTAAGAGATTGTTGGAGCCTTGCAAACTAGTTAAAGATAATGAAGAAACTCTCAAAAGGTTTTTGAAAGGAATAAACATAAGTCATCATTATTTGTGACGGAACTACTATAAATTATTATGCCATCTCTCTTCCCTTGCTCTTTTACTTTTAGTATCTATTTATTTTTAGCCCACCATTTATGTTTAGTTATCATTTTATTAAATCACGCTTTATAACTTTAAAGTTTTTACTAAAACATGAAATTAAGCTTAAATTATTTTAAACTAAAATTAACACGTTGTGTTTGATTCTGCATCTTATATACAAATTTTAATTTTGTGAAAATTTACTAAAGTGTTCTATTCACCCCCTTTAAGACACATATTTGCAGTTTCATAAGTCCACCACTTGAGTTCGATCATATGCAAAATGACAACTTTTATGGATCTCATCACAATGCATATATAAAACAAGATATTTCATTTAAAAATAACATATTTATTCAAATAAGGAGAGCTTTATACATCTTGTTCACATAATTAAGACTTCTACTTATAAAGTAGCATGAGAGATTACAAAGCTTCCTCATTCACCTTAGCTCCAACACTCACACTCAGAACAAAGGAACACAAACATAAAGACTCAAAGACACTTGTAAAAGGCTAACTAATTAATGAGTCAATGACCAACACTAGCGCCTTAGTGCCATTATTTTAAATAACATACACTAAATATAACATTCAAACCACCGCACGCACAATCTCCTGATCCTTGGCACCACTCACGCTAGTGCTCTGCATGGTTGAACTGAAATACCAAGAAAGAATATAGTGCAATTCAAACTGTCCTGTGGCTGCGGAAAAACCAACTCTAACCCATTCAGGAAGATTTACAGACAAATCCACAACATGTGAGAGAGTATAATCTCCACCATCAGGGTAAGATAAAATGACAGTTAAGATTTTGGAGGAGGCATCATAGCTTATATGAGCAGTGGCTATTTTCCCACTGAAAACATCACTGTCTTCCCATTTCTTAGTTGCCGCAGAGACAATGGAGTTGACATCGATGCCGATATGCCGATAAGGTGGTTCCTTCCAATCACCATTTACCCAGGTATCAAACTCCACAGCAACAACACGATTCTTGGAGGTTTGTGTGGCGGTGCTGTAATTAAAAAGCCCGAGGCAACCGCCGTTGTCTTTGATGTTAGAATCCATTGGTGCAAGAAAGAAGGCAAGGCCATCAGCTGGAGAGCTGGCAGTGGTTTTGAGGACAAAGGTGAAGTGGGTGTAGAAGCTTGCGAGCTTTCCCGTTTTGCTATCCCAGAGGTGGACCGGTTTCGAGTATAGGGCACGGCCGGCGCTTCTGGCGAGAGGATTTCCGTACTGATCTTGCTTGCAAAGTTGCAGAGTTCCAGTGGTTGAGTTGACATCGCCTTCGAAGGTTATATTTTCTTTTACATCTGACCAGAAATGGGGGAAGTTGAATAGAACTGAATCAGATTGTGACTTGACTTTGTTAAGCAGCAAGAGGAGAAAGAAGGTTTTGAAGAGAAGTGGAAGAAGGTAGGGTTTTGAGTTGGAGATAGCCATGGTTTCTGTGAAATTGCAACTTAACTGGAAGAGGATACATGCGTGAGAAGGCTGCTTGCGTTTATATAGAGGTTGAGAGGGAATTCAGCTATTTTTTATTTTTCTAATTATTTATTACAAAATCATTTATTCTCCATAACAAGGCAGTGGCACAATTCAACCATGTTCAATTGATCTAACACATCCCACCACAATATAGGTTCGAGGATGTTTTTGATAGCTAATTTATAAGTACCTTGCTCTCTGTAAATATTTTATAAGCATTAAAGCTTGTTTGAGTTTTGTTGAACACCCAAAATAATATTTTTCAAGGAAGCCATGGTTGCACATTGGGATTCAGTTCATTCGCTTATTAATTTAGATCATTCTTCTACTAATCAGTAGGGGAGACTCAATAAAAGAAGTCAAGCACTACCCTAACCTAATGAGTTCTTAAAATCTAACTCACATAATTTTTTTTTTCATTTTTTCCGAATGTAGCTATTTTTTATTTTCTATAATTATTTACTCAAAATTCATTTATTCTTCTAACAGTGGAGGGATGCAATTCAACCTTGTTCAATTGATTTCAACTACGTCCCCCAAGAATGTGAGTTCAAATCTCTTAAAAGCATACTTTTGGTAGATAATTGATAAATATTTTATAAGTATTTTTTGAACATTGAAACCAACCTAGGATGGATTTATTTATTTTTATTGAGTTGATCACATGCTGAGGACCAAAAATAACACCACTCCAGAAAATCAAACCTATACATTGTAATTTAATCTATTCACTTGTTAATATAAATAATTCATTTGTTAATCGATAGAGAAGCTAAGCATTGCCCTAATCTTAGAGAGCTCTCAAACCTATTTCTCAAAAACTTTATTTTTTTGTAAAATAAGAAAAGATATAATTGAACCATGTTCTTTTGTGCCAAGAGGACATTTATCTGACCCATGCATGATTTAATGCATGTTCGCTTGTGCATAGCACATTTTTCTACTACACAATTACTCACATTTTTTTCCTGTCCACTTTCTGTTCCTTCTTTCCCCCTTCAAGTTTCATATGAGATAGTCTCCACACATTTAATGTAAGATAAATCTCCATTCGAGTTTGGCATTACCCAGCTGGCCATTGCTACTTTTAGCAGGGTTTGAACTATTGATATAGCATTTCTCGACATAATGTAACACGCGTGCTTATTATATTGGAGAATGACTACTTATTAGCCCACGCAACCACGTGGTTAAGTTGAGGTGATCATTATTTTAAGTTACATGCACTAAAAAGAATAAGCATCAGTACTGAACCGTTTTCAGGAAAACAGAAATTAAAAGATGTGCTAGAACATATATACCATTAAAAAATCAAACAATAGTACGTATGTTTTGTGTGGCTTCTTGGTTTTAGGAATAATATAATATAATACAAAATAATACTTATAGATAGACTTTTAAATATTATTTTAAATTTTTAAATTAAATCAATCCTTTTCATAATATCAGAGTTTTTATAACATTGATAATTAAATTTTATATTTATATTTTGTAAACCCTTTTCTTAATGTTTTTAGCTTTATTATTAAAAATTTGACTCTAATTTAAGTTAATTTGTTATTTTTGCAATTGAAGAAGAATTTAGAGCATTATAATAGAAAATTAATATTTTATTGATGTAATTCTTAATCTGCTAAATTTTTCTATTTTTATGTAATTAAGTTTCTAGATTTAAGAAATTACCTAATTTCATAAGAGTTTTTCTAGAATTAAGTTTATGAGAGTTGTTAAGAATTCAGTTATTAGTGAGTATTAGAGTAGAGTCGAAGTCTTGAGTCAATGAGGTTTGGAGCAAAAGGAACAAGAGGAGCCACACTACAAGTTCCATTACTAAGAATCTCTTTCTTCTCTTCTTTCTTCCAAGATACATACTCTATTTTATTTTATATTTTCTTAGTTTTATTATGTTTTTCTAACTCTTCCACTAGGAGAGGATGTAGCCTAAGGATTTTATGCATATTAATTGAGTATTGATTTATTTATTTTTATGAGCAATTAATTTTGTTTTTAATGTTTTTTATAGCATGATAACTTATAAGATTGTTTTGTTGTTTACTATTTATATAGAGATGTAGTTTTTTAAAATTGCTTCTAGGATTAATTACTATGATTTGAGCAAAAGTTAGAGATAAGTAAACATGAATCATTTTATCAATCAACAATTTCCCAAAACTCAATGCTTTTCTTAATTAAATTAGACCAACAGATTAGATAATCATTTAAGAAAAGAAAATTAATTTGCTAAGAGATTAGGTTTTAACTAATTTAAAGAATTGAATTTTCGTAGAATTAGACAGGTGATTATATAATGATATTATCATTTTTATAAGCATTGCCTTAGCTGAAATCTTAAACTTAAAGTTTTTTTTTTATTGTTTTCTTTCTTATTTAATTTTAGTTATTTATTTATTTTTATTATTTTCTTTCTTTTTATATTTACTGCAAATAGCAATTAGAAATTTACAAATCCGCAAGACAATACTGATCTTACTCTATATTACTTGTATGAACTAGTGACACAGTTTTCTATTTTTTTTTTCAAAAGAAAATCTGTTATCCCTTGGATAGAAATTAGTACTATTATCTAGGGACAAACAGCACGTGCACAGATACGCACTGTCTCAAAATCAAGCAATGAACTATATTTTTTCATATAAAAAACATGGTGAAAATCTATATTTACCATGATTGTCTGGATTCTCACTGTACTTTTAACATGTAAGTGATAGGTTTCACCATGTGTTAAACTACAGGATAGACATTTTTGGACAACAACTTGATTTAGCATTGTTGCAAAATAACATATCCACTTTAACTCACACTTTTTTTTTTTTCTTTTTAATTGTCTTTCTTCTATTTTCGGTTAATTTTCAAAATTATTTTAATTTTGTTTCTTACTTGATCTCTACGTATTTGAGATAAGACTAATTTTTATTTTAAATTCGGCATGGCCGAGCCACTAATGCTTCTAATAAGTTGGACAAACTCTTGTATAAATAACATTAAACACATAAAAACAAAACCTTTTATCTCATATTTTGTCTCATGACTATATAATTGATTAAAGATTTAATTAATTTAACTTATACTATTATTTTGTTATATATTACATAGTTATAGAACTTTACCCAATTTCTAGAGGCAAAAGCTTTTGCACATAAGAAGTAAGGCGACAATATTTCCAGAGAAATGGAATTTTTTTTTTTTTTTTTTGGTGAAAGCGGAATGCATTAATTAAAGGATAAGCAAACATAGTTAGCCCCTACAGTAAGGCATTACACAGACTAGGAAAAGAAGTCCCCTTTGATTCAGCTACATAATTAATCATTACATCAGCAGAAATATTTATATTATGACCCTTTCCTACCTACCGATCGGCCAGTTGGTTGGATTCCCTGCTAAATCTTCTCACAAATAGAAATGGAATGGTGCTTGGAAAAGGACTATCTCGATTCTCAAATTTCTATTAACATGTAAATGATATAATTGTACATGTGCTAAGGATGACCTTTATTGCACCACTACTTGACAAACAGAATGTACACAGATTTAGAGCCTTCTTTAAGAGAAAAAAGCAGTGGGAATGTATTTCAAGAATTTTAAAAAATAAAATAATAACCCAGACTACGTAGGCTTTTCTAATGATATATACCAGTTTTAAAAAATTGAGAAGTACTATGTCTACATCTAAAAATTTACACTATTTTTATATTTATATATTTTATTTTATTATTTTTATTTATAATTTTATCCTTATAAAATAATTATAAAGAAGTAGTAATAATATTATCATGTACACGACAGTCCGTGCTGATCAACACAGTAGAAATGTACTTCATAGCATGCAACGAATAAGACACATAACGTGCACTTCGTTGTTTGATAAGCGAATTTGGTGGTAGTTGTCCGAAATTGGAGTATGGCACTTAATTGGCTTATTAACAGATTAAAATTTAGTCATATTTCTGTTATTAACGTGTTTGTTAAATTTGAGTCGTGTATTACTATCATGTATATACCTCACTTATTATTTTTGTTATGATTTAGATTGATAAATGATACAAATACAAATATGACAAAAAAAATAACAGGCCAAATATGAGCAAATTCATTTCTCTCATGTCATAGTAGTGTTGGGAGATTTGTGTACGGCCGGTGGGTGAGGAGGTTGAAGCTGTGTAAAAGCATGTTATCAATTTTTAAAAAATCGACCACAAGAATAAGACGCCGGAGGGTGTTGTGATGAACCCTGGTAGCTACCCAACATGGGAAGAGAACAGTTTGAGTAGAAATTTTCGTGCCAAATGCATATATGGTTTGCAAAAATCACTCAACTGTTAATGGAAATTGCAAAAGAAAAGGCGGATTTAGTTCTAAACCACTGAACTCAACATAACATGTCTGATTGATCACATAATTTTGATACATATATTATGGCAGATTAAACATCGCCAACTGTTTATTTTGGAACACTTCAGAACGAGAATGTCGTCAAGCAGCCATGCCTGCTTCTTCCAGAAGTTGTCTGACCTTGGTGGTGTAATCATTCATCGCCTCGTCCTTGGATTTCCCTGCCAGGAGGAGATTAGATATTTGAGAGAATAGGCCAAGGTGACAAAGAAACAACACATTGATCAAGCTAGGAGCTGGGTTTCAGGACAACTTGGAATAGAACTATTTTTTACCTTCAACAGCCTTCCATGCATCCCTTTTGGCTCTGTCCCTCATGTTGAACACTCCTGGACGGCCTGCAAATCACACACTAGTTCACGAACGTGAAAGGAGAATCTTGGTTACTGAATCTTATTTGTTATACAGAAAGAACACTTACTGGTATTGACAGTAAGTGGTATTCCCTGGCAAAGTCTTGGCTTTCTCAGCCTATTGCTGAAAATCCTCCAGCAATACCATTGCAAGTCTCATTAAAATATTGAAAGTTGATTTTGTTAGCACTCAATTGATTAACTTAATTAATATAATTAAATAATAATGTAATACTTATTTTAATTATTCAACTTAATCTCAACTGACTGTAAAGTGATCCACTAATTAAAAAGAGAAGTGGAAGAAGGTGGGGTTTTGAGTTGGAGATAGCCATGGTTGCTGTGAAATTATAACTTAACTGGATGAGGATACATGCGTGAGAAGGCTGCTTGCGTTTATATAGAGGTTAACTGGGAATTTAGCTATTTTTATTTTCTCTAATCTTTTATTAAAAAATCATTTATTGTCTATAACAAGGGAATGATACGATTCAACCATGTTCAATTGATCTAACCACATCCCACCGCAATATGGGTTCGAGGATGTATTTAATAAGTAATTTATAAGTACCTGGCTCTGTAAATATTTTCTGAGCATTAAAGCTTGTTTGAATTTTGTTGAGCACTCAAAACAATATTTCTCAATAAAGTCATGGTTGCACATTGGGATTTTTATTAATTTAGGTTATTCTTCTACTAATCAATAGAGGAAACTCAATTGAAGAAGCCAAGCAGTACCCTAATCTTAATTCTCAAAATCTAATTCACATAATTTTTTTTTTCTGATTGTAGCTATTTTTTATTTCTTACAATTATTTATTCAAAATTCATTTATTCTCTTGATAGAGGAGGGATACAATTCAACCTTGTTTAGTTGATTCCACCCACATCGCACGAGAATATGAGTTCAAATCCCTTATAAGGATATTTTTTATATGTAATTTGTAAATATTTCTGTACGTATTTTTTGAACATTAAAGCCGGCCTAAGATGGATTTAATTTCTTTGTTGAGTTCATCACATGCTAAGCACCAAAAATAACACCATTAAAAAAAACCAAGCCTGTGCATTGTAATTTGGTCTATTTACTTGCTAATTTGAGTTATTCATTTATTAATTAATAGAGAAACTAAGCACTACCTTAATTTTAATTTTAGTGAGCTCCCGAAACCTAATTCACTAAAACTTTATTTTTTGTAAAATAAGGAAAGATATAATTGAACCATGTGCTTTTGTGCCAAGAGGACATTTATGTGACCCATGCATGATTTAATGCAAGTTCGCTTGTGCATGGCAGATTTTTCTACTACACAATTACTCACTTTTTTTTCCTGTATATTTTTTTGGCCACTTTCTCTTACTTCTTTCCCCCTTTAAATTTCATATGAGATAGTCTCCACACATTCAGTGTGAGAAAAATCTCCATTCGAGTTTGGCATACCCAACTGGCCATTGCTACTTTTAGCAGGTTTTGAACTATTGATATAGCATTTCTCGACTTAATGTAACACACGTACTTATTATATTGGAGAATGACTACTTATTAGCCCACGCAACCACGTGATTAAGTTGAGGTGGTCATTATTTTAAGTTATATGCACTAAAAAGAAACATCAGTACTGAATCCTTTTCAGGAAAACAGAAATTAAAAGATATGCTAGAACATATATACCATTAAAAAATCAAACAATAATACGTATGTTGTGTGGCTTCTTGGTTTGAGGAATAATATGATATAAAACTATTGTTGTAGATAGGTTTTAAGTGAAGATATTTTCTAAAAAATTATCTTAAGATAAAAAATGATCTTATACTTTTAAACATAACACTTGAAAAATATTACATTATAATTTTCGAGAAAAAAGTATTAAAACCATGCTTTATTGTATCTTTTATGTTGAACCAACATAATTAATCGCGAGCCTGGTGTTCTAAAAGGTTAAGTAGCACACGTAAATAAAATCATAGAGATTAGTGCTTTACACACGTGCGTTAGACAATAATCTCACTGCAAAATGAAGTGACATACGCATTAATCTCTATCTGATTCTAAAGATTTTTTAAAAATTTTAGAAGAATTTATTATTTTTATATTTATATTTTATGACTATTAGTGATTTTTAATTCTAAGGTGTTGATTAATATAAAGTTTGATTTTAAATAAAGAAAAATTAAAATATTATGATAATTTTTTCAAAAGCTAATGCAACTAATTTTAATAATTTTTCTTCATTTTTATGAATTCGTTGAAAGGAGCTTATGAATTGAACCGGAAAGAATATAAGGCATATAGGCACATGGCATAGTCGCTAATCTCAATATGGCAACGAAATTTCACAGCAATACAAATAAAAGCAGTGAGATTAGCGCATATGCATGGGAATTTTTATTTCAAAATCTCCAATATATTTGGAGTTTACTACGTAGTTCAAGCAAAATAAGTGGAGAAAATGTCTGTAATATCTTGGTGGATTTCTTGGTATTGTGCACAAAGATTTGGTTTCGAAAAATATGAATTTTAAGATAAAAGGATTCAATGCATTCCAAGACAATAATTACTTTGAGCTTGACCACTACTAGACGAACAGTGTATGTGCACAGATGGATGTGAATGGATTCTCCAACACACATCATTTAAATTATAAAACTGAAACCTAGACAACGTGCATATTGATATATATTTGTATTTTAAAACTATATATACAGGTCCCTTCATTATGATTATTATAATGTTGTGAATAAGGTGTTCCGTTGCATTTTCACTGGTCAAGGAATTATTAAACAATACTGGAAATATTATTAAGTTATTAAACATAAATTTCTTAGTCAATAAAAAAGCAGTTTGACAGCAAATGTGACTCCACTTGCCCTAAAGGAAAAAGAAAAAGAAAAAAAACAAAGAGTAAACTATTTTTCAATAGGTTCTTAACTTAAAGAATTTGTTTGCAAGAACTCATCCAGTCAATATAGATTTGAGGGATTAGTATGTCTATTTCATGGTATGATCAAAATGAAATTTGATTTTGCTGTGAAGCCAGAATGGTGAAGCACTACTTGGCAGTAAAGAGCTGGTGTTGTAATAGAAAGTTGAGAAGGAAATGATCGAGATCTCTTTCAGAGGAGAAAAAAAAAAAAGAAGAAAAAGCTCTAACTTCTTGTTTGGTACATGGAATAAAAATTATGGAATCAGAATAAAAATAGGAACGGGAATAATGGAATAACTATTCCATTCAATAGTCCGATAAATCATGGAACTGAATGATCATTCCATTGTTCGGTTTACATAAATAATGGAGAATAGGTTATGAATGAAAGTGGAATGCAATGAAGTGATGGCTCAAAAATGACCGTCACAAATATCTAACCGTGAAAGCTTTCTAGCATTGAAGCGTCAACAAAAAGCAGATACATTTTATTAACACGTTGATATTCAAGTTAATAATGAGAAAGTAAGAGGCGAGATCAGGAAATGACATAGAACCAAGTCAAGAAGAAGACCCAGCCAGACTATCAACTTCATGAAAATCAATGAAGAAAGATACTTTCAAAAGATTTTTCTATGCATGAGAAATGGGAGAACCTCATTTAGGGATAAATTAGGATAAAAATGCCCATATAAAACTAGTATAAAACCCCCTCCTCCTTATACTTCAAATTATCCAAAGTATGAGAATCATTTTCTATATCTATTAAAATGCCTCCTAGATGACAAAATGAAAGAAACTTCCAAGAAATCACGATGGATGAGTTGAGTAAACAAATTCAACGGCTACAGGAGATTATCAATGCTCAACAAGCTTTAAGAATATGACTTTGCCAGTCGTGACTCTTAAGTAGTCATTGTCCTAGAAGACAAACAATTCAAGGCCATGACATCAAAGAAGATATTTCGGATTTTGAGGAAAGACTCCAACCAAATGAGTTCATGGATAGGCTGCAAACAATTGAAGGGTGTTCGAGTTGAATGTTATACCAAGTGAACAAAAGGTAAAGATTGTCGCTGTCAATTTGAAGAAGTACTCTGCAATCTAGTGGGAAGACTCGAAGAAGATGATGCAACGAGAGCTTACACGAGTTTTTTTTTTTTTTTTCCCCCTAATCATTGCTATCAAAATAACTTTATATAGTTGCAAAATCTTCACTGAAAATCCCTACTTGTGGAAGAATACAACGGAGAATTTTGGAAGTTGATGAAGTGTGACAAATGTCATCTGTTTCACCATCTATATTGAGAAACAAATTCCAAAAAATCCATGTTCCAACCATTCTGCTATGAGAACCCTACCAATAATCATAAAATTCCAACACCTCAAACAAAGCCCTTCGTAAACCTACTGGAGGAACCAAACCCAAAACATCCAATGTTTAAAATGCATGGGATTTAGACAGATAGCATCTGATTGCGCAAATTGTAAAGTTGTCACTATCATTGAAGGAGAAGTTTAGGAAATGTCTAAAGAAGAATAAGAAGAAATCGAGCATAACCAATATGTAAAAGGAGAAGTTCGAGAGATATTTCCATTTCAATGAAAAAATCATCCTTCTATGGTGAATTATGGTGAAAGGGGAAACCTTGTTAGGTCATAGTATTTTTGCTTATCAGATACACATTATTACAGACAGTGAAAATTGCAAGAACGTTGTATCAAATTAATTATATGGTAGAAAACTAAAGTTTCCTACTTAGAATCATCTACGACCTTACAAGCTACAATGGCTCAGTAAAGACAACAACAAAGAGGAAGTTTCAAATTGCGCCTTGTGACTTTTTCAATTTACTAGAAGCATCAAGATGAGGTATGGTGTGATGTTGATCCTATGGATGCTGGTCACTCCACATGGGAAGATTTTGACAATATAATTGTCGTGCTTTATAAAATTTTTATGCCAATAACTATTCTTTTGAAAAAGATGGAATGAAGATCAATGACACTATTATCATCCTATGAATTCAAACAAGAAATTAAATATCCTAAACAAAACAGGGATGCTGAAACTATAAGGAAATTAAGCTACACAGAAATCCAAAAACTCTAAAGGAAATAAAAAAGAAATAGGAATCCTCAAACAATAAGGAAAGACAAGGAAATTAAACTATATAGGAATCTTTAAACTACAGAGAAACTAAGGTAATTCCCTTGTACACCTCCAGGAAGCCTGGGCCATATATTCTTGAAAGTTCGTCATCTAATCTTGCAGTCTAAATTGGTCCTTGATCCTTAAGCGCTTGAGGAGCAAAACTATAGCTCCATAGTGATATCTTCTGGCACACTTTCTTTTATAGACACACACCCCATGTATCCAGGATTTAGGGCTGTGTATCTAGAAAAAAATTGGGTGTGCCACAAGAAATGTAATAAACACTTTTTAATGTTTATCTTTGTACTTTTATACTTACTTATTGCATTTCAAACTTGTATTTAATTGTTTAATTAACATCTATTTTTATCATTGAGTTCTAATTAAAAAATTATTGTATTTCATATTAATTTTTCTACTTTAAGGTTTAATTTTACTTCTTAGGAATTTTTAATTTATGACTAGACCTGGGAGGCCTCAAATCGGGTTGAGATTTATGTCCAAGTTTAAGATTGGAGCAATAAATATTCATAAATTTATTAAGTGAGGGCATAAAGGATAAATCCTCAACTCAAAAGGGCAAAATAAGCATTTGGCAACTTAAATGAGGGGCAAGGTCGTCATTTGGGTCTCATTAATGGTAATTTTGTAATTTAGGCATCATTAATGGGATTTTTATAATTTTTCCACACTTTAACCTAAGAAATTTGGCTAGGTCATTGGAGACCACTTCATAGCTGCCTCATTCTTCTCTCACTAGGTTTAAGCTTATTTCTTCTTCTCCTATGCTTGCCTCCATGAAAATAGATGGTTAGAAGCTTTTATAATCAACTTGGGATAACTTGAAGACTGTCAGTATGATTGTTGAGATTATTATTGCATTTATTTTGAATTTAATAAAGGTTATGCTTCTCTACTCCTTGTTTCTCTCTCTAGAGTTGTGTATGATGATTTTTATGCATGATTTCTAGATGGGTTTGTGGGATTCCTAGATCTGATCACCCTAGCAGTAATTTTCACAAAGTAGAACTTTATTTAATTGGATAAAAATTTGAATTTTAAGTCTTTGATGCTCTAATCTCGTGTTGTGATTATAGTTGGGGTTGAGTTTGGTTCCAGTGGCCATAACCTATGCAATTGCGTAGTAGGAATTGCCAAGTTAGGTCTAGGGATCCTAGCTTAGTTAGGGTTCAACCAGATTAATTAATTAGGTAGGTTAATCTTGAGATTTCGTGGTTAATCTAGTTAATTGGCATGACTTAAATTAAATTTTATCTTTGGGTCGAGGATTGAATCATTAGATATCCAATAGTTCCTAGGTCGATTACATTTTCATCATCGATTGACTTCTATTTTACCTCCTATTGCTTTTATTTATTGTTATTGCCATTGATCTTTTTGATTAAGACCTATACTAATGATTCTCTGAGAACACGACCCTTAGTTGAAACCTCAAACTCTAATTTTTAATTTGACTGCCACCTATAGTAGTGACACTATATGCAAACGTGTCAAAATAACCTAGTTCCATTTGCTCCCTCTGCTTGGACTTAGTTTCCTTGGTCAAAAATGCATTTAAATGAGCTCCAATTGCATATGGTATCTGCTTGAGTCTTTCAATTGTCATTGCATTTTCTCCTAAGGATGAAGTTGTTAGCTCAAGGAATTTTTAATCAAACCCTTCAATTAATTTTAATGAGAAAAATATTTCAAGATTTGTTAAAATGTTTTTATCTTGTAAAATATATATTTTATAGTTTTTGTAACTAATAGAAATACTCTCCTAAATAAAACTAGTATTTTATTTTCCCTCTTTTATTTCTTAATTTTTGGTTACCCTAACCTAACCAAAATTTGGTAAAGTTTTTAAAATGGTTTTTACATCGGTAAAGGTAATTTACCTTTTGAAAATAGCCTTTTTAAAATCTTTCACATTTTCCCACTTCTTAACCCTTAAGGATATTTCATGTATCAGTATTATTTTAGTTGATAAGCCCATTTTTACCTCTTTTGGAAACATGTTTAATCAACAAATCTTTCTTTGATAAAAGTTCATATAAGCAAATCAACTCCTCTAAGCAACATATTTGCAGCCCACATTTCTCTTCTTTACACATATTATACATTGGACCAAAGTCAATTTTGCTTGTAGAACATTGTATTATCCTACAAATTTAGTCTACAATCTTGCTATACTTTCAAGATAGTCTTGGGCCACAAAATCTATTGCTAAAAAGGCCTTTCTTGTCCAATGTCATTATAAGCTCTTATAAGTCAGTAAAGGAAAAGGAAGAAAGACCAACGCTCAATTGGACCATCTCATGTGCCTTTCAAAGAAGTGGATAAAAAAAAAAAAAAAAAGCCATTGTTTATAAGGCCAGAGATTACATAAAAAATCTACAAGATAAAGAGAAAACACATGTGATAAAGACAAAGTCAGAATAAGACTTTAGAAACAAGAGGTTATTACATGCAAGAAGATAAGAGTTGTTCAAGTGGGAAAGGAGATCAGAAAAATTAAAATATTTTTCCTCCAACAATCATATTTCAAAAGCTTATAAAAGAATAGGAGACCACACACTTGAAAACAAGAAGAAAATTGTGTACATTATATTGCTTATACACCTCAAAGCTCTTGAAAGTTCTTCTCTTCTTCATATTCATACACCAACACTTCTACTTGGGATAATTTTTTTGGTGTATTATGTTTATTGGGAATCTATTGATATAGTAACACCCATCTGTACTCTATTGCTACTTGTTGTAAATCATTTCTTTATAAAGGCTTCCAGCAAATGCACTTATGGTTGTAACCCTTGTTAATGGTAGATTTAGTCTATAAAAAACTTAGCAATTATTGTAAATGTTTTTAGTGGATCCTAAAAAACCAAGCTTAGTCTGAGTTACTAAGAAGATGTAAGAGTTGCTAGAGCTATGTAAACCAATTAGAGATAATGAAGAAACTCTCTCGAAGGTGTTTGAGAAGAGTATATGTAGGTCATCATTATTTGTGACCGAACCATTATAAATCATTATGTCATCTCTCTCCCCTTACTCTTTTATTTTTAGTATCTACTTATTTTCAGCTCTCTATTTGTGTTTAAATATCATTCTACTAAATCATGCTTTATAATTTCAAGGTTTTTATTAAAAGGTGAAATCAAGCTTAAATTATTTTAAACTAAGTTTAACACGTTATGCTTGATTCTGCATCTTACATACAAATTTTAATTTTATAAAAAAAATTTAAGTGTCCTATACACCACTTTTATAACACATATGCATTTTCATAAGTCCTCCACTTGAGCTCATGATAGAACTTTTATGGATCTCATCACAATGCATATATAAAACAAGATGTTTCATTTAAAATAACATTTTTATTCAAATAAGGAGAGCTTTATACATCTTACACACACAATTAAGACATCTACTTATAAAGTAGCACGGGAGATTACAAAGCTTCCTCATTCACCTTAGCTCCAGCACTCATACTCAGATCAAAGGAACACAAACATAAATACTCGAGGACACTTATAAAAGGCGAACTAATTAATGAGTCAATGACCAACACTAGCGCCTTAGTGCCATTTTTTAAAAAACATACACTAAATATAACATTCAAACCATCGCACGCACAATCTCCTGATCCTTGGCACCACACACGCTAGTGCTCTGCATGGTTGAACTGAAATACCAAGAAAGAATATAGTGCAATTCAAACCGTCCTGTGGCCGCAGAAAAACCAACTCTAACCCATTCAGGAGGATTTGCGGACAAATCCACAACATGTGAGAGAGTATAATCTCCACCATCAGGGTAAGATAAAATGACAGTTAAGATTTTGGAGGATGCATCATAGCTTATATGAGCAGTGGCTATTTTCCCACTGAAAACATCACTGTCTTCCCATTTCTTAGTTGCCACAGAGACAATGGAGTTGACATCGATACCGATATGCCAATAAGGTGGTTCCTTCCAATCACCATTTACCCAGTTATCAAACTCCACAGCAACAACACGATTCTGGGAGGTTTGTGTGGCGGTGTTGTAATTAAAAAGCCCGATGCAACCGCCGTTGTCTTTGATGTTAGAATCCATTGGTGCAAGAAAGAAGGCAAGGCCATCAGCTGGAGAGTTGGCAGTGGTTTTGAGGACAAAGGTGAAGTGGGTGTAGAAGCTTGCAAGCTTTCCCGTTTTGCTATCCCAGAGGTGGACCGGTTTCGAGTATAGGGTACGGCCGGCGCTTCTGGCAAGAGGATTGCCGTACTGATCTTGCTTGCAAAGTTGCAGAGTTCCAGTGGTTGAGTTACATCTGACCAGAAATTGGGGAAGTTGAATAGAAATGAATCAGATTGTGACTTGACTTTGTTAAGCAGCAAGAGGAGAAAGAAGGTTTTGAAGAGAAGTAGAAGAAGGTGGGGTTTTGAGTTGGAGATAGCCATGGTTTCTGTGAAACTGTAACTTAAACTGGATGAGGATACATGCGTGAGAAGGTGCTTGCGTTTATATAGAGGCTGAGTGGGAATTTAGCTATTTTTTATTTTCTCTAATTATTTATTAAAAAATCATTTATTCTCCATAACAAGGCAGTGGCACAATTCAAGCATGTTCAATTGATCTAACCACATCCCACCACAATATAGGTTCGAGGATGTTTTTGATAGCTAATTTATAAGAACCTTGCTCTCTGTAAATATTTTATACGCATTAAAGCTTGTTTGAGTTTTGTTGAACACCCAAAATAATATTTTTCAAGGAAGCCGTGGTTGCACATTGGGATTCAGTTCATTCACTTATTTAGATCATTCTTCTTCTAATCAGTAGGGGAAACTCAATAAAAGAAGTCAAGCACTACCCTAACCTAATGAGTTCTTAAAATCTAACTCACATAAATTTTTTTTTTCATTTTTTTACGAATGTAGCTATTTTTTATTTTCTATAATTATTTATTCAAAATTCATTTATTCTCCTAACAGTGGAGGGATGCAATTCAACCTTGTTCAATTGATTTCAACTATGTTCCACGAGAATGTGAGTTCAAATCTCTTAAAAGCATACTTTGTAGATAATTTATAGATATTTTATAAGTATTTTTTGAACATTGAAGCCAACCTAAGATGGATTTAGTTTTTTTGTTGAGTTGATCACATGCTGAGGACCAAAAATAACACCGCTCCAGAAAATCAAACCTATACATTGTAATTTAATCTATTCACTTGTTAATCTAAATCATTCATTTGTTATTCAATAGAGAGCCTGAGCATTGCCCTAATTTTAGTTAACTCTCAAAACCAATTCTCTAAAACTTTATTTTTTGTAAAATAAGAAAATATATAATTTAACCATGTGCTTTTGTGCCAAAAGGACATTTATCTGACCCATGCATGATTTAATGCATGTTCGCTTGTGCATAGCACATTTTCTACTACACAATTACTCACATTTTTTCCTGTTTATTTTTCTGTCCACTTTCTCTTCCTTCTTTCCCCCTTTAAGTTTCATATGAGATAGTCTCCACACATTTAATGTAAGATAACTCTCCATTCGAGTTTGGCATTACCCAGCTGGCCATTGCTACTTTTAGCAGGGTTTGAACTATTGATATAGCATTTCTCGACATAATGTAACACGCGTGCTTATTATATTGGAGAATGACTACTTACTAGCCCACGCAACCACGTGATTAAGTTGAGGTGATCATTATTTTAATTACATGCACTAAAAAGAATAAGCATCAGTACTGAACCCTTTTCAGGAAAACAGAAATTAAAAGATGTACTAGAACATATATACCATTAAAAAATCGAACAATAGTACGTATGTTCTGTGTGACTTCTTGGTTTTAGTAATAATATAATATAATATAAAATTATACTTATAGATAGACTTTTAAATACTAACTTAAAATTTTAAATTAAATCAATCCTTATCAGAGTTTTTATAACATTGATAATTGAATTTTATATTTATATTTTGTAAACCCTTTTCTTAATGTTTTTAGTTTTATTATTAAAAATTTGACTCTAATTTAAGTTAATTTCTTATTTTTGCAATTGAAGAATAATTTGGAGCATTATAATAGAAAATTAATATTTTCAGATTTAAGAGCCGGGTTACAATTAATGAAGATATATTGAGTCTTAAGTTTTATTGATGCAATTCTTAATCTACTAATTTTTTCTATTTTATCTAATTAAGTTTCTAGATTTAAGAAATTACCTAATTTCATAAGACTTTTTCTATTTATGAATACTTTTTTCTAGAATTAAGTTTATGAGAGTTGTTAAGAAGTCAGTTATAAGTAAAGTATTAGAGTAGAGTCGAAGTCTTGAGTCAAATGAGGTTTGGAGCAAAAGGAACAAGAGGAGCCACAGTGCAAGTTCCATTGCTAAGAATCTCTTTCTTCTCTTCTTTTCTCCAAGATACGTACTCTATTTTATTTTATATTTTCTTAGTTTTATTATGTTTTTCTAACTCTTCCACTAGGAGAGGATGTAGCCTAAGGATTTTATGCATATGGATTGAGTATTGATCTATGCAATTTATTTATTTATTTTTATGAGCAATTAATTTTATTTTTAATGTTTCTTATAGCATGATCAATTGTAAGATTGTTTTGTTGTCTTCTATTTATATAGAGATATAGTTTTGTAAAATTGCTTCTAGGATTAATTACTATGATTTGAGCAAAAGTTAGAAATAAGTAAACATAAATCATTTTATCAATCAACAATTTCACAAAACTCAATGCTTTTTTGAATTAAATGAGACCAAGAGATTAGATAATCATTTAAGAAAAGAAAATTAATTTGCTAAGAGATTAGGTTTTAAATAAGTTAAGGAATTGAATTTTCATAGAATTAGACAAGTGATTATATAATGAAATTCTCATTTTTATAAGCAATGCCTTAGCTGAAATCTTAAAGTTTTTTGTTATTGTTTTCTTTCTTACTTAATTTTAGTTAATTATTTATTTTTATTATTTTCTTTCTTTTTATATTTAGTGAAAATAGTAATTAGAAATTTACAAATCCTCAAGACAATACTGATCTTACTCTATATTACTTGTATGAACTAGTGACACAGTTTTCTAATTTTTTTTTTTAAAAGAAAATCTGTTATCCCTTGGATAGAAATTAGTACTATTATCTAAGGACAAACAGCACGTGCACAGATACACACTATCTCGGAATCAAGCAATGAACTACATTTTTTCATATAAAAAACATGGTGAAAATCCATATTTACCATGATTGTCTGGATTCTCACTGTACTTTTAACATGTAAGTGATATATTTCACCATGTGTTAAAGTACATGATAGACATTTTTGGACAACAACTTGATTTAGCATTGTTGCAAAATAACATATCCACTTTAACTCAATTTTTTTTTTCTTTTTAATTGTCTTTCTTCTATTCTGGGTTAATTTTTCAAAATTATTTTACTTTTGTTTCTTACTTGATCATTACGTATTTGAGATGAGACTAATTTTTATTTTAAATTTGGCATGGCCGAGCCACTGATGCTTCTAATAAGTTGGACAAACTCTTGTATAAATAACATTAAACACATTGGCTACAATCATTAAAAACAAAACTTTTTATCTCATATTTTCTCCCATGACTATATAATTGATTAAAGAGTCAATTAATGTAACTTATTCTATTATTTTGTTATATATTACATAGTTATAAAAACTTTACCTAATTTCTAGAGGCAAAAGCTTTTGCACATAAGAATTAAGGCGACAATATTTCCAGAGAAATGGAATTTTTTTTTTTTTTTTGGTGAAAGTGGAATGCATTAATTAAAGGAAAAGCAAATAGCCCCTACAGTAAGGCATTACACAGACTAGGAAAAGAGTCCCCTTTGATTCAGCAACATAATTAATCATTACATCAGCAGAAATATTTATATTATGACCCTTTCCTACCTACCGATCAGCCACTTGGTTGGCTTCCCTGCTAAATATTCTCACACATAGAAATGGAATGGTGCTTGGACAAGAACTATCTCGATTCTGAATTTTCTCTTAACATGTAAATGATATAATTGTACATGTGCTAAGGATGACCTTTATTGGACCACTACTTGACAAACAGAATGTACACAGATTTAGAGCCTGCTTTAAGAGAAAAAAGCAGTGGGAATGTATTTCAAAAATTAAAAAAAAAAAAATAACAATAATAACCTAGAAAACGTGGGCTTTTCTCATGATATATACCAGTTTTAAAAAATTGAGAAGTACTATGTCTACATCTAAAAATTTACACTTATTTTTATATTTTATTTTATTTATTTTTTATTTATAAGTTTATCCTAATAAAATAATTATAAAGAAGTGGTAATAATATTATGGTAAAAAATCTCACCTTTATTCTGTATGCTATCATATACACGAAAATCCGTGCTGATCAACACAATAGAAATGCACTTCATAGCATGCAACGAATAAGACACATAACGTGCACTTCGTTGTTTGCTAAGCGAATTTGGTAGTAGTTGTACGAAATTGGAGTATCGCACTTAATTGGCTTATTAACAAGTTAAAATTTACTCATGTTTTCGTCATTAACATGTTTGTTAAATCTGAGTCGTCTATCACTTATCATGTGTGTACGTCATTATTTTTATTTTAATTTAGATTAATAAATAATACAAATATAAATATAACAAAAAAAATAACAGAGCGAATTCATTTCTCTTATCAACTTAGGTCATAGTAGTGTTGTGGGAGATTTGTGTATGGCGGTGGGTGAGGAGGTTGAAGCTGTGTAAAAGCATGTTATCAATTTTTAAAAACCGACCACAAGAATAAAACGCCGAAGGGTGTTGTGATGAACCCTGGTAGATTTTTTCCTACCCAACATGGGAAGAGAACAGTTTGAGCAGAAATTTTCGTGCCAAATGCATATATGATTTGCAAAAATCACTCAACGGTTAATGGAAATTGCAAAAGAAAAGGCAGATTTAGTTCTAAACCACTGAACTCAACGTAACATGTCTGATTGATCATATAATTTTGATACATATATTATGGCGGATTAAACATCGCCAACTGTTTATTTTGGAACACTTCAGAAGGAGAATGTCGTCAAGCAGCCATGGCTGCTTCTTCCAGATGCTGTTTGACCTTGGTGATGTAATCATTCATCGCCTCGTCCTTGGATTTCCCGACAGGAGATTAGATATTTCTGAGAATAGGCCAAGGTGACAAAGAAACAACACATTGATCAAGCTAGGAGCTGGGTTTCAGGACAACTTGGAATAGAACTATTTTTTACCTTCAACAGCCTTCCATGCATCCCATTTGGTTCTGTCCCTCGTATTGAACACTCCTGGACGGCCTGCAAATCACACACTAGTTCACGAACGTGAAAGGAGAATATTGGTTACTGAATCTTATTTATTATAAAGAAAGAACACTTACTGGTATTGACAGTAAGTGGTATTCCCTGGCAAAGTCTTGGCTTTCTCAGCATATTGCTGAAAATCCTCCTGCAATACCATTGCAAGTCTCTCATTAAAATATTGTAAGTTGATTTTGTTAGCACTCAGTTGATTAACTTAATTAATATAACTAAATAATATAATACTTGTTTTAATTATTCAACTTAATCTCAACTGACTGTAAATTGATCCACTAATTAAAAAGAGAAGTGGAAGAAGGTGGGGTTTTGAGTTGGAGATAGCCATGGTTGCTGTGAAATTGTAACTTAACTGGATGAGGATAAATGCGTGAGAAGGCTGCTTGCGTTTATATAGAGGTTAAGTGGGAATTTAGCTATTTTTATTTTCTCTAATTATTTATTAAAAATCATTTATTGTCTATAACAAGGTAGTGGTATTATTCAACCATGTTCAATTGATCTAACCACATCCCACCACAATATGGGTTCGAGGATGTATTTAATAAATAATTTATAAGTACCTGGCTCTGTAAATATTTTATGAGCATTAAAGCTTGTTTGAGTTTTGTTGAGCACTCAAAACAATATTTCTCAATGAAGTCATGGTTGCACATTGGGATTTAGTTCATTCACAATAGAGGAAACTCGATAGAAGAAGCCAAGCACTACCCTAACCTTAATGAGTTCTCAAAATCTAAATCACATAATTTTTTTTTTTACGATTGTAGCTATTTTTTATTTTTTGTAATTATTTATTCAAAATTCATTTATTCTCTTGATAGAGGAGGGATACAATTCAACCTTGTTTAGTTGATTCCACCCACATATCGCACGAGAATATGAGTTCAAATCCCTTATAAGGATATTTTTTATATGTAACTCGTAAATATTTCTGTAAGTATTTTTTGAACATTAAAACCAGTCTAAGATGGGTTTAATTTTTTAGTTGAGTTGATCACATGCTAAGCACCAAAAATAACACCACTCAAGAAAACCAAGCCTGTGCATTGTAATTTGGTCTGTTCACTTGCTAATTTGAGTTATTAATTTGTTAATTATTAGAGAAACTAAGTACTGTGTTAATTTTAGTGAGTTCTCCAAACCTAATTCACTAAAATTTTATTTTTTGTAAAATAAGGAAAGATATAATTGAACCATGTGCTTTTGTGCCAAGAGGACATTTATCTGACCCATGCATGATTTAATGCATGTTCGCTTGTGCATAGCAGATTTTTCTACCACACAATTACTCACATTTTTTTCCCGTATATTTTTCTGGCCACTTTCTCTTACTTCTTTCCCCCTTTAAATTTCATATAGACAGTCTCCATACATTTAGTGTGAGAAAAATCTCCATTCGAGTTTGGCATTCCCACCTGGCCATTGCTACTTTTAGCAGGGTTTGAACTATTGATATAGCATTTCTCGACATAATGTAACACACGTGCTTATTATATTGGAGAATGACTACTTACTAGCCCACACAACCACGTGAATAAGTTGAGGTGGTCATTATTTTAAGTTATATGTACTAAAAAGAAGCATCAATCCTAAATCCTTTGAAAGTGCAAGTAAATAAGTCTTAGAGAGGGGTGAATAGAACAATAAAAATTTTTGAAATAAAATTTATATTTAAAGAATCAAGCATAAAGAGATAAGCTTGATTATAAACAACGAAAGCTTGATTTGAAAAATCTCAAAGTTTAAAATGTGATGAAACAGTTCAACACAATATGCGGAATATAGATGCTAAAAGATAAATATGCTGAAATCAAAGAGAATAAGGAAGAGAAAGTGCACAGTGATTTATAGTGGTTCGATCTATCAGAGACCTACGTCCACTCCTCTCAAATATACTTGAGAGAGTTATCTTCACTATCCAAGCTGGTTTACTAGCTTCCAGCTACCTCTTACCACCGAACAGGAATCAAGCACAACGGCTAAAACTTGGTTTTACCAGGAGCACCAAGAACCCTTTACAACACAGACTATGTCTAAACAAACTATATCTTTCACTTATACAGGGTTGCAATATATGAAGAAAGGCACTACAGCCTTTTTAGAAGGATTGAAGAGGTTGAAAAAATAAAGCACATAATTTGTTGCTTAAATCAACAAAGTATTCCAATGAGTTTCAAGTGCACAACAAATATTCCAGTTGAAGGCATGGTGCACGACTAAGAAGAGAACAAGATGAATATGTAAGAATTCTTTTGATTGTAAGCAAATGAACCTTTTGATATTTTCTCTCTCCTTGTCCTCCTTTGAGTCTTCTTCCTCCTTTTATAATGGATTCAAAAAATGACTATTGGAGGTATCATTATTGCAAATATAGCTGTTGGAAATCTCATCATGTCAATTTTTGGAAGCTAGAAATATCTTCCAGTGTTATGCTTGATTTTTGACACAGTTAGCAGCTTTTCTAGAGCTCATGCCATACTGGCTTGCTTCTACAACACGTTTTACTATTGGCAACAACTTTTCTGGGGCACATGCCATGCTAGCTTGCTTCTGCAACACGTTTTAATTTTTATGCTTGATTTCTGACACAGTGTGCTATTGACAGTAATGATTGTTAGCAGCTTTTTGGTGGCCCAAGATTTATCTTGAAGGTTGAAATTTGATTTAAAAAAGTCTGCACATTTATTGTTGCATGCAAGAGTAACTTTTGCAGCTTTTTCTGCTATAGGCAGCCCTTTGGAGGCCCAAAGTTGTCTTGGAAATTGTAATCTGGTTTAGTGAAAAAGCCTGCAAATTTTCTGCTCCAACAAGAGAGATTTTTGTCCAATATACAAGATAAAATTATCTCTACAAATCTTACAATATTTTATCATCAAAATCACTTGAGCTAACATTCTCCCCCTTTTTGATGATGACAAATATTTTGAGATTTGCTAAAAAAATCTCCCCCTAAAATGATGCTTATCCAAAAAATATATGTAAATGTAAAAACATGGTAAAAGCTCCCCCTTAAACTGACACAATCTGATTTTCAAAGAGAACTTGAAATTAAACATCAACAGTAATCAATTGAGCATAATCCAGCTGATGTTGTAATCGATCAAGCATAATAATATCCAAATCAAGCATTAGCAGTAAACTCAGGTTTTCTCCCAATAACATCTAGAGATTAATATGCCATATATCCATAATCATCATAACAAACCAGTATGGCAAATCTCAAGACTTCTCCCCCTTTGTCACAACAAAAAGAGGGGAATTTCCAACTGATCTAGAATTGTCATAGCAGTAATCAAGCATAAAAATATTTAAGTGCTTGAAGGTGAAGAAATCATACCTAACTCACTTCTTAAGATGCAAAATCTTTCTTCAGCCAGGGGTTTGGTGAAGAAGTCAGCAATTTGCTCCTTAGTGCATATAAAGTGAAGTTCTACATCCCTTTTTAGTACATGATCTCTTAGAAAATGATGCTTGATGTCGATATGCTTGGTTCGGACATGTTGTACTGGATTCTTAGCAATGTTTATTGCACTTGCATTGTCACACATAATTGGAGTGCATTCTTGTATGATTTCATAGTCTTTGAGTTGTTGTTTCATCCATAAAACTTGTGCACAACATTAACCGGCTGCAATATATTCAGATTCTGCAGTAGATATGGATACTCTTGATTGTTTCTTACAATGCTAGCTTACCAGAGAATTTCCCAAAAACTGGCATCCACCCCTTGTGTTTTTTCTGTCAATCAAGCATCCAGCATGTTCTTTGGATACGATAGACCTACATCCTCAGTTTTTGCTAGGTATTTGATTATACGCTTGATAGCTTGCAGATGAGGTTCTTTAGGCTTGACCTAAAATCTAGCACAACAACATACACTGTATAATATGTCAGGTCTGCTTGTAGTAAGATATAGCAGCAACCCAATCATGCCTCTGTACAGCTTCTGATCAACAGCTTTTGCTGCATCTTCTGATGTAAGCTTGGTTGTTGTTGCCATAGGTGTTGGCATTCCTTTTGCTTTCTCCATACCATACTTCTTGATAAGCTCCTTGGTGTATTTTGATTGATAGATGAATATGCCATTTGAAAGTTGCTTGATTTGAAGCCCAAGGAAGAATGTTAATTCTCCCATCATGCTCATTTCAAATTCACCTTTCATTAGCTTCTCAAAATCCTTGCACAAAAACTCATTAGTAGCACCAAATATAATATCATCAACATAAATTTATACAACAAGGATATCATCATCAAACGTTTTAGTGAAAAGAGTAGTATCAACTTTCCCTTTTGAAAAGCTATTTTTCAATAAGAATGTACTTAGCCTTTCATACCAAGCTCTTGGAGCTTGTTTAAGACCATAAAGAGCTTTAGATAACTTGGAAACATGGTTTGGAAAATCCTCATTTTCAAAGCCTAGGGGTTGTCTAACATAAACTTCTTCATTTATAAAACCATTTAAGAAAGCACTTTTCACATCCATTTGAAAAACTTTAAAATTTTTGTAACAAGCAAAAGCAAGCAGCATGCGAATAGCTTCAAGCCTAGCTACTGGAGCAAAAGTTTCATCAAAATCAATACCTTCTTGTTGACTATAACCTTGAGCTACCAGTCTAGCTTTGTTTCTTACCACTTTTCCTTGCTCATCCAGCTTGTTTCAGAATACCCATTTTGTGCCAATGACATCTTGATGCTTTGGTGGTAGAACAAGCTTCCAAACTTCATTTCTTTCAAATTAGTTGAGCTCCTCTTGCATAGCCATGATCCATGATTCATTTTCAAGAGCTTCATCAACCTTCTTTGGCTCGATCAACAAAATGAAGCATGAGTCTGTTACTTGATTTCTGATTGAAGCTCTAGTTTTTATCCCTTCATTTACATCTCCAATCACATCATCAAGTCTGTGGTCACGTTTTACTTGCTATTTATATGGCACATTGTCTCTGTTTGAAGGTTCTTCAGGTTGCACAGAGACTTGATCAGCTTCAATGTTCTGATGTGAATCAAGCATATCATTTAAAGCTTGATTCTGTTCAGGTAAGCTTGGTTCCTACAAATCTTGATTTTCCTCAAAAGCAACTTTGCTTATGAGAGCACGATTAGATTCATCAAATACAACATGCATGCTTTCCTCTACTGACCTAGTTCGCTTATTAAACACTCTATAAGTTTTACTTGTTAAAGAGTAGCCTAAAAATATACCTTCATCCGATTTGGCATCAAACTTGCCCAAAATATTTTTACCATTATTATGAATGTAGCAGATGCAACCAAAAGCACAAAAATAACTTACATTAGGCTTTTTTCCCTTCCATAGCTTATATGGAGTTTCTTTAAAATAGGCCTAATCAAGCATCTGTTAAGGATGTAACAAGCTATATTTACAGCTTCAGCCCAAAAGTGTTTTGCAACATTGTTTTCACAAAGCATAGTCCTTGCCATTTCAACCAATGTTCTATTTTTCCTTTCAACAATCCCATTTTGTTGAGGTGTTATAGGAGAGGAGAAATTATGATGGATTCCTTGATTTTCATAGAAATCTTTAAAAGCTTAATTTTTAAACTCTCTACCATGATCACTCCTAATAGAACAAATTTTCAAATTGGTTTCATTTTCAACTCTTTTTGAAAACTTTTTGAAAACATTAAAAGTTTCTTCCTTATGAGCCAAGAAGTATACCCATGTAAATCTAGGATAATCATCAACAATAACAAAACCATATCTCTTTCCTCCTAATCTCAAAGTTGACATAGGTCCAAACAAATCTATGTGAAGGAGTTCAAGAGACTTTTTAGTAGAAAGCTCCTTCTTGTTTTTGAAAGAAGATTTTGTCTGTTTTCCCATTTGACACAAATATTGTCTTTTTCGAAATGAAGTTCAGGCAGTTCAGAAACAAGCTTATGTTTCGTCAGTTTTGAAATAAGCTACGTATGGGCATGACCAAGTAAGTCGTCTATGCCATAAAGAAACATTTTCAACTTGGGAAACTAGACAAGTTTCATTTTTAAAAGAAAATCATTGTTGGACACTTTATAAACATTTGAGCTTCTATAACCTTCAAAAAGAGTATCCTTTCCATTTAAGTCATAGATAGTGCATTTGGATGATTCAAAACATACCTTATAGCCGAGGACACAAAGCTGACTTATGCTCATTAAGTTGTGCTTCAAGCCCTTCACGTAGTAGACATCATTCACAACAAGATTTGGAGTGAGCTTGATTTTTCCTATACCAAGAATTTTTCTTTTACTATCATCTCCAAATCTTACACTTCCCATATCTTGTTCCTGAAGTTCCACGAACATCTCTTTATTCCAGGTCATGTGGCGTGGCATGAGCAACCACTGTCAAGGTACCAACTTTTCTTGCTTAACTTGTGTTCTTTCTCATTATCAGAATCACTTTCATCTGACATGGCCATGAGACATATTTCTTCATCATCACTTAATGAAGAGTCTTCATCACTCCATGCAGCATATGCCTTCTTCTTATTTTTCTTGAAGTTCTTATTTTTCTTCTTTGGACATTCGGGTGATTTATATCTAGGCTTTCCACAAGTGTAGCATGTTATTTCGTCTTTGTCTCCTTCCTTCTTGTGCTTCTACTCGTTGTCATCTTTATTGTGCTTGTTTTTGAAATCAAGCTTACTGGATGAAGCTTGTTTTCTGAATCTTCTTTTCTGCAATATTTTAGCGACTTTTCTGGATAATAGGGCAACATCACCTTCACTGTCGTTGTCTGAAGATGAAAATGTGGCAGCAAGAGCAACATCTTTCTCATTTTTCTTTCTCTCGGCCGCTCTCACTTCTTTCTTCTTCATTGACATTTCCTCAGCTTCTAGCTCTCCTCTCAGCTCATCAACAATAATATTTGAAGCCTTAGTTATTTGTTTAAGTATGTAACCTTTTGTTTCCCACTTTTCTGAGAGACATTTGATAAGCTTCTTTACTTGTTCTTTTTGTGTATAGCTTTTCCCAAGTAGTTTGAGTTGATTTACAAGGTGAAGGAATCTGGTGAAATACTTATCTATGGACTCTCCATCTTCCATGTGGAAAAGCTCATATTCACCAGCATAGATGTCTATCCTTGATTCCTTGACAACCGTTGTTCCTTCATGTATACTTTGAAGTCTATCCCACATTTCTTTGGCAGTATTGCATGCTGAAATGACTTCATACTCCTTTGAGCAAATGGCATTGGAAAGCATATACTTAGCTTTCAAGTGTAATGAGGCTCTTTTCTTTTCTTCTTCCGTATATTCATCTAACCCTTTTGGAACTCTTACTCCTTCTATCTCCTTTGTGGGTTCTTCATAGCCAATCATTATAATGCTTAAGAGTTCAAAATGATTTGAACCCATAAACATCTCTATTCGGTTTCTCCAGTGGCTGTAAATGATCTATCAAAGTATGGAGGCTTGTTGCATGAGTTTCCAACCTTGAAGTCTTCCATAACCTTGCACAACCTAAGATCTTAAACTCAAGGATGTTAGTCCAATAACAGAGCACAAGGCTCTGATACCAAATGAAAGTGCAAATAAATAAGTCCTAGAGGGGGGTGAATAGGGCAATAAAAATTTTCGCAATAAAATTTATATTTTCAGAATCAAGCATAAAGAGATAAGCTTGATTATAGACAACGAAAGCTTGATTTCAAAAATCTCAGAGTTTAAAATGTGATGAAACAGTTCAACACAATATGCGGAATATAGATGCTGAAAGATAAATATGCTGAAATCAAAGAGAATAAGGAAGAGAAAGTGCATAGTGATTTATAGTGGTTCGATCTATCAAAGACTTACGTCCACTCCTCTCAATATACTTGAGAGAGTTGTCTTCACTATCCAAGCTGGTTTACTGGCTTCCAGCTACCTCTTACAACCGAACAGGAATCAAGCACAACGGCTAAAGCTTGGTTTTACCAGGAGCACAAAGAACCCTTTACAACACAGACTATGTCTTTCTCTTATACATGGTTGCAATATACGAAGAAATGCACTACAGCCTTTTTACAAGGATTAAAGAGGTTGAAGAAATAAAGTACAAAATTTGTTGCTTGAATCAACAAAGTATTCCAGTGAGCTTCAAGTGCACAACAAATATTCCAGTTGAAGGTATGGTGCACGACTAAGAAGAGAACAAGATGAATATGTGAGAATTCTTTTGATTGTAAGCAAATGAACCTTTTGATATTTTCTCTCTCCTTGTCCTCCTTTGAGTCTTCTTCCTCCTTTTATAATGGATTCAAAAAATGACTGTTGGATGTATCATTATTGCAAATATAGCTGTTGGAAATCTCATCATGTCAATTTTTGGAAGCTAGAAATATCTTCCAGTGTTATGCTTGATTTCTGACAAAGTTAGCAGCTTTTCTAGAGCTCATGCCATACTGGCTTACTTCTGCAACACGTTTTACTATTGGCAGTAAATTTTCTGAGGCATATGCCATGCTGGCTTGCTTCTGCAACATGTTTTAATTTTTATGCTTGATTTCTGACACAGTGTGCTATTGACAGTAATGATTGTTAGCAGCTTTTTGGTAGCCCAAGTTTATCTTGAAGGTTGAAATCTGATTTAAAAAAGTCTGCACATTTATTGTTGCATGCAAGAATAACTTTTGCAGCTTTTTCTGCTATATGCAGCCCTTTGGTAGCTTTTTGGAGGCTCAAAGTTGTCTTGGAAATTGTAATTTGGTTTAATGAAAAAGACTGCAAATTTTTTGCTCCAGCAAGAGAGATTTTTGTCCAATATACAAGATAAAATTATCTCTACAAATCTTAAAATATTTTATCATCAAAATTACTTGAGCTAACATCCCTTTCAGGAAAACAGAAATTAAAAGATATGCTAGAACATATATACCATTAAAAAATCAAACAATAGTACGTATGTTGTGTGGCTTCTTGGTTTTAGGCATAATATGATATAAAACTATCGTTTTAGATAGTTTTTAATTAAAGATATTTTCTAAAAAAAATGTCATTAATTACTTCTTAAGATAAAAATGACCTTATATTCTTAAACATAACACTTTAAAAATATTATATTATAATTTTCCAGAAAAAAAGTATTAAACCATGCTTTATTGTATCTTTTATGTTGAACCAACATAATTAATCGCGAGCCTGGTGTTCTAAAAGATTAAGTAGCACACACTTAAATAAAATCATAGAGATGAGTGCTTTACACACGTGGGTTAGACAATAATCTCACTGCAAAATGAAGTGACATACGCATTAATCTCTATTTGATTCTAAAGATTTTTTAAAAATTTTAGAAGAATTTATTATTTTTATATTTATATTTTATGACTATTAGTGATTTTTAATTCTAAGGTGTTGATTAATTTAAAGTTTGATTTTAAATAAAGAAAAATTAAAATATTATGATAATTTTTTCAAAAGCTAATGCAACTAATTTTAATAACTTTTCTTCATTTTTATGAATTTGTTGAAAGGAGCTTATGAATTGGACCGGAAGGAATATAAGGCATACAGGCACATGGCATAGTCGCTAATCTCAATATGGCAACGAAATTTCACAGCAATATAAATAAACGCAGTGAGATTAGCGCATATGCATGGGAATTTTTATTTCAAAATCTCCAATATGTTTGGAGTTTACTACGTGGTTCAAGCAAAATAAGTGGAGAAAATGTCTGTAATATCTTGGTGGATTTCTTGGTATTGGGCACAAAGATTTGGTTTCGAAAAAGATGAATTTTAAGATAAAAGGATTCAATGGATTCCAAGACAATAATTACTTTGAGCTTGACCACTGCTAGACTAACAGTATATGTGCACAGATTGATGTGAATGGATTCTTCATCACACATCATTTAAATTATAAAACTGAAACCTAGACAACATGCATATTGATATATATTTGTATTTTAAAACTATATATACAGGTCCCTTCATTATGATTCTTATAATGTTGTGAATAAGGTGTTCCGTTGCATTTTCGCTGGTCAAGAAATTATTAAACAGTACTGGAAATATTATTAAGTTATTAAACATAAATTTCTTAGTCAATAAAAATGCAGTTTGACAGCAAATGTGACTCCACTTGCCCTAGAGGAAAAAGAAAAAATCAAAGAGTAAACTATTTTTCAATAGGTTCATAGCTTAAAGAATTTGTTTGCAATAACTCATCCGGTCAATATAGATTTGAGGGATTAGTATGTCTATTTCATGGTACGATCAAAATGAAATTTGATTTTGCTGTGAAGCCAGAATGGTGAAGCACTACTTGGCAGGAAAGAGCTGGTGTTGTAATAGAAAGTTGAGAAGGAAATGATCGAGATCTCTTTCAGAGGACAAAAAAAAAAAAAAGCTCTAACTTCTTGTATGGTACATGGAATAAAAATTATGGAATCAGAATAAAAATAGGAACAGGAATAATGGAATAACTATTCCATTAAATAGTCCGATAACTCATGGAACTGAATGATCATTCCATTGTTCGGTTTACATAATTAATAGAGAATAGGTTATGAATGAAAGTGGGAATGCAATGAAGTGATGGCTCAAAAATGACTGTCACAAATATCTAACTGTGAAAGCTTTCTAGCATTGAAGCGTCAACAAAAAGCAGATACATTTTATTAACACGTTGATATTCAAGTTAATAATGAGAAAGTAAGAGGCGAGATCAGGAAATGACATAGAACCAAGTCAAGAAGAAGATCCAGCCAGACTATCAACTTCATGAAAATCAATGAAGAAAGATACTTTCAAAAGATTTTTCTATGCATGAGAAATGGGAGAGCCTCACTTATGATAAATACAATATGGGAGATAATTTTAGATAAATTAGGATAAAAATGCCCATATAAAACTAGTATAAAACCCCCTCCTCCTTACACTTCAAATCATCTAAAGTATGAGAATCATTTTCTATATCTATTAAAATGCCTCCTAGATGACAAAATGAAAGAAACTTCATGGAAATCACGATGGATGAGTCGAGTAAAAAAATTCAACGGCTACAGGAGATTATCAATGCTCAACAAGCTTTAAGAATATGACTTTGCCAGTAGTGACTCTTCTTCACTAAGTAGTCATTGTCCTAGAAGACAAACAATTCAAGGTCATGACATCAAAGAAGATATTTTGGATTTTGAGGAAAGACTCCAACCAAATGAGTTCATGGATAGGCTGCAAATAATTGAAGGGTGTTCGAGTTGAATGTTATACCAAGTGAGCAAAAGGTAAAGATTATCGTTGTCAATTTGAAGAAGCACTCTGCAATCTAGTGGGAAGACTCGAAGAAGATGATGCCATGAGAGCTTACACGAGTTTTTTTCCTAATCATTATGTTTGTTCTCTCTAGCAAGTATACTAGGTCGAACAGTAGTTAAAATGATGCGTAAGAGTATCGTTCTCAGGGAATGGTGTTCAATTACCAATTTCGCTTTTGGTTCGCTATTCAGGCAATCGGTTAAAAAGATTTTGAACAGACTATAACATAAACTAACCTAATCACAATGTAAATTAAATCTAGATCGAATTCAATGATAAAAACTCTAGGTTTAGGATTTCACTTGAGGTCTAGTACTGAGTTACCAAGATTAATCTAATAAGTTGCCTAAGTGATCATATGAAGGTTCAATTCTTACTATGGTTAAAATTTTATCCACAATACAAAAACTTAAAAAAGACAAATTTAACCTCACTTCCTTTATCCAAGCCTTTCAACAAGTCAAGCCTTCCAACGAGTAAAATCAGTTAAAGCCTTTTTAACTATTTATACACTAATACTTTTTTTTTTCGACAAAATGAAAAAAAAAAAACCTATAGTACCAGATTTTAATTGTCATAGTTAAAAAAAATACAAAGCAAACATTTATTCCATAATTTAATAATTTTTAAAGTATCAGATTTTAAAAATTCATAATCAAATTTTTTTTTATTGTGCAAAATGAACCTATACAATATCTGGATTAGTTTTTTTTTTCTTTTATAATTCTAATTTTGTAAAATCCAAAAATAAGAATTTTTTATATATCAAAATCTTGTCCAATACCTTTTTTGTTTAAAATAACAAATATTGTATAACATAGAAAGTATTACAGTAAATTTTATATTATTCTGTCCAGTACCTATGTTAATCAAACAGTAAACAGTACAAAAAATCTTGTTATGTGTATTAAATAACAAATAGTAAATAAGACTAGAAGTTGTGTTGTAACTTAGCTACTTGTGTTGTGTTATTTTACTTTGCTTGTACTATTTTATACTGTATATCAAATGCACTCTTAATATATTAATAGTATTTTAGAGATAATTTTTGGGTGAGGTTTTTTTTTTTTTCTCTATATTAATCTTCAAGTATATCATTGACACTTAATTTAATTGTATTGAGATAATTTTTTTACGACCGCAAATATTCATGTGATATTAATTTTAATTATAGAATAGAGTAATTATAATTATTTATTTTTATGTTTTAAATTTTTTTTATAAATTTAAATTCTAATTGCAATATCGAAATAATTTATCTTTACTCTTTTTTTTTTCAAGAAAAATGAATGATTAGATAGATTAAGGTGGTGGGCTTAGGAAGTTACGTGTGGATAATAAGGTACCACCAAGTCAAAAAGGAAATCAAAGAAGGTATCTAAGACTACGTATCAATCCCACATAACATTACACTGATTGAAGCAAGCAATCAATAGAAATAGTCAATGATTGATATACATACCAACCATTCACCCTCTATTAAGTTAGTTAAATCTTAACTTTTTTAATTTCATTAAAACCAAATTAATGGATATAATTATACTCTTTCTGGTTTTATTTATAAAACACTTTTTAAAATTTTTAATAATTATTAATATAAATTTTATAAAAAAAAAATTTCATACTTGCTCTTTATCACTATTTGACTTTTTTAATTTTAATGTTTTGATTAATGTAAAATTTGACTTTAGAGATTTCGTTTTTGAAATATTAATATGTCAATTAATTTTCACAATTCTTTTTTTAAATACATGTGATTTAGTTAACAAGATCTTATAAAAAGGACTTGAAGCGCTTGACAATTAAAAACAATGACATCTTCGTGGAATAGAGCAAATTGGTATCTTATTGAGTGGAGTTTGATTAAGTTAGCACTACTCTTTGTATTGTAGCTTTAGTTTTCGAGTTTTATCTCGCCTTTGTTTCCTCTAGGTTGAAATTCCTAAGTTTCATCATTTATTTTTAATGAAAAAAAAAACAAAACAAAACGAGTTGCGTTGAGGACTAGGTTCTGAGTCTGTGTCTCGGATTCGTTGGGTATGTTTGTGAAACAAAAGGAAGAACAAGAGTTATAGACTGTTTGGTTCAAAGGAGAAAGGGTCTGGAAGGGATTTTAATAAAAAATAGAGGTATCTTTTTTTTTTTTGATTTACAAGTAAAGAGAAAAAAGAATGAAAATGAGTAAATTTTCTCTTATAATTTATAAGTGAAAAAGAGATAAAATTTAACTAGTCTTTGATAGACGAATTCATGAATTATAGCAAACATAAATTTAAAATATATGATTCATAAAAATTTTAAAATATATTTAATTAATCTTAAAAATTGATAAAATTTTTTAAAAGTATTCTTACTGTGTCAAAATACTAAAATCTCTCTTATTTTTCTTTTAAAAAAGTTATACCAAAAAAAAAAATCTTGAGAGACATATTTTTTAAAATTTTGTTTTTAAAATAAGAAGAAGTTGTAAGTTTTTTTTTTTTTTTAAAAAAAAATGTTTACCTAACAGCCCGAAAGGGTAATTTAATGGGAACAAGTGTAATTATTTCTCCGCTCTCGAGAACCCCAATCTTGGGTGCAGGAATGAAAGGGAAGATTGGGGATTTTGGAGGCCCCCACACCACCTCTTGTTTGTACTCCTCCCGTCCTATTTTTTTTTTTTAAAAAAGTTATTGTATGCGTATTAAAAAATATTAATAAGTATAAGATTTATTAGTGTTTATTGTGTGTCCACGGATACATATTTTAAAAAATTATAATTAAATAATAATAAATATAAAAATAAATTTTTAATAAAGTATTAAAATTTTAAAAATATAATAACTTTTAAAAACATCTTTAGAACAACAAAAAATACATGAAGGAGGAAGTAATTATAACTAAAGAATGTGACAAAATCTGTTATCTCAAATAAATTACTTTTTGAACGGACAACATACTCCAGCCATCTTTTCTTTTCCTTACACAATCCATCGACGTTCACACAATAAGGATGATTTGGCTCATTTTCCCGCCGGGGGGGGGGGGTGTGGTGGTTGGGGGCGCGAGAAGGGGAGAGGGGGAGGAAAAAATGGTCCACCGTCATCTCTCAACATCTCGTCATGTCACTGTCCTACTTAAGATTACCTATCAATAAATTATTTATATAAATAGAGAAATTTAAATCTATATTGTGTTCTTGTGCAATATAATTTTCATTATTGTTAAGGTTAATTTTTTTAAAAAAAATAAAAATAAAAATTATTTATTAAAAAATTGCTAATTAAAATTTATTTTTAATATACTATAAATTTACCTGAGAAGCTCGTTTGATATGCAAGAAAGAAAAATGAGGGAAAGGAATATATTTTACTTTCATTCGTTTTGCACTATTTAGTAACTCTGAGCTAAAGGAAAATATATTCTTTCAATATACGATTTTTCATCACTTGAAGGCTACAACTTTCATTTTAAATTTAAAGAAAAGTAAAAAAAAAAAAAAATTATTTACAAAAAAATCTAAATTATAAAATTAAAATTACATTATATTATATAATATTGTATATTTGATCAAGTTTAATTTTTTATATTATAAAATTAAAATTAAAATTTTATATAAATTATAAAATTATAATTATAATTATAAAATTACATTATAAAAGTTATTAAATTATAAAAGTTATAAAACTATAAAATTATTTTATCAAATTAAAATTAAAATTAAAACTATATTAAAGTTTATATATCAATCTAAGTTATAAAATGAAAATTACATTATAAAAATTTAAATTTTTTTATTATCATTCATAAAATTTATGGTAATCAAATTAAAAAATAGAGATATATATATATATATATATATATATATATATATATATATATATATATATATATATATATATATATATATATATAAGTTTTAAAAGAATGGTCAATGTGTACTTACACAAAAATATATATTCTATTTTTTTAATTTTTTATACAAACCAAATATTACAAAGGAAAAGAAATTATTTCTTTTCCATTACATACCAAACAGACTCAAGGACTATCATTTTTTTTCTATTCCTTTGGCTCATTTTCTTTTTCACTATTTTCTTTTCTTTTTAACGTACCAAACCAAACGGAGCCTAAAGGAGTCAAAGCTTTTTTTTTTAAAGGCGCCATTTTGATTAGTATATGCAAAATAAAATTACATCTAAAAACGCCAACTAAAAAGGCACTCTTAGAAGAGAAAAAAAAAAAAAAAAACACTTGTTAAAAGTACGTCAACACGAACGACGCCCTTCAGGCACCATTTCATTATGCGCCTTTCGAATGGAGATGGGTGTAGAGGGAGGACGGCGTTAGTGTTGGCACCCTCTTAGCACCTCCTTTTAATTTCTCTTTTCACCTCATTCATCATATCTCTCAACACCCTCACTGGCTCCCCACTTTTCTAACATAAATCAAACTAATTCTTGACTTCCAATTTTACTTAGTGTTTATTATTATTATTATACTTTCTATTTTCTTTCCAGTGTATTAGCATAGATATTGTTCTTTTATGTTGCATCAATGATTTCTAAGGTAGTCCCCAATGCAATGATTTTCAACTTGAGATTCAAGTGTGTCTATACATCAATTAATTCTATAGTTTCCTGAAGGGAATTTCTCATTGAATTCTATGGTTTCACTCACCAACTAACAATTTCTCCCCATTTCAATTTTTTCATCATTGTTTTGTTTTTTATTTTTTTAAATTTCAGCTTAAAGGTACAAATCAAGATGACGCCTTCAAAGCAAATATTTCACCAAATGCACCATTTCTTTTGACGCCTTTCGATAAAAATCTTTTATAAAAGCACCATTTTAAAAGTCAACGAAATAGTGTTGGGTTAGTAGTGTTTTGATAAATAATTTTTATTTTTGTATTTTCTTAAAGAAATTAACCTATTGTCAACTAATTGTCCTAACATTTGTTTGCAAAATAAATTGATTTGTACTCTTTAAAATGTCACACTTGGGCTAATAACATTCCATGTAATTTTTTTTTTATTTCTTCATGTTTCATATTGCATTAATTTAATTTTAGTTAGACTTATCCCATCCCAACTTATATTAAGCGGTTCATATTATATTAATAAAGAGTTGGCTTAATATTAAAAAGTTAAATTTTAAAGTATTTCAAGTCAATTTTAATTTCAAAATTTTAAAATTACACTTTTTCCAAACTAGTTATTGATTTTATTTAACTACACAATTTGAAATAAAAAAAAAAAAAGGTGGGTTCATGTTATACATCTGGTTTCAAAGCGAATTTTTTTACTCAAAAGTGAAATATTCCTTTTATGTTTCCAAACCTGGTCATAGTTTTCAAGCATTAATTAATTTTAGGATTGGATAATTGATAGTTTTTCAAGAATAAAGGGCTTCTTGTCTGAGATTCCAGACGCCAAGATTGCTCTGTGGCAATATGATTGGCTATAATCACTGAGATTGTCAATTTCTTTTCCATGTATTGAACAAGAATAAAATTCTCTATCCTCCAATGTTGTCTTAAATTGAAATATTTTATTACAAGCTGATCGATCACTATTCCATAAGACAATATTTAAAATAGTATTATTGACAGAGGATTTTATTGCTCAACAACACCGGTTTATCTTTCCAAATTTTCCTTTGATAAAACTTTATACTGTATACAGATTTACAGTTTTATACCACATTTACAAAGAAGAACCAGAACAATCCAACTATTCAATTGTGATTATCTTTTTCGATTATAGAAGTAAGATTTTGCAAAGTGAATGAACATAGCCAATCCCATCAAACTGAGGGCAGCAAGTAACCAGTAGAAGTAGTCTAGATGCGCCTGATTGATATTATTAGCAAACCAACTACTTTGCCCATCTTTACCAGTTATTACCTCTATCACAGACACCATAAAACTGCTCAGAAAGCTCCCCACACCAAAGATGCTCAAGTAGAGAGCTAGACCCATGCTTCTTAGTTCATTTGGAACTTGATCATAGAAAAATTCCTGGAGGCCAACCATGGTAAATACCTAAGCAACTCCAAACAAAAAGTATTGGGGAATCAACCACCAAATGCTCATTGGAACCGTTGTATTTGGCTTATCAACCAGGCCATACTGCTGGGCCATTTTCAATCTTCTCATCTCAACAAAAGCTGCAATTACTATAGTGATTACAGATACTGAGATCCCGGTTCCAATTCGTAACAGCATTGTGATGCCAGATGGTTCTTAGTGATAGTTCTTGCAATTGGTACAAATACACGGTCATAGATGGCACTGAAGAGAACAATACCCAAAGTCTGAAGCGTTTGAAGAGATGCAGGAGGTATGTCAAAGCCTGAAAAGATGGTTCTTTCCAGAGTAACCCCTTGCTTGGTGAAAAAGGTTGACACTGAGCACAAAGAATAGCAAAGATCAAACATGTAGCCCAAATGGGAACAAGCCTAAGCACAGCCTTTGCTTCTTCCACTTCACTGAGGCTACAAGTCTCCTCTTCTTTGGAACCCTTTGGTGTAAAGAGTGCCCTGTTGAGGAACCTACGGCAATTGAAAATACAAACTCCTTGGATGAAATGACTTCCATTTGCTTGGGAATTAGTACACAAACAAGGATTATTTATAGGTGTTGCCATGATAATGCTAGTGCTATTACATTGCAATGCAATCGACTGTAGAGAATCAGATCCAATACAAAACTTTGGATATTTTGTAGTCAATTGCACTGTAGTCACTCTTGGCAGTTGTTGAATGAGGCTACAACTATGTTGTAGTCAACTACAGTGCCTCGTGCCTCACCTAACGGCTAGCAACAACAATTGACTACAGAGAATCCAAGTCCAGTACAACAATTTGGATGCTTTGCAATTAGATGGAGCTACAACTGCATTGCAGTCAACTACAGTGCCTCATCTAACGGCTAGCAACAACAACTGCATTACAGTCGACTATAGAGAATCCAAATCCAATACAACAATTGGATGCTTTGTAGTCAATTGCACAACAGCCACTCTTGGTAGTCGTTGGATGGGGCTACGATTGCATTGTAGTCAATTGCAATGCCTCATCTAATGGCTAGCAACTGCGACTGCATTGCAGTCAACTGCAAAGAATCTAGATCCAATACAACAATTTGGATACTTTGCAGTCAACTGCACTGCAGTCACTCATGATAGTCATTGGATGGGGCTACAACTACATTACAGTCAACTATAGTGCCTTATCTAACAGCTAGCAATAGTGACTACACTGTAGTCGACTACAAAGAATCCAGATTCGTACAACAATCAACTAAGAAGCTAAAAGTTTCCAATTAAATGTGCACTATGTTTACTATTTACCTCAAATAGTTCTAAAGTTTTACCATCATCTTCTTAACAAAAGAGAAAAAGAAGAAAAAGTTTTATTTTTCATGTTTCAAGAAATTTAAAATTGCTTTTGGTGCTAATGATAGTGAAAAACCTAGCACTAGTCATATAGGCAGAACTAGGGATGGAAATAAGCCAAGCTAACTCGTGAGCTAAATTAGCTCGACTCATAAGCTAATGAGTCGAGCTTGTTGGCTCGTTTATTAAATGAGTTGAGCTTGAACTTTTATAGGTTTAGCTCATTAGCTCGAAAGCTAGCTCGCCTATATATATATATATATATGTATGAATGAGACGCTTAATCTATAAACTAATATTATATTTTTACACTAGTAAAGTTTTGCCAGATATAAAATTAAGAACTAAGAAGTATGCTCCCATAGATTTATCTAATTAAAATCTAATAGGTAATTGGCAATGATGAATATTAAAAACAAATGGTCAAATTGTCAATGACACAAGTTTCAACATAACTTTTTGTTTTTTATTTTTTTCAACATAGAAGTACTACATACATCAAAAGAGAAAAGAAAAATTAAAAAAGACAACTTTGATGACTCTAAAGGTTACAAACAACTAGAGGGTAGATTTTCCATTTTACGTTTTATCTAAGATAATCGTTATATTATATATTTGTGTCATCTACAGTAGAATTTAATCATATTTTACAATTTTATGTGATTTTGATATAGTTTCAAGTTGTATGAGACTTTTCCTATCTTATATTGTTATGATCTTGCATTTTATTTAATCAAGCTCAACCCGTGAGCTAGCTCAAACTCAAAAGCTTTTAAATGAGCTGAGCTTAAGCTCATTGAATTTTAAGTGAGCTGAGCTTGAGCTCGGCCTAGCTTGGCTCCTTTTCATCCCTAGGTAGAACTTAAGCTGCAGTCTATTATACATTGCAACCACATTTTAACATTAAGGTTGGTGTAGAAATTGAAAAAATTGGAAAGCAATCATTCTATACACTTGCTTGGTATAAGACTTTGATGCATTAATTTTTTCTCCCTTTTTTTACTCTTACTATCAAGTAGTGCCATTCAAAAACTACCTACTTTTACTCCCTTCTCAAATATCCACCTTCTCACTTTTTACACCTTACTAAGATTCAAAATTAATTTAAATTCTCAAAACATGTAGAGTTTAGCTTCTTTCTTACTTGAATTCTTCTGAACTTTGACTTGTTAGGATTCCACAACTTTCCTCTTTTTCAGCTATATCTGAGAGGGAAGTTCGCCGATTTTGTATAGCTGCAACAAATACACGGCCAATTCTCACAAAAGGGCTCTTCTCATCTGCCTCAATGTTAAACCTATATGTCTTTGTTCCTAGTAAGAAAACAATCAATGCAATGATCATTGCAAGACAGGGAATTCCAAATCCAAGAACCCAACTAAGGTTGTCTTGTATATAATTCAGGATCCAAACAGTTGCCAACATTCCTGCACACATTGTAAAATACCACCAATTGAAAAATGAGCTTCTAGCTTTGCATTCCTTTGGATGACGCTCATCAAATTGATCTACTCCAAATGCCTGAACACAAGGTTTATGTCCTCCTTGCCCAATGGCCACCAGGTAAAGTGAGAAGAAGAGAAGAATTACTTGAAATTGAGAAGAACATGATGTAAATTCATCAGTAACTCGGCACTCAGAATTGCTAAGAGAAGGAAGCATAGCTGAAATCGTTAACAAACCGAGTCCCTGTGATTAATTCATAAAGACAAGGTCTAGTATCAAAACCATGTATGAGTTCAAATCACATCCAATTCTGTTAACTTGCAGACATGACACGACCCTTAAAAAAAAGAAAAATTAGAAATCTGGTTTTTTCTAATTACTCTACCCACAAATTAGCACCCAGTTTTGTTTCCCATTTTCCTGTCTTGATTTGAAAGAGTTGCAGTGTGTGCGCCATAATGAGAACTGTGCAAGAGGGAAGAGTGCATAGTGAAGACTGCACAGAAGGAGGTAACGAAAAGGGAAATGTTTGGCTGTAGCTGAAAAGGACAAGGACAACATACTTTCGGATAATGAACAAGGACAAAGACAATGAAAAGGAGGGAATAACAGTAAGCAGTAGCAGCTAAACATTGGATTAACTTGCATTGCATTTCATTGATGGATGGATCAAGGATAGGTGATGACAGACAAGGTAAAGCAATGACACAAATGAGAATTTAATGATTCATGAAGTGTAACGTACCATTACCAAAGTGAAGTTCTCTAGTGTTAAGAATCAAAGCAAGTAGCTTTTCAACCATCAAAACCACAAGAATCCTTGACTTAAAACTTGAATTCCTCCAAACAGGTGCTGCTTTGTATGTTTGAAATTAATATAGACGGTGAAAGGATGAAGAATGGAGAAAATTAAGTACAAGAAGTAAAGGATTGGGGTGAGTGGCCTGGAAATCCAAGATTTCATAAAGATGTGAAGGAGGTGATGAGGGAGAGGAGAGAAGTGGAGCTTCTCATGGTTCATTTTCACCATTATTATCTTCTTTACACTTTTTATCAACTTGGAGAAAACATGACAACGTCTCATGGTTTAATTGGAGAAATGAAGGCATAGAGTTGAGTAATTACATGGATTTTTGAAAAGCTACCCACTTTAACTTTTAACACTGGAGGGCTCCAATTGTCGAAGTTTAGCAATGTGTTATGCCACACCCAAACATTCTTGTAAAAGTCCAATAGTTGAGCTAATTCCAATCATGTTCTAAAACTTATGTAAATTACTAAAATACAATAAAAGCAACTAATTTCTAAATATAAGTGTGCCACATTACATAAAAGAACTAAAACAACTCTTATGCTATATGATTATTCAATTTATAT